>JAFIDM010000001.1:122253112-122265348 GCA_023159025.1 Thereuonema tuberculata
AATAATATTGTTGGTATTTAAATCTTACAATTAAATAATCTAAAATGATAAGTAATAAAAAGTCATTTATCACTTATTAATACAGAAAAACCTCTCAAATCTGGCCCTCGGTAATCCCGCCTGATCCCAACTAAAAAAAAAATTTTAATTAAATTAGTTTCCCTATTTTGAGTCGACTCGGCCAGCACATTTATTTTTACCATCTAATGTAACTTCTATTTGCCAAGCTATGGACCAGGGAGTGCTGGAAACACTCAAACATAAATATCATCGCAAAATGCTCAGTGTTAATTGCCAGTATTGATGGAGGGGACGGCATAAACGTTTATAATTTTTTAATAAAACTTATTTTTAATTTGAAAAATATTTGAGTGCAAAATTATGAAAATGGAGTTAAATTAATTAAATCGGGCATTACGTCTTCACAAAAATTGAGCTATTAAGTTAAATTTTAAGAACACTCGGTAATCCAACTTTTCTGAAATCCGGCCTACTGGGTGCCACATTAGGCCGGATATGAGGTTTTACTGTAAATTAAAAATAGAAATTAAAAAGAGCAAAATCTACAATATTGAGTTAAAGTTTAAAAAGGAAAATAAATAAATACCTTAAGTAATTATACATAACTTCCAGATTAGGCATATACTGTATATCGAACAAATTCCACATCACTGTCTGGCTTTATGTTTAGTAATATAAGTTAATTTTATTTTTATATTCTATACTTTTCTAAATTGCAAATGATTGATTGAAATCTTTGCTTTGTGGAACTCGAAGGGCTTGCTTTGAGTTTTGCCTGTTCGATATATAAAGTATATAAAAATTTTATATAAATATAAAAAAATCAGTAAATCAAAGCATGAATTGTCTGAACTCTTATGTCCATTTACAAACAATTTGCTTTATATATATGTCAATGGGTAAGACAAATTTGTTTACTAAGTGACATCCTAGAATAGCTGTTTCAAACTAATGGTGATCATCAGTCAGGAGCAATCACCAGTGAACGAGGTCTGTACACACCTATAGAAATATTGTCTGAATCAATGAAGCCTGCAAAGCTTAACAATAAAAAACTCGCCAAAAGGAAAATTGGCAAGAAAAGGAAATTATTTTACGTTATGTGGCCATATGAATTTTTTTTTTTTTTTTTTTAGTGCATAAAAATAAAAAATGCACATGCAAATATTAATAAACATCAATGGGTGAGACAAGTTTACTCATGACATCCTAGAATAGCTGTTTCATGCTAATATGGCGATCATAGGCCTGTGTATACAGACCTAATTATTTACTGGTGGCTGCTCCTGGCTGATCGCCATAATAGCTTGAAATGGCTGTTCTAGGTTGTCACTTAGTAAACAACTGGGTCTCGTTCATTGTTATTTGCATGAGCATTATTTTTTTTTTATGCTCTAAAAAAATTCTTAGCGGCTGTAGAAAGTGTGCACATAAATAAAAGCTCTCCGAAAGAAAAATTGGAGAGAAAATTCAAGTTTTGCAAGCTCCACATTGATTCTGATTATTTACATATAGTTCTCAAAAACATAGTGTGTGGTTTTGGTATATTTTTAAATCCAAATTCATTGTTTTATTTAATAGCTTTTGAATGAAAAAAGAAAACAATTGTAAACGTTTTTTATTCAGATCCTTATTTATTGGATTTTAAATTAATTCAAAGTTCTTGTTTTTAGCTAAAATGACTTCAATATCAGATGATGAATTGGTAGGTCTTCATGCTGACTGCGAAGAGTTAGCGAGGGAGTTACAATCATTGCAAGCGAATGAGGTTAGCCTTTTTTTAGTAATTTTGAAGTGTTGTATTAGATCATAAAATATTCTTTTATGGTTTACAGCATGAATTTTAATCAAGTAATAGAACTATTAATGTACTTAGTTTCTGTAAGACAACCACATAAAATTATTACACTACCTAGATTAAAGATACTGCAATTGTATTTTTGTGCAAGCACTGTGCTTGTAAGTTATCAGTATTATGTAACTGTTTTCTGACAAAGTATACATAAAATGTAACAACCAAACAAATTTTTTTTTTTTTTTTGGGTTAAGTTGACCTTCAATATTTAGGTAACACTAATTACCTCAGTTTCTAAATTTGTCTTAAGATTAGGGAACAGTTAAGTAGCCTTCCCTGTTTCTAATGAATTCTGTCTAGATTCCTGGATGTATTAAAAAATTTTAGCTTCTCTTTGAGATTAAGAAGAAAGCTTAGAGAAATTGTGGATAATGCCTTCAAGATGCCTGCCCAGGAATTCCTTAAACATTACGCTGGTCCAGAATTAGTGTTGTAACTGCACCCATTACAGTATTGAGAAAATCGACTTTGAATACTTGAAGTCATATTGCTACTTTGATTATAATGTCAATTAGTTGACACCTTGTACTTTTTCTAATTGACATTATAATCAAACTAGCAATATGACTTCAAGTATTCAAAAGTTGATTTTCTCAATACTGTAATGGGTGCAGTTACAACACTATAATTCTGGACCAGCAATTAGTGCATCCATGGAAATAGATGAGCCATTCCAATTCTAAAAGTTTATTCTTTTGAAGTGCTTTTTGAAGCATTCATTAATTCCCAGATTTGCTTGCCACCCTAATGACACTTCAGTTAAGTTTGATGACTGCAGTTTGGACGGAGCTAAAATTAGTGGGGGTGCTGCTCCATAATAATTTTAGCCTTCGTTTTAAAATTCTGTGAAAGGAAACAAACATGTATAAAAAGAAATTTATAAAGTTTCTAAATAAATTTTCTTTTTATACATGTTTCCTTTCACATAATTTTAAAACAAAGGCTAAAATTTTTGTGGAGCAGCACCCCCCACTAATTTTAGCTCCGTCCAAACTGCAGTCCTCAAACTTAACTGAAGTTTGGTGCACTCCGCCATAAGACTGTCTCTGGATTTCGCTGATATCCTTAAATTTACCATTCTCTTGAATTCCTGAATTGATGCTCTGAGGTGAAAGGTATCCTTGTTGCTGAACACTAGCCTACCAGTGAATCCATCCTCTTCTAACTGGCCCTGCATGTCATTGCAAAAGTCATGGTGTTTTGGCTTGTCTGGGTTTAGTTTCTACAGAAGTCGTAATTTCTATAATGTAAAATGCATAACACTTTCATAAGATAAGCCGAATCATAGGTTGTGGCACCTGTAGTTCTATACTAGCGACAACCTGTGGTTCAGCATATCTTATCAGTCCTTGTCGACTTTCTTGGACTGTGCACACTGTTCAAATTGTGTTCATTGTGTCTTAAGTCTTTGGTCAACCCGGGGCTTTTCCGGGGGCAGAAATGGCCACTGGTTCCGAATTGCTTTATCCAACGTGCACTGCAGTTTCTATGTGGTGCATACTTGCCGAATTTAGTTTGAAAGTTTCGCTGCACTGTCACAAGTCTTTGTTTGTGCGAATTCCAACATGCAAAATGCTTTCACTTGCTTCGAAGTTGCCATCTTCTGAATACTACGCCACTAGCAGCAATGCCCTAAACAAACATGCACACAATATTTTGATCTATCATTATATTTATTGATAAGTCATTTACTGATGTTGTGAATCTCTCTACGGGTACAGGTCTTTATTTTTGCATCATTCATTTTGAATCCCCCTGTATTATATGTAAGAAACAATATTTACATCACAACAAAGATAATAGAAAATTACATTTCATGAAAATTTTTCTTCCTTCCCTCATATTATTTTCCAGATATTATTACAATTAATAAACCTTTATCCTTGTTTATACATGCTTCAATCAAATATCTATTATTAATTTAGAACACATCTTCTGGATCTGGGTCATGTCCTTCTACTAAGCAATGTTCTGCCCATTAAATAAACCTCACTATAAAGTTCTACACTTCAGTCTCATTATAGTTCCCATAATATATCGTATATTCTTTGGTTTATTTCTGAATGCCGAAGAACATGTATGGATAATGGAATGATAATAAACACTAAAGGATTTTTTTTTTTTTCTTTTTGCAAATAAAACAAATGTGTGTGAATGGGCAGAGCATTGCTTAAGAGAAGGACATAACCCAGATCTAAAAGTTATGTTGTTCGAAATTAATAATATAGTTGATATGTGATTGAAGCATGTGCAATCAAAACTTCCCACATTTAAACAATGGTAAAGGTTTAGTTATTTATGATTTTTTTTTTTTGAGAGGGAAGGAAATAAAATTGTATGAAATACAACATAATCTTCTATGATCTGTTATATGATGCAATTATAACAAATGATATTTATTTGTAGTACAATGCTTGTAGATTATTAATGAATTGTCACTGAATTTTTATTCTAATCTTCCTCAATTTACAAAGTTTTAATTTGGCTTGGAAAATCAGTTTGATGGGATTTCTACAAAATATTGCTTTTGGAGTTTGATAGGAGAAATAATAAGTTTGTTATTGTATGTATGTATGTATGTATGTATGTATGTATATATATATATATATTGCTGGGTTGTTATTTTTAATAAATTGTTTAAAGCTTATGTATTCCTAATCTTACATTTTTTGTTTTTAAGTAACTTGAATCAGATTTTTATTTTTGTATGTTAGAATTAAAATAACGTAGATGTGAATGTATATTTAAAAAAGTGTAAAATCTTTATATTAAAGGGCAAATTAGAAAAACTTGCCAAGGAAGAAATTGAAAGGAGTCAGGATTTGAAGAATTTTGAGGATTATCTCCTGAATCTGGAATCCCATTCACAGCAAAAGAAAGCTGAATTAGCAGCATTGAAAGAGGATTGGGCAGCACAAGGTAAGATATTTCTAGTTAACTTTGCTTAGTTTAATAGCATGCATAATTTTGACTAAAAACAAACAAACATGGATATAGAGGTTGGGTATACATTTTATTTAATTCCTCAAGCAATTGCCTACAGAGAAGCTTCTAAATTTGGCTGAAATTTTACTTTGTTCAAATATTGCTCTCTATCAGAGCTAGAAATACTGAACCCATTTTTTTCACTTTACAAAAGTTGGTTCTATTAGCAGTTATCTTTCATTCGACACAAACATTTTGTTAGATTATATTGTGACGGCTGGCATTAGCATGCAGTTAATGTCCTCAAAAATTGGAGAAATTTGTTGCCAATTTAATATTGAAGCATGCTTATTGTCTTACATCAAGACTGCATGTTTATTTGAGGACAGGCACAAACTGTTATAGGTTGGCTGGGAAGTTTTGATTCATCAGACATTGCACCTTTAGATTTCCATCTATTTCAATCTTTACAAAATTCTCTTAATGAAAAAAAAATTCAATTCCCTGGAAGACACCAAAGGCACCTGGAATATTTTTTTTGCTTATAAAGATAGTGTTGGGAAGCTGGAATTATGAAGTTGCCTGAAAGATGGCAGAAGGTAGTGGAACAAATTGTTGAAGTTGTTCAATAAAATTATAGGTGACAAAGAAAAATATCTTTTTTATTTTTACTTAAAAATTAAAACTTTCTGTAAAACTCAATATTTTAAAAATTTATTAAAAACAAATTGTTTTATTTGCAATAATATTCTTTCAATGCAGGGTTAAATTACTTTTGAAGTGCTAACATTATTAAAATGTTAAAATGCGCCATGTCATCGAACACTCGCTGTTCAGGATTGTCGAGACAGCGAGGGTATTCAATGCCTTGTATGACCACCACAGTCTCCAGATCTAAACCCCATTGAAAATGTTTGGGATGCTTTGGAGGAGGCGCCTTGCTGGTCAACAATATCCTCCAACAAACAAAACCACCCTCATCCGTGCACTGAGGAATGGGATAACTTGTTTCAACAGCTGCTGGATAATGTTGTGCAAAGCATGACACATCGTGTGGATGTGCATTGTCCTCCATGGTGGACATATCCCTTACTGAGTGTTCTAAAAGGTGCCTGCTGTTGTTCATATGCATTTTTCCATTTCTCCTTGCACAGCATCAAATGAACACTTTTGTCCTTTCAGCTGTTTACAACCTTCTGTATTTTTCTGAACAAAAAAAATGATCATTATTCTAATGTCCAAACATTGTGGCGACAATATTGTATCCTGCTGGGCCTCCACCCTTGCATAATGTTAGGATACATGATAATTTGTGATCCGTCCTTAGCAATTGTCCAGCAGTGTATATGTCTGGCCTAACAGACATTCTACCTCCCCATAATATCCGTTATTTGTTTTCTACAAAAGTTTTATATCCTTTATATACAGTTCTATGAATTCAATGTATACCTGTAAAAACCTCTGGATTCATTCTTACAAGAATAACTGATGGTTTTACCTTCACATATACTTCACTTCAACAGGTGCCCCAGCACAGCCACTAGACAAAAACGAATTGGAAAAAGTTCTACTAGTTATCTAATACTCAGAATGCTGCCATCCCATTTTTTTTTCTTTCTCCATGTTGGAGCAAAGTACTTTCTTGAATTTTTGTGGATTTAGGGCACTAATAAACTCCCAACATATATTCTCAATTTTTAAAATTGTCACCTTTTCTATAAGCATTTTCCTAGTCGGATATTTATAAGGAAAATATTCTGAAATTTTTATAGAATTACATTTCAGTATTAATTTATTTGTAGCATCTAATGCCTTTGTTGATGTAAAAAAAAATGTGCAGAGAAAAAAATTGTTTGGGTATCTTCATAAATAAAGAGGTTTTGGACATTATTTATTAGTAAAACACGTAAAAAAAAATAAAAAATAATTAAAGAGTATTGCAGGAAAAGCCAACTTTGTGATAATTTCAATCGGCCGTATTTTGAAACTTGAGATAGGGGGCTGAAATTTTGCAGGATTCCATTGGTTTAGCATATATTTGTTATGCAAAACTATAGTGGAATTTCAAAAATTTGGGTTAAAAGCTTGGTGGAATTTGACAGAACCATGGAGCTCAGAAGCAATAAGAGGAAAACTCCATGTACCCTATGTTTTTATAACAAATGCAATGTGACATGCACATGACATGTCTTGTATTTTGCGTATTATGACGCTTAAAGTGCAATCTATTGCTAACATTTGGAACTTTTTTTTTTCTTATGCCATGCCATTTCCCCTTGTGTTTTTTTTTTTTTTTTTTTTTTTTTTAAGGACAGGGGAAATGCATTTACGCATACCAAGGAATTGGTAATGTGAGACTCAGTCAAAAAAGACTACTACTCACTTAAAACCCTACGTCCGATTTCCAAAACACCCTACACGGAACCACCTGTGTGTGTGTGTGTGTGTATAATATTAGGATGGTCCTTTTCAAATTTTATTCTTGCTGGTCTTGCCCTCTAGACAAGTATTTTTAATGAGAACATGAAACTGCAAAATTGCAGTGCGATTAGATTAAGTGGTGTCCCAAGGGAATTCAAGATTTTGAAATTACACCAGATTGGTTTTGATCGTATGTATTAGCACACCATGTTTATACTACTACCATGTTTACATACATAACCTTTTCTTGCATGCAAAAAAAATAACAAATGAAAATAGATTTAAGATAAAATAAATACAGATACTGTTTTTTAAATAGTTCTATCCCATTTGCAAGGATGGTTTCCTCAAATTAATTTTACCATTTACGACTTCACCAATGTTTGCTTCCTACTGTCAGTGTAATTTGCAAGATAATCACTGACCACTTGCAAGAGAAACTGCTTTTTGCTTTTATCTTTTGTCAGAATATTGTTGTACTCCTGAATTAGCTTAATACTTTGCTCCACACCATTTGTCACGAGTAACTTTGAATGCACTGAGACTGTTAGTATGTCACTCATCAGGATCAATATTCTAAGTCAATGGAAATTTGAAACCTGGAAAAGTTAGGTTTGTGATATGACAAATTGACTCAAGTCTTGTTAGTACGTTGTTTATATTCTTCAAACACAGGCTTAGTTTCTTGTTGCATATCTTCAGCATATGGAGTGTATGCTATCATTGCTTTCACCATGTTCACTTCTGTTTTCTCTTGACAAGAGTGTAGTTCACTTTGCTTTGTTTGATATCTCGGAGAGGTACCACAATTGACCACAAAACTTATGCGAGGCAGCCTGGGAAATAAATTTCAGGATCAGGATATTCTGTTAATTTCTTTAAAAATAGGAAATTGTGAGGTCCCTAAATAGGATTTGGGGCCTTGAACCAGACTTGAACCTATAATGGAACAATAAAGATGCACATCTCGAATTGATCTTTCCTCTGTGTGTGTAAGAGGGAACAGAGTGCTGAACAAGAATATTTTTAAACAGTAAATAGCCTTTGCCATTCACCTCGCATGAGGAAAGGCCAGAATAGCAAACTATGCCCAGATTGCCATCGAGGCAGATTCCCTCCCAAAAATAATTTTGAGTTCCAGAAATTCTTTATAATATTATCCCTGCACTGCTGAAGTTGTAGGTTACTGGCAGTAAACTGTATAATTTTGTCATGAGTACTCTGAAGAAGTCAACAAATTCATCCTTAATTCCAATGTCAAATTTTGTTACATTTAAGCTGGACTATTGCTCTGTGAACCTTTTCTTAAGTTCTTGAAGCTTCTGACTTCTTTCCTCTGCCTCTTTCTCCAGTCCAGCAGTCTTGCGATCTGTTCCCATCATGCATCCTGGTCTTCCTTTCTGTATTTGGGATTAATTTATCCTCTTCAACATGAATCAAGGTAAATGCATCAATATGTGCAATATCAAACAGATTATTTAATTCTTCAACAAACCTACTTACTTGAACTACTTTTTCGGTGATGCACACTTGAGGAACTTGCAAAAACACTGCAAGTGTTGTATAACTTCTCCACTTTTGAAACAATGCTGTTCTTCCTGAAAAGGAATACATGCTACCTGGATTTTTGCCAAAAGACACTTTCCTTGATGACCAACCTAGCATTTTCAAGCAAGTTCAGCTTCAGGCATCTTAAGTTGTAAAACAACACTGAGAACTTCTCTATTAGAAGACTGCTTACTACCAACCATTTAGTTTGACATCTACCCAAGCAAGTATGTTATCTTGTGCTCAAAGTTTACTACTTTTTCATAAAAATGCTGCTGCCATTTCAATGTATTTAGCACATTCAAATGTTTTGGTTCTCTTATGCAATCACAGTGCATTAACTTGGAAGTACTCCATCAACTTGAGCAGTGCACTTAGCTACAGAAACTTTGACATCAAGATCGCCTTCACATTCATTGGCACTACTTCTTGGCTGTGATCAGTGCACACATGGTGTCAATACAGTGTCATTGTAATACTTCTTGCTTCAGATTTAAATTACTTCTTCCATCGTAACATCATAATGCATTACTTTGAAAACTCAAAACACATGTGGCACCATTAAATATTATTCCACCAAGCTAATTTTTTCCAGTTTCATTCAGAATTAAAAGAAACAAGATTGGAGGGTGAGATTGAAGAAACCACTAAAACATATTTTCCCCATAGAATAAGCTATTGTATATAATGGCATTGTTTGATTTTTTAAGTGATTACACCCATTTGCTTTTCTGTACATTACTGAATTTCTAGCAACAAAGCCTGTTGGCTGAAAGGCATAAAAAAATCTGAAAAATCATTTTATTATCAACTATCAAATATAAAGTAAATGTAAACTAAATATTATGCTAACTTGTGAATGAAGCTTCTATGGCAAAAATGGTTTTGAGTTTCAAAATCGGCATAAAAAACTGAGTAAGTATGCCAAATTTCATTAAAATCAATGCAGTGGTAACAAAATTATTTGGTTTTGAACGTATGTTTTGTTAGAATTTCAGGTAAAATTTCATGGAACCAACATGGAATGACAAAATGAACTAATATTTTATCCAATTTGAGTACCCTTGATTCAATGGTACCATTGAGAACCTTGGATCTGTCTTAATAGCTTAATTATATAGTTACAGACAGATGAACTTGGCCAATTATATAAGTTGATGTAACAACTCCATTTTCAAATAAGACTAAATTGTATGATGTAACCTTGATTTTAATGCCTGAACTAATTAGTTAATGAATATATAAAGCAAATTCTTTTAAGTGAAGTTTCTTGACTACTGATATGGTATGATATGAATAAATATTGAACAGATCGTGGTGGGAAAATGTTTCAATAAACTTCCTGGTAAATGAGTGAAGATCAAATGAAACTCGCAGTCGTTGCAGTTAATCTTACCACACTACCTCTGCAATTGGTGTATCTGAGCCTGGAAATAAACTAGATGCACTAGAAAAAGATGAAAATCTCCATGGTAATACAAAGTGTAATTAGTTCCCTGATAAGATTAGAAATGTAATTGAAATAGTGGTTTGTTTTTTTAAACCATTAATAAATTATGTATACTTTCATGAAAGTATTAACTAATGACAAACTGTAAATTTACTAAGCATTCCCCCCCCCCTTTTTTTTTCTTTAGCATCAATTTTAGCTGAAGTTGTAGATAAGAACAAAAAATTACTAAATCAGATTGAAGGCCAGCCAATGACAATAACTGATGTTCAAGATCTTCAAAAAGAATGCCAAGAATTGGAAGCAGAGAAAGCAAAACTTGCAAGGGAAGAAGCGGGTATTGATAAGCTAATCTGGGGTGCAGAAATAGCATTTTCCAATGTTAAAGGACAGGTTTGTACAACATATTTCATTATTGAAGTAGACTCAGATTAAGAAATTGCTTGGACTCAAACTTTTATGTAAAATCTTCTTTTAGTTCAAATTAACAAACTTAAAAATCTTGATTCCAAGATAAAATGAGTTAATATTCACACCAATTACATGTATATAAATTGTTTTAGTGTCCTTTATTAATAAGCAAAATTTACTTCATTTTCGGAAACAAATTTGAATGAAAAACTGGAAACTTAAGAAAAGTTACCTTTTATGCAATAGTTGAACCATTTTATTCAAACATTAGATGTTTACTTTAATAATGGCTGTTTCTAATAATGAAGGAAGAGTTGTCACAAGAGTAATGGATTCAGTTACTTTTCAAAATTGCAGCTCAGTTTATTTTTTAAACTGGCATTCAATGTAATTGTAACTTGGTTACTTTTTCCCCTTATCCAATTAAAATTTCACCAATCGGAAGGATTTGAAGCTTGAATAGTTGATTAAGAATAATCAAATTTAGAATAGCCACATTTCTTATAATGAAGAGTTGCCACAAACTTAAAAAGTGCCAGGTGCACCTCTGCAAGTTGACATTTGAATCATACTGGGTTGGAAGAACTTATTCCATAAGCAGCAAGCTTTTGATGACATCTTCAACTGGCATTTTTGGTGCCATATGTGATTATGTGGAATATTGCTTAATTGCTTGCAAACACCCATCAAATGAATGTGTATCCTGAGATAACTGCACACAAGACATCTAAAGTACAATTGTTCCTGTTTCATTGGATTTGAAAGTGCAAGCTTGCTACTTGCACTGGTCTATTACTGAAGTCTCTTTTCAACATCTTTTCATTCTTGCCAATATGCCAAAACATTATCTATAAATGCTCTTTTTAACAAGGTTTTTAGTTTTGACACGCGCAGTTTAATGCACAGTCGTAAGAATAAATAATAATAAAAAAAATACCGCATACTGCTACCAGTTTGACACCCGTTGGTGTAGCGGTGACATAAAAATAATGCACACCTATGATATTACCCTTTTCACTGACAATTCTGACAGCAACATAACTTATAGTTCAATTCTGACGATTAAATAGAAGAATAGGTTCGTATCCCCGAGTGCTTAGACATAGAGTAAGACTAGTCGCTGCACCTCTAAGATATCCACTAACGATAACCAAATTAAAGAGATGCTAATCATCAATTAGAGATTGCTTAACTGACCCTTCTCGGCTTTAATCCTTCTTCCTTTAAAACGACATAAACAAGATTAGGTTAACAAATATTTTCTATTTTATTAACTCTAAACACAAACATATATATGTATGTATGTATGTATCAATAAGGGGACATCCATTAATTACGTGAGGTGTTTTTTAAAAAATTTGGACTCCCCCTTGGTGAGATTTCTTGCTTTAACAACCAAAAAAAAAAACCGGAAATCTTGCTATGTTATATTTCATATTTCTCTGAATGAAAAAGTTTACGTGAGATTTTCGTTGACCCACCCTTGGTGAGATTTTGCCGGAACCCCCCCCCCCCTTTTGACCTCACGTAATTAATGGATGTCCCCTAACAGGGCTAATAGAAATAATCGTGAATCGCAGTATGCCTCAGTGGTGTTTTTTTATT
>JAFIDM010000001.1:122275781-122287928 GCA_023159025.1 Thereuonema tuberculata
GAGGTTAATTATGGGAGAATGACTTGCCATCATAGCAAGTGCTGAAACTGTTTTTCTCTCTCTCTCTCTCTCTCCGAGAAACATTCCCCATGTTCTACCATGTTTTTTGATACATGCTTCAATATGCCTGTGTCAATATTGTTTACTTCATTTGTGATGTTATCCCAAGATCCTGAATGGTTTGTAGTCTGTTTTTGTAGACGCTCTTCTTAAAATAACCCCACCAGAAGTTATCTGCTGATCTGGGAGGCCACAGGTTTTTTGCGATAACACGGTCTGCGAAGCTATTGACTCTTTGGAGGTGTGGCATATGGCACTATGCTGCTGGAAGTATCCCTGCATAATTTTTAATGTCTAGTTGCTCCATGAAAATGTCCTTGTACACATCGGTGTTCAGCCCCTTCAAAGAAAATTGGTCTAATGACTCGGCAGAACTTGCACAAAACACACACACATACACACACACACCTTTTGCAAATGGTGTCAGATTGCATGACTGTTTTCTGATATCGAAATCCTTCTGTTTAGAAAAATTACATATCCTGGAAGAAACCAAGATTCAATAGTAAACCATGTCATCTTCAATATTCCAGGGTTTCTTTCCACGAAGTTAAGGAACTAATTGCAATAACGTATATGCTTGATTTTGTCAGACTCCAACAGATGGTATACAACTGTTGCTCTATACAACCTGATTTTTGCATATTAGCTGCTCTTTGGCACATCATCAAAGAGTAGCCAGTCTCCAGTGACGATTGGTGTAATAACGTCTAGGAAGAGTGAAGCAATCGCTCACTAAATCTGCACACTGCGCCACTCATGACAATGGGTTGGGCTGCTTAGTCAGCTTCTCCATGCACCTTACAATCATCTTTTGGTGAGGAGCATCACAAACACCATATTCTTGTCAGTATGCTCTTTGTTTGGCAGTAAAGTTAAACCAATAATTTTTCATGATAAATAATTGCTGTTGTACTGTGAATGCCCCCCCCCCCTGACTATTTGTGGTGTAAACTGATGAGTTAATGTCGGAAACTGATGCCATCTTCAGAAAACTCCTACATTTTACACACCATTTGAATGCACTTACATGTGACTATCACAACAGGCCACAAAGTTATAACCAATTACAAAGTGGGACATCCCACTAAAGCACCCTGTAGTAGAATAGACCTGAAAACAATAGAAAAATTGCATCATATATAAGGCCTTTTTGTCTAAATTAATAGAGAAGTAAAATATTATAACTGGAATTAATATTAGGGAAAAAATGTTAAAATTTATATCATTTAAGGATTTTTTTTTTACATAAAATGTCTTTAAATATATCATAATAAAGTATAAATGAGTAAAAAAAAAAATAGGAAAAATAATCAATGTAGGATTTTTTCTAAAACTGATTAATTCTGCAACCTATTTATTTCTATTAACAACTACCTAATAGATTCAGTCTAATCAATTTGTCATCACCTTGAACAAAACTGGAAAGTTACGCAATAGTAGTTTGCAAAATGCTCTTTATTTGTGCATTATCATTGTTCGGGATTTGATCTATTATCATCTGATTAATAATTTTTCATGATCTTTTTATTTCATTCCAAAATAAAATGGATTTCTTTAATCTCTAGTTTTTTTCAAATTTAAATGAAGTCATTTTGTGATTTCTGCTTATCTGGTTCTTTGTCAAGATGCCTACAAAGATTTATGGGATTTCACTCTTAATTCATACCTCAGCAATGAAAAGTATTAGAAATAAGTGCAGCTAGATACACCATTAGTTAGTGTATAACTGACATTAAACCAATATAACATCTACATCTCGTTCTAGTAAGGTTTTATGTAACTAAATCGAGCAACTAGCAAGAAGAAACTAAGGCACAAGGGCCAAAGCTGTATTTGACATATGATTGATACGTTGGAGAGTCGGTTAATTTCCCCCAAACTGTTTGAGATAGGAAAGCCTAATGTGGCATTCCATTTTCTGTTTTCAAAGTTGAACAAATTTGAGAACTGGCGAGACATATGGAAGCATATATTTGAGCCAAAGATATATTGTAGAAGAATAAATTGGAATACAGTGAATGGGCTATAGAATGCTTTTTCAAGCAAATGATTGTAAGCCCATTACAAAACTAATATCAAAATATATATTATTTTTTTTTTTTTTTAAAAAGGCCAAACTAATCAGTTTAGATCTTATGATAAACTAATCAGTTTATCTATAATGTCGTAGATAAAAATATTGTATAAGCAAGTCATTATACCAAATTATGAAATCTAAATCTTGCTTTGCCTAAACTACAGGTTTCAGATCACTGAGTACATAACATGAAATAAACATATTGAAAGTAACAAAAGGATGGTCTACATTACCTTGACAAGGCTTTACAAATGAACATTGTCTCAGTATTTGTTTTGAAAAATAACACTGTTTCTTTTCAAAATTTATTACAGTTACAAGAATTGCTGAAATCAAACGAAGATGAAATTAAACAAATGGAGAAGCGTATTGAATCCCAAGAAAATGATTGGGAGTTTAAGAAAACAGTAAGTATCTGAAGCATTTTTTTACCATATATGTTTTAGTGTAAGTAAACTATTTGTGTCTTGGTTTGAAAGGGATTGTAGATAAGTTTGCAGTTATATTTTCAAATTTTATTATGTAATAAATATGGATAGATTGAAGGAGTTTCTGATATCTTAAATTGGGAGCGACCATCTAAGGCAGGGGTTCTCAACCGGGGTCCTCATGAACCCTGGGGGTCCAGGTCATATTCTTCGGGGTCCACAGGGATCTCATTGAATCACACTTATTTTGAAATGGTTTATTATGAATTATTTACCAGTGCAGAATAATTTATTTGCATTAAATTAGTTTTCATTCAAAATAAAGCATAATCATTTACTATTTCATTGATTATTAATATAACCCCTTTACTCTTTAGCTATGAGGGGGTCCACCAAAAAATAAGGGAAAAGGGGTCCATGGGTATAAAAAGGTTGAGAAACCCTGATCTAAGGAAACAAACCATGATGGGAAACTAGAAGGAGAAGCATTCCAGACCTTAAGATAATAGTGTTAATCACCTATGAAAAAGCGACTCTCAAATTAAAACTGATCTGCCTGTTGAGGGTTAGTTGTGAGATGTAACACTTTTTATTTTTTTTTTATTGTAATTTTGTTATGAAACCTAGTAAAGGCATTCTTGGAATACAGCAGACACTAACTGGTTAACATTTAAGACATTGGAATTCAAACTGTGACTTGATGATTCAGTATGAGAAGTACACTAAAATGGTGATCTATTATTATGAACAGAAATGAATAAAAATGTTAGGTTAATTTGACCAATTGCATTGCCCCACTGATCATCAGTTATGTCCATTTTTCACTTACAAACTATGTGAGAACCCATCTCTTACAGCTAAATTTGGACAGTTTGAGTTAGAGATGGGGCAGCCCAATGCAGTAAATAATCCTTGCTTCCTAATGGACACGATTTGAAACTTTGCAGGTTCTGTTGAGCAGCACATGAACTGAGACTTTGGGAAAAATTGCTTTCCAAATGTTGGGATGGTACAGCCATGCACTTCATAAGTGCCTGTTGTCTTGATGCAAGTGGAAAAGTCGATTTGTCATGTTATTCCTATGGAAGAGAGGCGCTTTCAAACTTTGATCACTTGACATAATATCCAGTTCAACAACCAGGCTTGAAGGAGTAAGACTGGGACTATTGTAGAGCTGGTGATAAATATATTTGCTAGGTTTTTTTTTCTTTTGAAGCAAACTTTTTAAATTGTAATTTTTTTTTTAATATTTATTTTATTTGATAATTATAAATGTACATTCAGTCCTATGAGATACCACTAAATGTGGATCTGTATGTAGGTGCTGTAGAACATATTTTAAATTTATAATTAGTTATAATTAATATCAGTTAACAATTAATATTTATAAGAATATTGTAATATATTTTTAATATAACAACAATTAGGAGAGAATAAATATAATAACAATAATCGCAAACATAATCTATATTACTAAAATCTTTTATTTGTCTGTCTGTCTGTGTGTCTGTCCGGCGCAGTTTTCTGTGAGAATGAAAAATAGAAAGAATTTTTTCAATGAAACATCCGCGACAGGAATCTACCTGCAACCTTCTGATCCAAAGTTGGACATCTTACCCATTAGGCCATGGGAACTACAACTCTCTTCATATTGCTTTTTTGACTTATCTGTCAAAACTGAACTGACTTTGACTGAAAAGTAACAATTGTAATTAAAAAGAAAGTCAAAAAAGAAAGAAGCAGTATGTCATTAGGTAGAATACTGAGAAATCGGTATTTGTAACTTAAAAACCACTGAAAAGTATCAATTGGAATTAGATAAACGAGATGAACGAGAGTGTCGATAACATCATTCGAATGATAAGTCTAAGAATACAAGGAGAGACTACAGAGCATACAATACAAGTGCGAATAAAATTGACACTTCTGATAATTCACCACACGAACATCTCTATATGCCAGAGTGTCTGAACGCATTGAATCTCAGCGGAATTCCTCAACATCGTTTGTCATTGAAGATTGGATCTCCAATAATATTGTTGCGAAACATCAATCCCAAGTTTGCATACTGCAATGGAACTCAACTTAAATGCTGTTCATTCGATAATGATCTCATAGAAACCGAAATTATAACAGAACTCACAAAGGAGATTTTGTTTTCATCCATAGGATGTCTATGGAACCATGCGGTAATCTACTTCCATTCACTTTCACAAGAAAACAATTTCCGATCAGACCTTCTTATGCGATATTTATCAATAAAGCTCAAGGACAAACTCTAAATAAAATTGCCATATAATTGGAAAACGTTGTCTTAACTCATATACAACTTTAGGTCTTTGAGTCACAATTCAACAGAATTTGGTTATCTTCACTCTAAAAAATACTCACAATCAATTTGTTGCGAAGAATTTCGTATACAAGCTATGGTCTTCATTTATCATCTATATCAACTAACGTCCATCTGAAATCTCTTCTTCAAAAATCTATATCGAACAATCTGATGGCCTAGCTAATAAATATAGATAATTTTCACTATTTGTAACTCAAAAACCACTGAAAAGTATCAATTGGAATTGGATAAAAAAGAACAGAAAAAAAAAATAATCACTATTTCTATTAGGTGGAATACTGAAAAATCGCTGTTTGTTACTCAAAAACAATCACTATTTCTAACTCAAAAACCACTGTAAAGTATCAATGGAATTAAAAAAAAGAGACTCGAGAAAGAAAGAAGCACTGTTTCTATTAAGTAGAATACTGAAAGCTCACTATTTGTAGCTCAAAAGCGACTGAAAATTGTATCTATATTACGAAAATCTTTTATTTCTCTGTCGGTCTGGTGCAATTATTGTAATTTACAAAAATAGAAATAATTTCTACAAGTTATCTACTGGAATCCAACATGCAACCTTTTGCTCCGAAGTTAGACGTCTTAGGCATTAGACCACAAGGATTACATTCTAATCTCAATAAAAATATATCACATATATATGATTCACACGCTGATTCTAAAAGCAGTCGTGAATTGAGAGAATATATACATTAAAATTAAAAAAAACTTTAAAAAAATTTTAGTTTTATTTTACTTGATGTAATTTGTGGGTTTTTTTTTCTTTAATAAATAACAAATTGTTTTCCGTTACATAGGTGAGGCTTCCGGAGCGAAGCGACGGGTAGCCGACTAGTTATAATAATAATAATAATAAATATCAATACATAAAAAAAACAAAAACGATATGAGTGTTTTAATAAAAAACCAAAATATAAATATAGCATATATTATCTAAATATTCTAGTTTATTTCGCCAAGTATTATTTTTTTTTAGTATTTGTCTTTTTAATATACTTATTTTATTAAATTTATTTTGTTTTAATTCTTTTGTAATTTGTATAAAAATCTTTTAATAAAATTCGATTTTTATTTGTTAATCCAAAGTTCTTAGGATTTTCATAATATAAAATCTTTATTAATGTATTTCTAGTATTGTTTTCTAAGTTATAATTTCTAATCTGACTTCTAATTTTATAAAAGTTTTTTATTATCAAAGAATATAATATTTTTTCTCTTGGCATTAAAATTTTATATTTTATTCTTATTTGTATTTTTTCATTCTTTGTTAATATACAATAATCGTGTATTATGTAATTCATTATTTTATTTAATATTCTATTAAATTTTATTCTTTAGATAGGAGACTTAAACAGATTGCCATCAAGGCACATTATTCTGCTATCTCAAAATAAAAAACAATGCATTTTTCAGCTGAAAATACCATTAAAAAAATTATATATGTATAATTTAATATAATACAAAATATTTATCAGTCTTTCTATATGTTAATCCTGTGATCAGTTTTAATTTCAATTTGTTTTTGCTTACTTTTAAATAAATATTGAACAAAGCAAAAATTCATTAATTTATACAGTCAAACTTGGATAATTTGAAGTTTTTACTTGGCCCCTAGAATTCTGTATGAAAATCGTGGATAATTTGAATTTTTCATATGATTGTCCTTAAAATATTACGGTAAAAATTGTTCCTGAGACTTTTCTCAGCTAAGATACATTATTTATTTTAACTGTCTTTCTAAGGAAAACAAAAGCGAGGGTTGGAATGTCACTATGTGGGGATTTCCAAGGATTTTTCTGCCCACCCTCTGTTGTTACCCTCCCCCCTCCCACACCCCTTCGGTCTTAGTCACGTGCACTTCCTGTGAATGATTTAATGCGGTTAAATACATTTTTAGTTTTTGTGCTTGTGCTTTGAGTATTGTTTATATGCTCTTACTATGCCATAGTCAAAAGCTAAAGCTCCTTATAAGTCGTTAACATTAGCCAAAAAGGTAGCGGTGATTAAGGAAGTGGAAAAAGGCCTTAAAAAGAAATCTGAAATCGCCAAGGAATTTGGAATTCCATCCAACACATTATCAACATATTTGAAGAATAAAGATAAAATCTTGAGCAGCAAAAATGGCAATGAAAAAAATAGAAAAAGAACGAGAGGACCTGGCAACCCAGAGGTTGGAATCATATGCTAGGACACAAAGATTGCATTCAATGAAGCAATTAAAAATATCTGCCTTTTTTGTGAAAGTGATGAATAATTAAGGTAGTAAAAAAATGCTTGATTTAATGAATAAAAACGTAGCAGTATTCTTAGATAAAGTTTGTGTTAAATCTTAGATCGTGGAGTTAATCTTTTTTTATTTATCTTCTGTTTAAGAGAATATATGTAATTCGAATTTTTGGATAATTCGAACGTTTTCTCTGGTCCCTTCAGCTTCGAATTATCCAAGTTTCACTGAATATTTTTGGATGTAATAATTACTAAATTAAAAGAAATATTCCTGCTATAATTTTTCAGGTACAAGAAAAGGAATTCGCTGCAGCCCAAGAATTGGTACAACAAAAAGAGAATAAAATTAAGGAATTAAGACAGACAAGGCTTGAATTAGGTTCCTTAGAGGAAGAACATGTTCGTTTATCACAGAAGTAAGATATTTTGATATTTGTTCTAAATTTAGCTTCTCGTGTCTCATAAATTGCAGACATTACTAAACAGTTAATATATACTTATCTGTCTTGATATATATATATATATATATATCCATCAACAAACAATTGTTTGTTAAAAACATTTACTCCATGACAATATTTCGAATGGTTTCCTCAACCATTCTTCAGGTTACAGAAATAAAAATAAAAGAGGAAAAATAAACCTTCCTATTATAAATAATGAATTCCACCAAATTCTTATAAACATCGTTAATATATGATAATAGTATGACATTTAAAATTATCATTACTGAGGAAAGACTAAATACATTAGAGCCCCGAATATCCGTGGAATTGGGTGGCAAGGGTACTGCAGATAGTAAAAATCGCGGATAACCTGAAAAAAGACTAAAAATGAGGTGTAAACACGAAAAAAGATATTTCAGCATAAAAACTAAGTTTTATTATACAAAAAACATAATATGCAAAACTTTTAAAATATATACAGTACAGCAGAAACCTTTCTGCAGAGCAAGAGCCTGTCACTCGTCCACAAATTCCGAGAAGGCGTATAGCATAGGTCCCCAAACTTATTTGGCCTACCTGGAAATCTAGCTTCTTTAAGCAAACACAGAAAGATGCAGTGATAAATTTCCATTCTTTTATGTATCTATATTTCTGCCTACGTTCTAAAACTACCGTCCTCCCCTGGATTGTTCCAGCACCACCACCCCCTCCAGGGGCGGTATCGCCCACTTTGGGAAACAGTGGCCTATAGGATTACGATGCACAATAAACCTGTCAGTAATTTTCGACCTTCGCACTGTAGGGCCTATTGTACTTTCCCTCTTGTTGGATTGGATTAATATTTTTTTTTTTTTTTTTTTTTTAGGTTCGTAATTAAAAAAAAATATTTGCAGCACTCGCGGATAATCAGGGCTCTACTGTAATTACAATTTCATCAAATTCTGATAAACAATGATTAAAGTATGATCTATCACAAATTATTGAGATATTTTAAGTGCGAGATCAAATATTTGAAATAAAGAAATACCTATAAATACACAAATGTTGAATTAAAAATTTTGTATTTAAAATCTTAATAAAAATAATAAAATATATACAATGCGAATAAAATTTAAAAAAAGGTCCTTGGACGTTTCAAAGGCACATGGCCTCCATCATCAGCAAGATCGATCTTGCTGATGATGGAGGCCATGTGCCATTGAAACGTCCAAGGATC
Source organism: Thereuonema tuberculata (assembly GCA_023159025.1). Taxonomy (NCBI): domain Eukaryota; kingdom Metazoa; phylum Arthropoda; class Chilopoda; order Scutigeromorpha; family Scutigeridae; genus Thereuonema; species Thereuonema tuberculata. The sequence goes on from JAFIDM010000001.1 coordinate 122,284,591, forward strand.
TTTTTTTAAATTTTATTCGTATTGTATATATTTTATTATTTTAAGATTTTAAATACAAAATTTTTAATTCAACATTTGTTTATTTATAGGTATTTCTTTATTTCACAAATTATTGAGGAAAGACTAAATAATTTCAAATAAATAATATACTCATTGAAAGAAATATTAATCTATCAATAATGTTGATGTTGCTCACCTCTCATTTAAAAATTCTTAAGGAAAAGTATGATGCCTTGAGGGATTTATGTTTATTAATACAATCATTTAAGTTTATATAACATGATTCTAAGAAGTCTATCTAATTCATCATTACATTTGTTAATTACTTTGACTATTGGGTCTGGATTGTTGTTTGATTCCATGGCATGGCATTATTCAACTCGGTCAGTCTTGTGAGCAGATGTTTTGGAGGGATTGAATTCCTGTCTTAAGACATTCTAAAGACACTGAGCATCATCCACTAATTAAAACTACTTAAAATGATCTAGAGCAGGGGTGCACAACCTGCCAGTATATTTGCTGTGATCTGGTAATGTAAAAGTAAATTTCAGCCTTTATACATATACATTGAAAAATTTTTGTAAGTTGCAATAGCAACTGTCTTGCACATTACTATTGGAATGTTGCTATGAAACACAACTAGTGCATTATTGGATAATTTGAAGTTTTATGTAAATTACATTTAATAATTATTATTATAAATGAAATGGCATTGTCAAGTTGTTAATTAGTATGATATATATGGGGGGGGGGGGGTTGGAGGATGAGATGCTGTGGCCCTATATAAGAACTTTATAAAAATATTGGCCCTCAGACTTTCTAAGGTTGTGCACCCCAGATCTAGAGCAAGATTTTGATTAAAATCAACAAATTTAATGCTCATATTGATAATGATAATGTATAGATACTTGCATAGATAATGTATAGATGCTGTTCAAAGGCTTAACAGATTGGCAGTACTGCAGCTAGTCACCAATGGGACAGAACCAGAGGAATAGATATCCATGTCCAACCAGTCGATGTTGTGGTATACATCTTGGCCATCCCACACAGCAGTATGAGAGAAGTTTGATATGTGGCTTCTCGCTATCCCATTTGTGGGAAATTTTACAGCAGCACGATGCTTACCCTGACTGTCCAGTAACGGTGCAGGCACTATTGCCAGGAGATCACCATCAATGCTTTGATTGGTACAATTTTGTAATGAGCACCCTAGAAGGAAATCCAGCCTTTTGACAATGAAGCTCAATTCACACGTGACATAGTGATTAACAAGCAAAACGCCCATTGTTGGGTGCTTACAAATCCATTTGTACCGGAACATCAGTCTCCTCTGGTCGATCAATGTTTGATGTGCCATTTGGAAGAACAGTTGGGCCTGTGTTTTACAAAAGAGCTGTAACTGGACCAAGATACTTGGAGCCGTTACAGCAACCCTCAAAAATCCCACTCGCAATTTGCGAGTAGAAATTAAGCGCTTGCGAGTGGAAAAAATCATCTCGCAAATCGGTTTTTTCCTAAATTCAAAACCTTGGCTGCTGTCCAATTCAAATTTACCACCTATTCAAATTCACCGGGATGTGAACTCCCGCGAGCAGTATTTCAAGATGGAAGTTTTCTTTACCCTTCACCAATCGCCATTCGTCAATTTATAGGTCGGTGATGTGCAAGGACGTATATATAATGATAGGTCGCGAAGCCAAATTTTATACACCTACCAATCGGGTGGGTTCCGAATTTTCAAGGGTTGCGTTACAGGGTATATTTATCTCTAAATGACCTACAATCATTGTGGTTCCAACATGTTCATATTGAACATGCTCTACATGAAACTGGAGGTTATGTACATACTACTTTTGCATTAAATGACATTCTGAAAACTTAGTGTCACCCACCTTCTATTTGCACAATTCTTTCTGTAAAATGTCCTTTCCTATTAATTCGGTGATGTTCTAAAACTCATTTATTAGTTTTCTGTATATATCATAGTTTCTGAGATAGGGTTACTAACTTCCACATTTTGCCACTAGGGGTGCTGCCTTCAGTTTCATCTGATAGCACATGATCACTTTTCTATACCAATACCCAACTTCCGTAACTCTAGCTATCTTCATTTCAGTTATTTCTTGTGACTTAAGACTTTCCTGTGCACCCTGTATACTGCTATCTCAAACACTCTTCCTCAATAATTACTTTTTTTTTCTTTTTATTTTCTGTTAGTAAATGTTTCAACTACTGCTTTTTCATATTCAGTAATAATTCAGCAAATGATCGTTTTAATTTTAGACTTTTTTTTATTTAATCAATAATTCACAAAATACCAGAATTAAAATAATTTTAAAATAATGGAGTTTCAAGAATGATCAGAGGTGTGTTTTTAGAAATCTTGGAGTTCCATTAGTAATAAAAATCTGCTTAAAATATATGGTTTTGATGAGACTGTACTATTATAAAGTGCCATTCATTCAGATTTCTACTAGGATATCAGAAGAAGCTCTTTTAACATCAGTGGAGAATCCACTGGATCAGTGTAACCAAATGTTTACATGGTGTTCCTCATTCTTGGGCATTAATATATAAATTTAAACAAATTTGTACAAAAATCTGGGGATTTCTTTCAAGAACTTAAAAGTAAGTCTATTCACATCGGAAATTTCATGAAATATTTAAATCCATTTTGGCTTTGGTCTATTGATTTCTAGCTGTACAGAGTGTAGTGTAGATAGACCGACAGGAGATGCCAATAAGTGATTTTTATCTTATAATTTTTTTTTAAAAGTTATATAGATCATATATTCTAAGGAAATTGGGAAATTCAAAAAAATAATTCAAGAAAAAAATATATCAATTATGAATTTTTATTTTTATTTTTTTACTGTTAGATTGAAAGAAGTAAAGCAAGAGGCCAAAATAACTGCAGAACAAAGCAATAGGGAATACATGGAAAACCTAAAAATGCTTTTGGTGAGAAAAGAGGAATTGGAGGTAGGAATATAATACTTCATTGATTAACTTTTCATACAAAATCATAAAACAAATGTATTGAGGGATTTAAAATGACTGTATTTAAATTTCTTTACAATGAACTTGATTATCCAGTTTAATAAGAAGGTTATGGTTGGATAATTAAAAAATTGATAATTACTTGTCTTTTTTTTTTAATTTTACAGGTAAAATTAAAATTTATCTTATCTGCATTTATACTATTAATTAATTTTTTTTCATAGCCTTTCATTGGCAAAAACCTGCACTTGTTGTAATAGTTTTTAGAACTCTTTAAGTTTTTATGTTAAGAAGTAAACTTAAATTGCCAAATTCATATTCAACTTTGATGTTTC
>JAFIDM010000001.1:122297928-122312394 GCA_023159025.1 Thereuonema tuberculata
CCCCCCCCCCTTGGTACGCCACTGAATAGCAATAATGGATTAGTAAGTTAAGAAGGATATTTTATCTTTCATCTGAATTGTACATCTGTGTTATTAGAAATTGAAGTTTCTTGACAAAAATAAATTCCTTCATGATGTCTGATAAACTAAGCAGTAGAACCTTATGATCCTGTACTTTAGAGGAGCTGGCTAAATTTAGTTGTAGTGAAAAAGCTAATTTAATTGATTGTTTAGAATGGCCAAATCATTCTAAAAGACAGCTTTCTACCTGTAAATTGTTTTTAGACAAAGATCTACTAGAATGACTAGGATATTTTTTTAAAAAAATACTAGAAAGATAATATAATCCCAAAGTTCCCCTCCTCCGAAAGTTATTTGATTAAATCCTTCATCCCATCCTGCTACAGAAAAGCTAATGAGAGAAAAAGGCAACCACCTCAAAAGGTATTGGAAATGGAGAACACTGAAATAATTGTAAGAAGAACTTGATGGGTTATGCTGCAAAGGAGAATCGTATATTATTTGAATGTTGTTTGTTTATAGTATTTTTACAGTGCGAGTGGAAGTTAAATGCAAATACGTGAAAGAATGTTCAAACCACATTGGAAATGCAATACTTGCATAACATCAGAAATTTTGCCTGATATTTTGAAATAACTTGGTATTGATTAATCAAAAGAATATATATAAAGTATGGATGAAAATTTCAATATGAAAAACTCAGCAATCTCAAATGTTTCTTCTTAAGATGAAACCATGCAAAAGCCTTACTTCACTTAAAAAATTGAGATGGTTTTTGTTTATATTAAAAGTTTATCAATGTATATAATAAACAAATTATATCTTGATGTCCAAAAAATGTTTAAAAAAGTATCAGAAATAAACAGAATTAAACAAATAAGCATGTTATTTACCTTAAGTACAAAAAAGAGCACAATTTACATTTAATTAACCTTGTTTTTCAATTGTCAGGGGGTTTATAAGCCTTTATACAATTACCACAAATGATCATGGCTTCACTGTACTGTTTCTATCAAATCCAACTTAAGTAAATTGTTATAAATGGTGTTTGTATCCATTGAGATAGATTTGTTATGATCAAGTGATTGTTTACGATCTGGGGAGAGTTTGAAGTGATAGGGGTGTAGAGAAATGCGGAAAGGGAGGTGAAGTCTTGTATTGAATACTAATTTCACAAAAGCACTTCAGTTGAAAACGGATAGCAGATTTCTTTCCCGAGAGTTACAGGTGAGCGGGCATCGGGCTGACCACCCGACCTCAAAAGGGGAAAAAAAAACAACCCGGATCACTTAGATCCTAGAACTCATTGCAACAGAAAACAACATGGCGGCTTCAAAACAGGTTACTGTAAAGCCTGCATAGCCAAGCTAGATGTATAATTTGGAGCGTTTTCCAGTAGTTTAAAATCGGGATGATGGAATATATATTTCTGAATTACTAGGAATTAACTACATTTTTGTTGGTTTTTGGAATTTCTAAGAATAGTAAATTTTTAATTATTTTTTTTTTTTTTTTTTTCAATTGCTTCATGTTTGCTACATTTTATTTCTTATCTATAAAATGTTACCTATTTAGGACCTGTTTATTGAGCAATGTTAAAAGAAATCTTGTTTTAATGTGATATTTTGGATCTTCAATTACTAATATGAAGTAAATATAAAACTCTGATATAAGTTATTTAAAATAGTACATAAAGTCAATACTTAATGCTCAAAAAAAAAAAAAAAAAGCAATCATTTTTTTTAAACAAATTAAAAATTTGGAAATCAGTTAATAAGAAAAACAATATACATTTGAAAACGCACAGTTTGTTCTTATTTTTTTTTCCATGAAAATAAATACATGCTATCTATTATCCTTTAAAGGCATCAAAGGAAACAAGATCTCATCATAGATGGTAAGATCCTTCAGCCTATTCTACGTTCCCGTCCCCACCGTGAGGAGGTAGGGGCTTATTATTATTATTATTACGTAAAAGATTCAAACACTGGGTTTCCCCAAATACTATATACGTATATGGTATTTGGTTTCCCCAGCAATGACAACATGGCGGGTCAAGGACCAAAGCACATATTGCCAAGTGTAAAAAAGTGTGCAAGAATGATTAGAAATGTGACGTGGTTGTGTCCATAAATTTTCTAATTGTGCGTATTGTGTTGAGTACCAGAGCCTTCTGGCGTTGTTGGGTTATTATTATCTCAGATAATTTTTAATGTCTTAATTACAAAATAATCTGATTTTGACAAATTATTAAGGAAGCTCGTAATAAACAAATAACCTTAGTTAGTTTGAAAGTCAGTGAACATTTTTTTAAAGGATTATATTATTACTAGCCGGGTACCGTAGCTTCGCTCCGGACCCCTTGCATATATAAATTCACGCTATTTTTTTTTTTTTCCATTAATAGACAAAATTCAGGTATAGGTACATTGGATAAATTTTTAAGATATTAATAAATGAAACTTTTTAATTGTTTCCTAGGCCATTCCCCTTCTCTCCCTGGTAAGTATGAGATAATCCAAGAAATTCAATACGAGGTCCATCCTTTGTAAATTCGCCTACCTTAAATAAAAATTATTTTGTAATTAAAAATAATAATAATAATTTATTTCTTTTATTAATACTTTTAAAAGTTTTAAAATATAATGCAGAACTTTAAATTTTAATTAAAAGCTACAGAAAAATAATACTTTAGATTTTTAATAATAAAATAAATATAATTTTAAAAAATACTTTTTTTTAACTTTTTTGTGTTCAATGAATCATTGTGTATACCTAATCAGCGTTTTCATGCCTAAAAATAAATAATTTATTTTGCTAAACTATAGCTTTGTTGAAAAAAAAAAATCGTCGAAATAGATAGCATATTTATAGAATAAAAGCATATTTATTTAGTGATCATAGTTGAGAAACAAAGGTAAAATTGGACTGAGAAATTGGCGTTTTTAACAGATTTCGATGGTCAGAATTCGCCGACGACTCCGGAGACGGGTAGCGCCCTCTATAAACACAGTTTTGGCATGCCATCTATTTCTTTCTCATCCACATCAACATATGTTTTTTTGTAACCCGTACGGAGAACAGGTATTTCAGCTAGTAATAATATTTTATAAATATATTCACAAACATTTCAGGCTAACTTATTAAGATACTAATAAAGAACACTTTATACTTTTTTTGTTTATTACGAGCTTCGTTTTTTTAAATTTCGCTTTGTGTTAAAATTAAATTATTCTGCAATTAAGACATTAAAACTTATCTAGAATACAACAACAACAATAATAATAATAATTTTCTTCTTTTTTGAATACAAAAGTTTTAAAATGTGTTTGCAGAACTGTAATAAATATATTGATACGATACAGATAAATAAGACTTCAGATTTATAATAATAAAAGAAAACATTTATTAAAAACAAAAACAGTACTACAGTACTAAAATACAACCCGTTTTCGTTTCCGAGAGCCTTCAGCGCTTTTGCGCATGCGTCAGGTCTCTTGCGATTTCTTCCAAATAGGGGCGAGGAAGATGGGATGTTTACTTTTTATAGTGTTAGTTTACTAGTAGCTGGGTTCTATTTGCGCTTTTCGGGAAAGAATAAATACAGAAATTTTCAATCGAATTCAAACGATATAGAAAGCAAAGAACTGATAGAAAGATTCTAATCAGTAAGTATCCGAAAATACACGTGCGTGCTACTAAAAACAAACAGGTCTCAGGAAACCTGTATCACCCCTTTGAGGAGTAGAATCGTCTGTGTTATTGAGGTTCTCGGATATCGAAACGGACTGTAGTTTTTATTGTTTTCAATGAATTATTTGTTTACATCAGATCGGCATTCTAAAGCAGAATCATATCTAAAAAAATAAATTATTTATTTTGATAAACCAATGTTTTGTAAAAAAAAAGAAATAAACGAATCGTTGAAATCGTTGAAATAGATAGTAGGTTTATAGAATAAAAGCATATACTTTATTTATTGATGATATTTGATAAATAAAGGTAAAATTGAACTAAGAAGTTGATGTTTTAAACATATTTCTGAGGACAAAAATTACAGACGAGTGGCTCCCTCTCGTGTTGACGAAGTTGATGTAAAGGCGGCAACTTTAAGATCAGATTATACTAGCACTTTCTAACTTACTTGTTAGAAATGTAAAATGTAGTTTTGACAATGTGTAATGTGATTCTTTAATTTAGAAATTATATTCTCTTTTGTTCAACTTGAATTATTCACTTATAAAAAAATAGCAATCAGGAAAGTGCTGTAATTGATACTGTTTAGGTTTCGTCTTTTGTTAAGCCGATATTATTATTTATAATAACTGTTGTTCATTACTCTTTATATTAGAATAATATCAAGGATTTCGTGTTATTTTCGATTGAAATAGTAAAAGTTCATTTTGGATTATCTTTATAGTCCATCACAACCATACGAAACCAGGTATTCAGGTGAAACCACTGTCTTTCTTTCTTTTTTTCTTTTTTTTAATATATTGATATTTCATTTTCAAAATTATTTATCTAGTTCATAATCCTTAAGAAATAAATACTCTAAACACTCCCATGTTAAACGTTTTGCTTTCAATTTCCATCTGTAACGTTTGTCGTGCCAAAAATTACTGGTGTGAAATGGGAAATTTCTTAATAATTTGCACTCATGTTAAAATTAATATACATAAATAAGAACCATATTGACTATTTAACGTATAAAAGAAAAATTATAGTGTAGTCCATCATCAGTATCACTAAACTATGTGTACATGCATGCTAAGATAACACAAATTATATTTCAGAAATGAAAAATGTAGTTTTGGAAACTTATGTTATATTTTGTAATTATGTTTTATTTAAGTTTCTTTTTTTTTTTCTTAAAAAAATAATGATAGATGTAAGGTTCCTTATATTGCAATACTTAAAATATAAGGCGATGCAATATTTAATTTAATGTTTATGTAGATGTAATAGAAATAAAGCCTACAACTCTATGTTACAGAACAAACAATAGATTGGATTAAATTTATAGCATACATTAAGGTAGTATGAACAGGGCCGGATTATCGCATAGACAAATGAGACAAATGTCTAGGGTCCGGTCAAACTGTCTATTTTGAAAAGATTTGTAAATAAAATAGTTTACTTTTTCTTGTGGGAGAGGGAGGGGGCCAGATGAGAAGAAAATGTCTAGGGCCCCAAAGTGGGTTAATCCGGCCCTGAGTATGAAGTGTTACAGAAATTCCTTAGACAAGTGATTGTATTATGGGAGCCTAATTTAAAAAAAATTAAGATATCAAACACATACAAAAAAAAAAAAAAAAAAAAACTTATCATAAAGTAATTAGTGACCATATACTGAAGGTGTAAGGGAGAGGGAGGAGAGCTCTACTTTTATTCTGTCCGTCCGTGTCACCGCCTTTCTGTCCAAACTAAAAATTGGACTGATATGAGTCATGCCTTGTGAAGATGGGAAAAAATACAGGTTCATGTAGAATTACAAAAAAAAAAAAATAATTTTGGAATTGTTGTTCTGTCTGCAAATGACCTTTTTTTTTCATTGACAGTTAATCACCACTTCACAAGTTATTGCAGTCTATTCATCAGATATCTTTAACAGTCATCTTGAATAGATCTGATTACCACTCTGTCTAGTATCTAACATTATATTACTATTTCACTCTCACTATATATCATCACTGAAAATATGACTTAATAATTTAAAACCTATCGAAACAATCCTGTCTTATAACTTATTAATTCTACATTTGATCTACATTTTAGTCTAATATTTGATGATCTTGTCACTTTAACTCACCATATCGAAACCTTGTCACAAATATTTTGAAATAATAATCTCGATAAAACTGTTATCTTTTTTCATGTGGGGGTAATTCCATGTCAAATCAACACAATTTTGGAAGATATTCAAACTTGATGTCTTAGATTGTCAGGATTTTTGGTATGCAGCAATATACCATAGACTTATGAAAAAATACCCAATTTCAGTTGTGTACAACAATTACTTTTGAAGTTATTAATTTTTAAAGATATAAATTTTTATCAAAAAATTACACTTTTGAAGTTATTCATTTTTAAAGATATAAATTTTATCAAAAAATTACATGTTTTGGCACCTTTAGTTGCCTGTAGGCTAGCAACCAGTGATGATACAAACCTGGGAGTGGTGTCATTTTAAAACTGTTGAATGGGGCTTTAATACGATGTGCCACAAGATAACAGTTACAAAAAAAAAATTTTGAAACTTTTTAAGTTAAATTTTAAAATTTGAATTTCTCCAAAAGTGGCAATTTTAAAAACATTATCAAAATTAGTTTGTAAAGTCTAAATATATATAGCAAAATTCTATCATGGGATCTGGAGATGCAGGGCTTCAGAAATACACATGTTTTGTAAAAAATATTAGAATTAGTAATGTTTCAGAAAATTGAATGGAACAAGCAACACATTACAATGAAACAAGCACTGGCTATTATTTTTATATTTATTTTAAAATGGAAGAAGGTCACATACACACTTACCATTAAAAATCCGATATTACCTGAATGAAGTTAAGGCTTAACAATTCAGTAATTCAGTTATGTTTGTTTTGTCTTATGAAAACTTCAGTTGTTGGAAGATACCCAGACATTTGTTCACTTCACTGTCTGGTAAACTGTATGTTCGGCCAGTTTGTGTGATGGGGTTCACTTTGCATATCACATCTGCAGAAGGGATCCAGAGTGTATCAGGTGGTGTGGGATATATATATATATATGAGGGTGATGAACCTGAAGGGTGGAGGAATGTAACTTGCACTTTACTGGAATCTTCATCTTTAGCCAGAACATAAGTCAACCACCAAGTGTCACCATAGATTGAAGTAACATACCCACTAATATCTGCAATTACTATTTGCTGTATGTCATTCACAACAGGAAATATACTTGAAACAACTGCAGAAGAAAATAATTTCACAATTCGTTCCACACGTGAGAGGTATGAAGGCATGGAATTTCTGAGTGCCTGATACAGTTACAGCTGTACTGTACAGCTGGCCAGTTGTTCTTCAGTTTTAATGTATTCTTCAATCGTCACAAATTTAAAGTCTTTGTTAGATATGTTCTGATGTGCCCATTCAAACAGTTGCCTTGCATTCATTATTTGGTCCTCATAGGGTCTTTGTGGGCTTGCTCTGGCTGCTAGTCTTTTTACTGTGGCCCCCACTCCATCGCATGGACCTTTTCCATGTGCTGTTGCTGCAAAATGCCATTCAGCCTCAGCTCCAAAATCTTGCTTGTGATTACACAAGTTAAGAAAGTTTTTTTTATTTTTGTACTGCGCCGCAGAACCATCCGAAAAATAGAAGAATTTTTGGGAAGTCTTTGAAACTTGCATTTCAGATATTCCATCAACTTTGCCTGGAACAGATAGACAGCAGTAGTGTTGTGGTTGAGGCAGTCTGATATTATTACAAAATTGAAATGATTGATTTCTTCCTCTTTAAAATACACCACAAAAAGGTGAGTGGTGCCTGACTATTTGAACAATGATATGATTGTGCCGCATCTTGCAAAATGAAAGAATAATTCTCGGAAAAGTCACAAATGACAGCCACTTGAGATTCCAGAAGATTTTCCTTGTTATGTCTCAGAAATTCACTTTGTTTTTCTGCTGTGAAGTGATGACGAAGTAGAACAGGAAGTTTTTCACAAAATACATCAACAAATTCACTAACCGGTTTTTGAATTATTTCCAAGTTACATCAATCCACAGAGATCCACTGTCTGTATGTGACAGTCTCAATTGCATTGTCTTCTTCAACTGAAATTGGGTATTTTTTCGTAAGTCTATGGTATATTGCTGCATACCAAAACTCATGACAATCTGAGACATAAAGTCTGATTCAGTGTGTTGATTTGACATGGAATTACCCGTGGTTAAAGTGATTGGATTTAAGTTTCCATCACTACTATTTTCCGGTTCTAACCAATTTTTGACTTCAGAATCTGTGTGAATAGATTGGTACAATATCCACTCCATGTTCTCCTTATCATTGACCTCTGCAGTTCCAGTTGCGGTCACATGGCATTTGCTTTGGTTTTGTAAACAATAACTCAGTTACTAGTTCTTAACATTTCTTTCCTTTGGCTCTAGATCAGTGGTTCTCAAACTTGGAATGTTGTACCACTTACAAGAATTTTTAGCAATTTATTTATCACCATGTGTATATTTCATACTTCGGACTTTGTGCAGCCAAGAGTAAATGGACGGACACAATAAAATAAATAATCTTGTAAAAAAAAATCATGAATTTTTTTTGCTTAACAAAAACTCAAAAAAATCATAGTCAATCTGTCTTTTTGTTACATCTCTGTGTACCACCTGAACAACGTAATGTATGTACCTGGTACATGTACTGCAGTTTGAGAACCGCTGCTCCAGATGAACCTGTTTGTTTTTGCTAGTGTAGTGAAGTTGATCGAGAATTACTTATGATACTAAAGCATTTATTTATTCTTACGTAATGATTATTTGATTGTCCATTCCAAGCATTACTTCATCATCTTGTTATAATTTTCTGTCTTTTTGATTTACTCAGAATTATGCAAAATCACATAGAATTTCATCTTAATACAACAACATTTTATGCCCATTTATAACCTTCATTTAGATAGAATATTCCATTTCCCATCAACATCTGTCTGGTCACTTCCATGAGATATTTCATTCTGTCTTTTAATCTTCTGAGGTCACAGCTGTTTATTGGATTATCTCTTGGATATCCTTTAGAGCCTAGACTGTGATTCCTATTGTCATTTATGTCTCATTTTTCAGTATAACTATATTCTTTGAATGAACGCTCTTATGACATTCTTATTAATATTTCCTATTTTCAGGAGCACATTGTTGATTTTTGGCAATCTTGAGCCAGTAACATAATAGTCTCTTCAGAGTGGTGAAATATATTAGTATTTTTAAAACAGTTGAGAATATTAGGAGATATTTTGGATTTTTCTACAGCATTATTCAGTGCTACCTACTATTATTTGAGCTGTCCAAAATATTACTTCTGAGCTTTGTAATAGACTTGATCTTATCTGAAATTGAAAACTCTGGTTCTTACTGTTGTTTAATTCAGAAATTTTCTGTATTGTCAACCTGTTTACAATTCTCATTTTTGTTCAGTAACTTATTAGACTTTTATCAGTATCAAAGAGAATTGGCATATCTGGAAGTACAGATATACAGCATAATGAACTGTATTAATAAGTTGTAGTAAATAAAAAATCCCATTATTGATTATTGTTCTTGGCACTGTTACTAATTTGCAACTTAGAAAAAGAAGATTAAATATAGTTTTTCTGTCCTTGAATCTATTTTTTTTTTTTTTTTTTTTTTTGTAATTCTGTTTATTTCTTTGTGAATTCCTTTGTTTGTTTTTGTTGTTGAATAAAATGCTGATGAGTTAGTTTTAATAAATCCAAGAATGAGCTCTATTTTGAAGAAAGTAAATTATATTGATTTTATATTGTTTTATGATATAAGAGTTATAATATATTACAACGCCATTTATAATTTCTTCAAAAGAGCATGCTTTGCTCTTACAAAACAAGCTAAAAACAGCTGTACAGTTTTTTGAGTGTATTCTTGATAATTTATCCAGTTCCTTATATGGATAAACAAAAAAAAAAATCAAAATGGAAACAACCACTAAAAGGACCTTCAAACAAATAAAAGCAATATTCTTTTGTCAGTATAATAATATAATCAAGAACATATCACATGACATAACCTACAAAACGGCTAACCAATGAAAAAATAACAGTGAAATTCAAAAGGAAAAAAAAAGCTAAATGATTTTATTTTTTTTTTTGTTAAGAATTTGCTTAAGAATTTAGACTGAAAGTAAAAATATTAGAGGAATGTACTCATAACTTTCTCTCCCTTTTATTTCAGTGCAAGGGTTAACTCAAATAAGACCTTGAATTAATGATGCAAAATTACGCTAAATTAATAAAACCCTGATTTATTATTTGTTGATAAAGGCTAAAAATACTGGGAATATTCAGATCTCTAACTGAAGGACTGAATACAAGAAGGCATTTCCATATTTCCTAAAAATAGAGAAACCAATTTATTTATTTGTATTGTTTTTTATTACCAGGGAAAAAATAAAATCTCGAAAAGATGATTATTAAATATCAGAGCTAAGGACATTATATTGCTCATTATCTCAGTTATATTTAAATAAGTAAACAGGCATTTTTTTAAATCAAAGATTGTATCAACACTATTATGTTGTGTTCTCTTGTATCATGAAGATTAATAATTTTGTGAGAACAATTTAAAGAAGGAGAATAAGAAATAAACTAATATAGTTTGAGTTTAGAATTCTACCATCAATAAATAGATCTTATAGAGAAATATGTAAGTTTTTGAGTACTAATGGGATTTCTGTAAGATTCTATCGACATCTTCGTCTCCCAATGGACCCTCTTCTAGCTTTGTTTCAGCAAGAATGTTGATTGTACATGTATGGTAATTTTATAATTAATTATTTTAATTTTTATTTAATTTTTTCTTATTTGTTTTGGGAGAAAATATTATTTTTTTCCTGAGTGAAAAATAATGACATAACTAAATAGTAAAATAATTTAGAATGACAAGAATTACAGTCAATAAGTTCAAAATTTTAAGATAATATGAAAAGAAAAGAAAGAGAGTTTGAGTGTACTGTAGACACTGTGTAATGTTCTAAAGTAAAACATATGGCCCTCATATCCTATCTTGCCAGTCTCATGATCACAGAGGGTGTGGGAATGACAAGATTGAAAAGAATAAATGAAAAAGAGTGGCAAGAATATTGTTACATTTGGGAAAACTGATATAGCCAATTAATAACAATTAATACGTATGCAGTTTTTTTTTGTTTTTTATTAGTTTTGCAGTCAGTGGAAATGTAGACATAAATACTTATCCTATACAATTACACCATTATAATTCCTCAAATAATTAAGCATTTGTATTCAGTTTATTTGAAAATCTACTAGAACATTTGTTGTTAGGTTTTAAGCTACAAGAAAAAGTCAACTGACAGTAGTTTTGAATTTAATGTCATTGTATCAAAATTTTCTAATCTCTTTCAAGATTATAAACTAGCTATGTAAATCTGCATATAGAAATGTATTCATCAGGTTGTTTATTTTTTTTTTTTTTGAGAGGGAGTTGAGGATTTCATTTATAAAGTTATAAATTACACATCGTAGTTACACACAATTTTCCTGTATCTATCATTATTTCCAACAATACCTATACCATCTGATGAAGCAAATTAGTAGTGAGACGAGGCGGTAGTTGTTTTTTTTGTTTTTTGTTTATAGTTTATTTTCTTTTGAAGGCCTTCCAAGATTCTTTCAAGCATTTTTAAGTCTACATACGGAATGCTTGAATTGCAGTCAGACAGTGAAATGTAACATTTTAATTGTGTTACTTTTTTATAAGACTTTTATATGTATTATTATTTTTGATTGTTATCTGATTTGGTATCATTTGAAAAATAAATCTATTGAAAGAAAATTTTTCTTTGAGTATCCTGATTAAATCTATTCTAATTTATTTATTTATTTATTTCAATTAAAGTTAAAAATCTAAGAGACTAACTTAAAAATCATTCAAAGTTATCAACTAAACTTTGATAACAGTAAGTTGATAATAAGGCATTTGGAAAATTTTATTGCTATTTTCTTAGTGTGATGGCAATCTCAACTTCCATAACATAGCGAAGCAAATTGTTTTGTTATGACTTAGTTTTAAATATATTACAAAAAAAAAACTGTTTTAAACTTTTAGTCATTTATTTATCCTGATAAAAATTGTTTCTTCTCATAAATTCCTTTCTAGGTTCTGTTTACAATGAAGAAAGGATGTCATCAAAAATTGTGATTGAAAATATTAAATATTTTCTTAATGAAGTATTGCCGACTGCAAACACAAGAAGTAACTGGAATGCGGATTCAGTAGAAAGAGCTTTGAAATGGGCTGTTTATTGTACAAAGGTAACTTTTATGTTTCTAATGTGGATTTCACAAACATATTTAATTATAGAAAGGAAGATTTGCTAAGATAGAAGATAGAATAATAATAAGATAGAAGATAGAATAATAATTGTTTGAAGATAGAATAATTTGAACAGCTTTACAAGTAAATTGCTTGAGATTTTTACGTATGTTAAAAAGTTTTATAACATTATTAAAAGTTAGTAGGCCAGACACACAATTTAAAAAAGCTTAAAAAAACGTATATAGACAATTTAAAACATGACTGGGTTTCGTTTAGCAGGCCAATCTTTTACAAATGATCAAATGATTTGTATGTTCATTTTTTAGACTTTTTTAAATTGTGTGTCTGGCCTACTAACTTTTAAATAATATTTATTACTTCACAAGTAAAGCATACTGTTTTGATTTTGAAGTTAAAAAAAAAAAAAAAGAAATCCTGTAGAACTGGTTATTCTGTTTAGCTCTAGTTGCAATTAATTGTAAGCTTTGGATAATAAGTATTTCATCAATTGTAAAATCATGATCTCAAAAATTATTCATCTAATGTAGTAGATTTACAAAACTTCAAAAATGATAAAAACATTTAGCATGGACAACTTAAGAAGGTCATGTACTGCGAGATAATCATTTCTGTTATTCCTTTACATTTAACTATATTAATATTGAATAAGACATGCCAAGATCAAGAATAAGACATCTCCAAGAATCAAGGAGAGAATCATTTTTGTTATAATCAATAGATCATTGTTTGATGTGTTAACTTGCAATCTTGAAGTGCTAACATGAAGAAGGATTTTGGATATTATTGTTGATTTCTTTTCTCCCTAAGATTATATTATTTTATTTATTACTGTTGCCAGTTAAGGATGGAAAGAGCTGATGTGGAAGCTACAAATGATATGAAACTATATGATCATTTGGGCTATTAGGAAAAACAACTTTAGACAGTGCCCACTTATGAAGAAGTAATGCTGACATATATTGCAAAATTTGTGAAGAGTTCTGTCCAAACAGATTTGCATGGAAGTTGAATCTTATTCAACTAGATTCATTATCCTATTAACAGACAGTGTGAGAAATGTGCTCAGGTTAATTCTATCAACGCTTGAGGTTAATTTAAAAGTGTGCTATGAATGTTAATTCTATCAGCACATTAGATTAATTTAAAAATGTGTTACGAATGTTAATTCTATAGGGCGAGTCAGAAGTCGCTTAACACCCTCTAAGATGGAAAGGAGTTGTTCTGGGTAAAATTATTCATGATAAAAACATGTTAGACCTAGTGGGAACTACATTGGTATGTGTCAACTGGGTGGCCGCCATCTTTGATTCAACTCAAAACTTTTAAATGGTCAAGCGATACATCAAATAAGGCTAGAATTTCACAAGAAATGCAATGGTGAAATTTTTTCCAACCTATCTAAAAGTTATGCAGGAATGAATCTAACCAATTTCTTCTCTTCCAGGTGTGAAAAAACAATGTTGGATTGTAATGAAATTCCAAAATTCTTCTTTAGCATATAAATATAAATAACTCATATTAAATCCTTCTTCCACTTACAAAACATCGTGAATGTTATTTGTTTAAGAATTTGTGATTGTTGTATAAATTTTTTTGTTATTCAAGAAAGAAAGTTTGTGATTGTTATATGTTGTATGAATTTATTTTGTTATTCAAGAAAGTTTGTACCATGTATGACTACATGATTGTTTAAGCTTAGAATTCTGTTTTTAAATGTTAGAGAAAATGTTAGGTTTTTCTCTACATTTTCTGTAGTTTTCCATGAAGAAGATTTCTGCTGAAGGAATCGAAATATAGAGGATTAAATGATGTTTTGTAAGTGGAAGAAGGATTTAATATGAATGTTGGATTGTCTCTAATGCTTGAGGACCGACCAATGTGGCTTCTCAAATGATCAGTGTCTCATATTCTGTCTATTAACTTCATCATTAATATAAAAATTAGCCTCATCATTGGGAAGGATTTTTCTTACAAAGGAAGCTCACATTGTAATTGTCCAAGACACCATTCACCAGAACTCAACTCGACAATCTGGATCATCCTCACTGAGATGCTGTTGAAGCTGAAGTTTATAGGAGTACCACTTCTAATCATGCAAGATCCAAACAATTGGTCATTGACTGACACCATATTCTTGTGAATCAGTGAGTGCTACGATTCGGGGACTATGCAAATGAAACAATTACTTTTATAGCTATTTCTTCATAAGGAGCAGTCCTGGGCTTCCAGATCATGGCTTATCATCAACTGATCCTGTCTCTGAAGCTTTTGCAGCAATTGTGCAACTGCTACATGTGACACAAGGTCTTTATGGTGAGATCATTTATTAAAATCATCTGCAATGTTACATGAACTTCTCTGCCGAGA
>JAFIDM010000001.1:122312404-122332117 GCA_023159025.1 Thereuonema tuberculata
CATTTATTAAAATCATCTGCAATGTTACATGAACTTCTCTGCCGAGACATCAAGATAATCTGGATTTGTTCCTCGTGCATTAGAGGCATTCCAACATTGTTTTCTCACACCTGGAAAAGGAGAAATTAATTAGATTCATCCCTGAATAGCTTTTTAACGGTTAAAAGAAATGTCACCATTGCATTTCTCATGAAATTCTAGCCTAATTAGATCGCATGGCCATTTAAAATTTTGAGTTGAATCGAAGATGTCAACCATTCAGTTGACACACACCAATATGGTTCTCCCTGGACCTAACATTTTTCTATCATGAACTATTTTCCCCAGAACAACTCCTTTCTTTCCATTTTATACAAGGTGTTATGCATTTTATGCCTTACCTCGTAGATTCATTATATATTAACTGACAATGTGAAAATGTGCTGAGGAAGTGTACCTTAGTAAAAAATGTAAACTTATTCATTGTATATACAGTTCTGTTTTAGTATGTCAGTTTATATTACCTGTACAATGTATGCAGTCATTTTTGCCTGAATCACTCACTGATATCTAGTCTGTTAGTATGAGTACATCAGAATTCCATTTTCTCTCTAATTAAACAGTGATAAGCAAAAATAATTGGAATGAAGCTGCTTTGTGCAGCAGTCCAATGAAAATATTTGTGCCTTATTTTATTGAGAATGACAGTTTTTATGACAACTTTGATGATATTTGGCATGTACTTTTAAGACACCAAAGTGAAGGTAATTTTGAAGAAATTTCACAAAAAAAGTCATACCCTTGAAAAAAAAGGTTTTTCGTGAAAATGGAAGGTCTTTGAACTGTAGCTCCTCTGAAAGTATTTGCTTGATTGACTGAATCGACTGACAGGAAATGGTTGCTGTTGATGTTAGTTAAATAGTATCACAAATTTGTTGATCTTGAGGGAGAATTAACAGTTTTCTTACGAAACTGGTAGCTGGCCATTGTATGCTCATTCTGCTAAAACTACTGGTCAGTTGGGTTGATTATTTGCAGTTGGGCAGAAAAGATTTCAATAAGATCAAAATTCAGTTGGTTTCCAGAGATTTCATCATCAGTTGAAAAACATGTCCCTAACTCACAAACATTCTTCTGCAGTTTATTAATAGATTATTGAATTTGCTGTCTTTTTTATTTTTAATTTATATTTTGAAGTTATTTTAATTGAAGGCCATTATTTTGCTTATGCTTGTCCTTTGTATATATTTCTTTTGATCCCACTGAGTTATGAGTACTGGGCGAATCAAACCGATGAGACCTAGGAAGGTTGAAACAGTCTGTTTTGATTCCCGGTACAAAAATGCCAAAAGTAGCTCAGTAAATCTTTTAATTATTGTGTGTTTTTAAAGATATCTGCTGATATGTACAATAATTTAAGGAAAATAGAAATTAAAATAGTTTCACATTTTAAAACTCACATTGTTTTTAAATAGGTTTATGACAGTTGTGCAGATAAAAAGTTGGCAACACAAGTTAATGAAGTTTTGGAAAAAAGTTTAACTAATAACTTTTTAAAATTTGAACCGTACCTTCAGTCTTTGGGAAATTCTCATCTACAGTTACTTAAATGTGCTCCTGAAATTCTTTGTAAGGTAAGTGAGCTGAAAATGTAAGGCATATTAAAACAAAAAACTGCAACTTCTAGTGATTTCCTAACCATTGTTATTTCCAATAAATCAACTTAATTATCAGCTTCATTTCTCAAGTAAAAGGTGATTCAACTTTTCAAAACTTACTCAAAACCTCGAAAGTATTAAAGTAGTATTGAAAGTACTATTCTATTAGTATGTCATGTGACTGTCTCATGTAATGTATCAATTCTGTTTGTCTGCAATAAGTTCAGTTCAATTTTAATCCCCTTTTCCTTGTCAGAATCATGGCATCGAATCACAACTGAACCAGAAAAAACCGATATTTTTGGTCGGAGTGGAGCTGAACCTGAACCGAAAAAGCTAAATATGTCGTACTCGAACCGAAACCAAAAACTGATTTTATGTCACTCCTTCAGTTCTCCTCTTTTAAAGTATACACAAAAGACATAATTTTTTCTGTAGTTAACAACTTTTATTGACTCCCCACTCTCATACCCTGTTACCATGTGGTCCAAACCACTACCAAGATACCCAACTGAAACTGAACTGAAAACCTGAACGGAAAAAAAACCGATGTTTTTCGTCGGAGTGGAGCTGAGCACAAACTGAAATTTTGTGTTTTGAGTGAACCGGAACGAAAACCAGAGCGAAAAATATTAAGGTTCGATGCCCTGGCTAGAATACCGTGATTTTCTGATGTATCTTAGATTCTGTTAATTTGTTTTTACCTAATATGCTATTCCACCCCCCTCCATTTATTTTATTCATGATATTGAGCTCTATAAAGTATTATTTCATTGTCATTCTCTTTTTGCTTTCTATTAGATAGTTTTTTTCAGTCTTCTTCAAGATGGAAGTCGGGTATTTGTAGCATTATTATAAATATAATCAGTAAAAAGTTAAAGTACAAAATAATTTTTCCTCACTATTGATTTCTTCACTTTCAGTGATAAACAAAGGATCAGCCATGAATAAAAGTCTGCATCTTCTAGAACGATACTAATATTATTTTCTACATAAAAGAGTTTAGAATATAATATTTGTATTCCTTTTTTATGTCAGTTTTATCTCTGCAGCCTGCGTCAGTCAAAAGACTTCTTACAAGACCTTCTCTTTTAAAAAATTTCAGCAGTTTTAAATTTCCTTTAACTAATCTCAAATCTAAAAAGTTAAAAAAAAAATAAGCTTTCAAAATATGTGTTTGTTGGCATATACAGATTTTGATAAAATTGATTTTGTTTTTATAAATTTGTTACATAAATCAGCTTTTCCTTTCTTTTTGTTGCTATTTCTAAATAAATATTTATAGTTGATGTTCTTAAATTACTTTGAACACTGAAAATAAATAGAAGAGTTTCTTATTGATTTGTATAAATATGAATAAATTCCAGATCTTGATGTGAATATTAATATTTTTTATAATTTAGCTTAATTGAAATCATTTTTCTTGTTTGTAATTTTTATAAAGAAATTTATTCTGATTCTTACAATATGTTATATTTTATTCTATTGCAACCTGATAAATTGATTAGTTTAAAAGAGAATATCTTTTTACCAAGTAAATTGTTATTCATTTGTTGCTTTTAATTGTGGTTTTTAACTTATGTTGACAGCAAATTTCAATATAATTTTTGTGCTTTAAGTAAGATCTAATTTTTTATCTTGTACATCTACACATAAGAACAGCAGTTTTTTTTTTTTAAAATTTTAGATGTTATTTGAGAATCCTCATTTAGGCGAATCAAGTTTACAATGTGTAATTACATTTTGCTTAGAATCAGCAGAACTTGTGTTACAGTCTAAGGTATGAATTTCATTTCTATAGAAAATAGTCAGATTTTATTCATTTTATAAAATGCCAATTTGGAATAATCTTCATTTTTTTTTTCCATTTTTATATTCTTCCTCATCCTAATTGTAGTTAAGAATTATGTAGAAAGTTGTTGTTTTAAATTGTATTTTTTTGTGGTTTTATATCTTTTTAAATTTATGGTGAACTACATTTTTCAAATCTACTCCTTTAACTATGACTTACTTATAACTTAACATCAAAGTGAAGGGCAGGTTTTTTTCTTTTTAGATGTTAGAAACTTTTTACTATTTCAAGGAAAAAAATGACTATTCAAGAATTATATTTTTCCGTCTTTATATTCTTTCTGCATACAGATGATTTTTGGAAATGATATAACAGAATTATATGAAGAATTTTTGTTGCTTGATATTATTATAAAATTATTTCTATAACACTCATGTATAGGATCAAAGCCAACTATTGAAATGCAGGATACTTCATAATAGTTTCTTTGCAGATTGGCCTCATCATTGCTGATCAATTTCCCTATAAATTTTCAAGTTTGACTTTCAATCAAATTATAATAATCTTAATAATCTGAACAAACAAGGGAATGAAGATTGTTTCAAGAATATGGTCATAGTAAATGAACTGAGGAACTAATTATTTGTCAAATTAAGCTAATTTTGAGTAATTAATTATCTTAATTACACGAAATTAATAAGGATCGGTTATAATTTAACTATTTCTAATCTGCAGAAATTCAGTATTTCAAATTACTAGAATTCCATTTTTATTATATACCATGGTGAATCCGCATTTTTGAAATGGTTTCTAAGATTTCTTTGATGCATTTGCTGTGAAAAGAATTATTTCCCTATAAAAACATACCTCTTTTTTTTTTAATGTACCAGCTGTCCAAGAAAAATAGCGTGAGGCCATAAGTTGATAAATATTAGGCATATCGATCTCAAACTTTGGATTGTAGGCTTATGGGCCATGGAGAGTGCAATTATGAGAAAAAAATTCCTAGTTAACATAATCACCACCAGGGGGCAAGTGGCACTGCTGTTGGCTATGCAAATGGAGCTTTCTTGAAATGGCTAGCACACGATGACTTATGCACTAGTCTTCAACAAGAGCACAGCAATGCCTCTAACACTTGTTTACCGTGTTTTACTCGTGAAGCTTTATTATCAGTTGCATTTGAATGCCACTAGGACATTACGTGAATATCGTACAGATGCGTCAGAGGCATCAGGGGTCAAGGACCACGATCGATAAAAAATTTACGATGTACCATATAGCCACCTGCACCATTACAGGGGTTCACTACGCATCGTTATTGCGAAACCAAGTGTTTCCATTCCTGCAGCAGCATGGTGCCTTAAACACAGTAGTCTTCAAGCAAGATGGAGCTGCACCGCACACATCATGTTTTGCTAGGAATGCAATTGCAGAGTGCATCTCTAATGATCGTGTAATAAGCAAGTATTATCCTTATGCATGGCCTGCATGATCCCCTGACATCAATCCTTGTGACTTTTGGCTCTAGGGTTATCTCAAGGATAGGATCTATTGAGGTAGGGTGCACATGCTAAAGGACTTGAAAAACACCATAAGACGTGAATGTGGGCGTCTGTATGATGAATTGCTCTGACATGTCATATAGCACGGTATGCATTGAATGCAAATGGTCTCTGAGGATGGAGGACACATTGAACATCTTCTGTGACTAACCATTCTGTTCCTTAAATCCGAATTCGAATGACCAATGAAAACCAGAAGACACTGCCTAGCTGACAGCAGTGCCACATGTCTCCTGGTGATGACTATGTGAACTAGAAACATTTTTCTCAAGATTGCATTCCCTGTGACCCATAAGCCTAAATCGAAAGTTTGAGATCGATGCGTCTAATATTTATCAACTTATGGCGCTTAAGTTATTTAACGTAAATAACCTTACGTTATTTCTTGGACACCTGATATATATGTAATGAATTTGGCTTTTTTGAGAATTACTCTCCTTTGTGAAATTTACTCGTGTAATTTTTACAGTAGAAGATTAGTTAAAAAAGTAACAACACTATTAATAGAATGAAAGAAGATATGCATCTTAACCCTGCTGTCGTTAAGTAAAATAGGACTGTAGACAGCTATTTCAGATTTTTGCTTTCCTCAGGTAGAGATTGTTTTTCTAGTTTTATTACATGCTGAAACTAGACAAACAGAATCTCTCTTTAAGTGCGATCTCTGATACGGAGATATAATGCTTTCTAAGGATTCCATCATGGCAAACCCCTAAAAAGATCCATAGAATATCCTGGGAATATCTAGGTACTGAGTTGGTTTTTTCATTGGCTTCATCTGGAAACTCACTATCCAATGACTTCAGACCTGAAGGGAAAGAAGAAGAAGCAGACACCACAGGAAATGAAGTAAATACCCATACCATACCATTCAAACCCAGTTTCAGACACATTTGCCTAGTGGCAAACTACTACCTTGACACAAGGCTGTGACAAACAGAATACATATGAGATAAAAAAAAAAAATCCACATATTTACAAAATATTAAAAAGAAAATGAATTAAAAAAGCCTTAGAATTAATTTTCCCTTAAACTATTTCTTGTCCAAAGAAAAAAGTTAAATGAAATAATTAATGTGACGTCTTAATGTGCATGGTAATGATAAGAATAAAAAAAAAATAATTCTCCATCTTGTTTTAACTTATTTTAGTTTAATCGTGAAGAAATGTTAATCATTTATATTACGTTATCCATCTGTAAAATCATTTCTTCATTCAGAACAGTAGAAGTCCTCTGGTCGCAAAATAAAATACACTGAAAGAACATTTTTTATATTTTTTTATATATATATATATTTTTTTTTTTATAAGACCTCAACCACATTAATTCTATATTACACTGTCTAAATTAAAATATTCTTTATCCATATATTGTTTGAATTATTCTAGGTTTTCAGTGATAAAGTACAGCCTAGAACATCTCTATAAACCAACTGTCATAATCTTCATTTACCGAAAGCCTGATAATAATTCAGTTAAAAAAATACTTAAAATTGTGATGCAGAGTTACTTAAAATTAAAAATTAAATTGTTTTTTTTTTTTTTTTTTTTGAGAAATTTCCATTTGAATTGCTTTGTAAAATTTTGAATTCTTTATTCAGTGAAATAGACAGATTCAGATAGATATAAAAATATTGGATAATCCTTTTATAACAACTAATAGTGGTTTTGTCCAAAAATCATCCAAGCTTGTTTATTTATTTTGATAGATTGTATTCTGGAAAATGTACAGTTGTAAAGTTCTTATATTATTTAGTTTTAAAAATGTATTACAGCAATGCTGTCAAAAGAGAGTGAATAGCATAAGACATAGTCTTCTGTGATCATTAAATTAGAGGATCACTGGGTTCTGCCTTAAGTTCTTGGAAAGAAACCAAGGAATTTTAAATATATTTGAGAAAGCTAGAATATTTTTTTGAATGAACATTTCACTAGAAAAATTACTATTGACCTAACACATTATTAATTGCTTTATTCTGTTAATTCTAGGAATTTCTGGAGTTTGTTTGCAAAAAAGCTAACAATTTGATATTACTTAATTCACTGGAAAACATTTATTCACACCTTCTATTCAACAATGAAGATAAAGATACAAAAAGTGCCATTTTTGCCGCAAATTTTTCTATCTTTGTGATGCTAAGAAATGAGTATGTAATTTTTTGTTTCTTTTTTTTTTTTTAAGTCATCATTAGAAGAAATCATATTTTGCTGCACTGTAAGCAATATGATCAACAACACAGTCATTGCTTTAAACATCTCTTTTTAAAATTACTTTTAAATGTGATTACACCAGCCCCTCTCTTATTTAGTTTCATAAGGTTACTTATATTACTATTTATAATTTATTCTCAATAAATTTTGTTTTGTTATTTTATTACTTTACATTACATTGACATTGAGAAAATACTATGAAACATGAGTTCGTCTGTTTTGTTTGTCAGCAAGTAATTTTTGCTGATCACGTTAGTTCTCCTTTACTGTTTTTGCAAGAAATGATTAAAATCACATTGCAGTTTTTAATTAGCAGTCATTCTTCTAGAACCAACATTATTGATGGAGTATTGAAAGTTTTCTACTCCTTAAGCTACAGTAATTAATATTCTTTTTCATTTCATCATAAATAATATACTTGTTGGCACAAATAAAAGATGGGCTGGATTTCAGAATCTTAGAAAAATAAAAGCTGTTTTATGGCTTGGGCAGGAGATAAATTAGGTTAAAAGAATAATAATTAAGCTCCAAAAACAAAGAGTCAGATTAAGCCTGTCAAAGAAATTCGACCTCAACTGTAGTTTGAGTGTATATTTTATGGTCCATTATCTGACTGACAGGCCTCGGGAGAGTGATCCATCTTAAATAGTCAATATATGATATTTTTCTTTATCGGTAAAAAAACAAAACAACAACAAAAAAAAGAAACGCTACCATAGGTTCTTAATAGTTTCAGTAACATTGACAGAAATCCTAATCTTGTTGAGAATTTTCTAATATATTTAGTGAAGGCTTAACACAAATACCAGGGTATGTATAGATGTGGCCGTGCGGTTTGCGTTGTCGCTATGACATTGGTCTCTCACCTCTGAGTACTGGGGTTCGGTTCTCATATGGGTTTCGTGATGGTGGACGATCCGCGCTAGACAGGTTTTCTTGGAGTTCTCCCGTTTCCCCTGCACTTCTCCCACCATATTTTCGCAGTCTTTTTCTCCATCTGTCTTTTTCTGTGGGTTAGTACAATAGATCTCCGGTTTCAGTGCTTGGCTTCCCTGCCACCCACATTCACAACCTAAACGTAAACACATGTAGGTGTGTTCAGCTTCAAATCATGTTTCCAGTAAATGCTATTTTGTTACTAATTAATTAATTAATTAACTCGAGAACGGACAGGTGAGAAAAAATAACACAGATAGACGAGTGTTATTTTTATACACCTGATGAGTTTTGTAACATTTAAACGAACTAAAAACTACATATTATGAAATTATTTATACTAAAGTGACAAAATATGTTTGTATCTTTCTCATCCAATATTAAAATTGTAGCATAAGCCTACAGATATTTACTAAAAATGATATTTTGTCGACTTTCTGAAAAAAGAAATTCAATTGACATTTGCAAGAAAAACTCATGTATTATATTAAACTGAAGATCAAGATTGCTTTCTAATAATTGTTTTTGATTTCTTCAGTATTTAATTGATGAGGCGAGACATTGGTTATCAGTAATATAGTTTACACTTCACTTACACTACTAGAAAATAAAACAACAGCAGACGAGCTGGGTCTGACAGAACCATGAACAACTTTGAACACGTCTCAACTACTAACTGATGCACAAAAAGGCGTGATGATGTAGCAAGAGACTTCTGCAGGTGATTAGCAAAAGCTACCAGGAATAGCAGTCCAATAGGTTATGAACTCTAAAGAAAATAGGAAAACTAAAAGCACTTGGGCCAGAGAGACTCAGCACGTCCATTGTAGGGTTAAGCAAATGCCTTTCAAAATAATGATGTCAAGTAAGGAGTTCTGATTTAATTTGAAAGTATTCTTGGTTTAAACTAATCAGTGACATATGATGAAGCTTTTAAACAAATAGTTTGGACCATCTCATATTGAATGAGGCAATCGGGTGGTTTTGAATTCACTGACTGCTCAATTGAAAGTGGCACCTGAGTGAGTTCAGTTTGGCGGTGGTGGTGTAATGATGTGATTGTGTTTGTCCTGGTTTGTACATGGTCTGTTGGTTGTGATCGAGGGGAACATGGCATCCACACAGTATCTGGATGTTCTAAACAATTCCATGCTTATTACATTGTGGTTGCAGTTCCGTGAAGGGCCATTTGTGTTCAAGCACGACAATGCGCATGCCGTAAGGCCGGTGTTGTCAGCACCTGATTTCTGGAGAATAATGTTCAGGAACTTCAGTGACCCGCCCAGAGTCCGCACCTCACCTATTGAACATCTGTGGGATGAATTGAGTGCCAGATTCATGTGCGTCCGATGTGACCACAAACACACATCCAACTTGTGCAGGCTTTGAAGGAGGAGTAGGTAAAAATACCGGTTGCTTGCTATCAGAAACTGGTGGAGAGCATGCCATTGCTTGTGGATGCTGTGCTTAGGGCAAAAGGTCACAGCTATTAGACATGCTATAAATAAAGCATCTATTCCATACCACAGGTGTCCACTTTCAATTGAGCAGTCAGTGTATAAGGTGAAAGGATCCTTACATATCACAGGAATTAATAGATCCTTTTTCTGAATTGAAGAGAAAAACAAGGAAAAGATTCTGGGCTATTTGGAATTTTAGAAGAATCAAGTTTGTCCATCAGATATACCATTTTCCACCATCGGTGCCAGTCTCAAGGTATTCACGTAGACTGACACAATTTAAAGCTAAATTAGTCATGGAATTCCTGTACTTAGCAGTAATTTGATGTGAGGTACAAAAACTACTTGAGCACATCCAAATAGTTCTATTGCCATAATGACAATTGTGATTTTTGTAAATGTAGGCAAGCAAAGAACAAAACTTGAATTTATTAAAGTGTTCTATTTCTTTAAACATGATTGAAAGACATTGGTCTACATTTTGCCTGAAACTTCAGAACTAGCTAAAATAAATCTTGAAACCTATTCTTGGACTATATGTCAGAACCCCTTCAGAAACAAAATTTAAAAAATGTTTTTAGAATTGCATTTAAATTACAGAAATCATTATTTATTTTTTAAAATTTACCATTGCTAATTAAACATATTTTTTTTTTTTTTTTAGATTTCAGGATGAAAAGATTTTTGAGATATTGGAAAAGCTGTCATCTACAATGGTAATAAACATAAATTTAGCTCAGCAAAAACTGATATTAATAACTCTGCCGAATATAAAATGAAACAATAGAGATCTTTTCATTTTATGGAAAAATTAGTTAAATCCTCATTATTACAATAAAGTTCTTTGTTATAAATTAAAACAAAAATATGTTTCTTCCATTTCATCAATCTGTTCAAAATTCTCGAACAATATTTCGCGGAAACTATCATTGTAGAATTTTGAACAGATTTATGAAATGGAAGAAATATATTTTTGTTTTAATAAATCCTCATTATTTAGTTCAATTGTATGAAACCAATTCATTGAAATCAAGTTAAAAAAACCTGCAAACATTAAGAGAATCAGTAAGTAGATTAACATTCAGCATTTAAGAAATTAGCATTAATTTCTCAAAATGGATCCAAACAACAACAAAAATAAATAAATAAAAATTAGATCATTTCTTTGTCTTTAAAAGTTCATTCCAAGTTTCAAGATTTATCCACTGATTCAAAAGTTATTAAGATGACAGAATCCACCCACACAGACTGACTGACTGAGTCGAGAGCCTCACTTTTTTAGCTAAAAAAGTTCCTATAAATTTTAATTGTACAAAAAACTGTTTTTGATATTTTAGTTTTTGAGTAGGTTTAAAATGATAACATTTATATCACAATATTATAGTTAAATGGGTTAAATAAATTTCTTTTATCTTGAATACTCAATTTTACAAATTTTGCTTAATAAAAAGAAATCATATGAATAATCGTCGGAATCGCAGTTGTGCCTCAAAAACATAAGTTTCAATGACTTGCACCATTGTTTAAAAAAAAAGATAAAACTTGTGAAATACAAAATCAGATGATAAATAGCAATATATTCACTCTAAGGAATTTCTGAATGTTGCATTTTTTGAAAGTCCTTCTATGCAAAGTTAATGAAGAGTGATTATGAAGTGAATTCTTAGTTGCTAAGAGAAAATCTTTCATTAACATTTGCTAAATATTATTGGGACTTTCATCAACAACAACATTTCTTTTAAACTGGTATATTGCACTCAAATTGATTGATTCAAATATGTAGACCGAAAATGCACAAAGTAAGAAAAAGACATTATACTAGAAATACCATCACATGCTCCGAGGAGCCATATTCGCTCCTCTTCCTCAGATGGCAAATTTGAAATCTTATTCCTTGTTTTATATTTTAAATTTGTCATATGAGGAAGAGGCAGATCTGGCTCCTCAGAACATGTGATGATATTGATACAAAGTTGAGAATTCCTCTTGATTGGCCGAATCGGGGGACCAATCAGCGACGTGTCTTGTCCTCTCACCAAGTGGCGGACCGAATAGACAGCGTTGCAGCTAGCGCTCTCCGAGTGACGGACCGAATAGAGAGCTTCAGAGAGATTCTTGAAATCCGATTGCCTTTATATACAAACCTGTACATAATTGTAAATAAACTGTGTATATGCTTTAGACTCAACCACAGCGTTAGTCTCTGTCATTTCGACTATATACATCAATATTTCTAGTTATTAAATGTTTTTTTTTGCTTTGTACATATTTGGATTTAGCAACCGCACTTTAAATATGGCTGAAATTGATTGATTGTTTAAATATCTAAAATATTTTGCTCTTATTTTTTTTTATTTCAGGACATAATTTTATATATGTTGATTGCAAACCATACAGACAATTTCCCAAACATTAGATGGGTTCAAGGAATAGTTCTCAGTTGGATTATTGAGAATTCAGAAAGGTGATTTCATTTCCTTATTCTACCTGCTAATTTCACTCCACAAGAATTTCTTTCTGTTTGTCTTTAAAAATTAAGTTGCTTACTTTACTTTCAATTAGGAGTTTGTTTATTTGTTTGCATTTTAACAATTTTTCATCAAACTGAACCTTTAAATCTTTCTCTTGAATTTATTTTATAGTAGTTTATAATTGCTTGATAATTCTGATTTGAGTAGACAAGTGTTTACAATATGCTACTCATCATAAACATGGCTTTCATTTACTGTAAATGATTTGTTAGATAAATAAGTGGAGGAAGTTTTACTTAAGTTTCTGTAAAATATGTAAAGTATATGTAAAGTAAGTTCAAGACTAGGGCCATAATCCCCGATCTCTCTGTAGAATTATCTAAAACATGTTTCTGAATCAAGGGAGATCCTACAACTTTGTTGCAGGAGGATTTACATGGCTGATCAGCTTCATATTATCACAGATTTTCAGTTCTGTCACCACTATAGTTTTGATAGTATTAATTATGTCCCTGTATTGTAATGAAATTCTTAATCCAAGCAGCATAATCTTCTGACAAGCGAAGCGCGTGACCTCAAACTCTGAGAACTACACGAAAATGTGCTTAGAATATAAACCACTCCTGCCAAAAACAGTGGTATGAGTCATTCTCATGAAAAACTGCATGTCTTACTACGAGAGACATTTGAACGATCACCTACTGACGGTCCAAGAGAGGAACTTTGGTAACGTGAAGAAACAAAATATCTGTTGTTCAGATAGCATAATTATTTTAAGCAGAGGGAAATATAGCAATATAGTCATGACATTGAAAAATGTGTGTTTTTGTCCTGTTATATCGATATTTTGTTTCTTCATGTTAACAAAGTTCCTCTCTTGGACCTTCAATAGGTGATCATTCAAATGTCTCTTGTGGTAAGATGTCAAGTTTTGCATGAGAATGACTCATATCACTGTTTTTGGCATGAGCGATTTATGTTCTAAGCACATTTTCGTGCAGTTCTCAGCGTTCGAGGTCACGCACTTCCCTTGTGAGAATTCTTGATTGTTTTATCAGGATACAGAAAATTTATCTGGTTCTTATCTGTTTACCAGATTACAATTTTTGCTTAAGTTTGGCTTTCTTGTCTAATTACTTTTTGAAAAAGAATTAGTGCACTTCAGCTTTGTCCTGATTCAGATGTAGATGCTGTTCAGTTTTGTGTAAAGCTTTCTAAATAATTAAGGCTTATTCTATGGAATCATAAAGTTAACTGCTTAGGTTTAACCGTTGTAGGGTTTCACTAACAGATGAATGCTAAGCCGACATGTTTGAACTGAATCTTTCTATTATGTATTATCTAAAATTAAAACCCGAACAGATTTTTCCTAATCTATCATTGTTTTCAAAGATATAGAAGTAATTGAATCAAACCTTTGTGTCTGAAATGACTTATGAATTATTGTAATTTCTTAATAAATTATGCACTTAACAATCCCTTTAACAGTGATACCAATCTACATCTATAACTATTCAAAAATTAAGATGATTTTAACTGCATAGATTCTATTCTTGAAACATATCCATCATTTGGATCAACCTACAAACTTTTATACTACATCACCATTAAAGGATTTTTTTTCATTAACAGCTTTAGGAGGTAAGGTATATTTTTTTTTTACTATATGTTAAGAAGCTCCTGGCTTCTTAATTTATCATCATCTTCATAGCCATCCGTTTCTGATGCCCACACATTTCCAGCTCTTTAGATAATATTCCCACAAAATTTGCATACTGTGTAGACTTTTCCATCTTTCTATCACCTTTTTTAGTCATTCTTGTAAGATATCCTATGTCACCAATACATGATTCCTTCTTTTTTTATACTATTTTTACTACAATCTTACAACTGTCAAGTTTGTATTTTAAGGAATTAGCTGACGAAGGTGTCTGTTTTAATTTCAGATTTTTAAAATATTCTAGGACAGTGCTTATATTTTTGCACTGGTTATATTTTTGTGGTTATATTTTTGTCAGTGGGTAAAAGCTCAAAAGTTTTGAAGTACTCTTCAACATGTCCTTATTTGTCAGTGTGCTGGAAAATTAATATTTAAAATGAATTCAACCAATGATATGGGCAGGTATATTTTTTTAGAATTACCAATGATTGGCAGTACAAAGCAAACAATCAATAATTCCTTAAATCTAAATTATTTCATATTCTTTTTTCAAAACTTTAACTACTTTGCAGACAAATTTCGTACCTGACAATGGTAAATTTTCAAATGTATGTAACTTCTCCCATTTTATTTTTTGTAAGTTCATTATTTACATTGCTTTTTCACTCATTGAGCATTTAAATACTTTATTTGGGTAAAAGAGAACTCAAATAGAACATTCAATCACAATCTTAGTTTCTTCCTTTTGTATTCTTTCATCTGTTCAGAATTGAGTGGTCACACTAAACCACAATACTTGAAACTTTTAAGTTTTTATTAAAATGTAATAGAGTTGAGATAGGTAAACTTAGCAGAAAATACTGATTCAAGAACTGTAATCATTAAAACACATTAAAACTTTGTATGAATCTGTGCATTTTCATTTTACACCCCTCCCAAAAGTCAGATCTTATCTAATTCCATCGTAATTGATTCCTGAAACAGATTTTTTATTCATTAAAATAATTATATATTATTTTTAGGTTATCTTCAAAACTGTGGACACAGTCATCAAAATTATTATGCAGAATTTCAGCAGAGCACTATAAGTTTTATGAATTATATGTGCAGTTTCTTATTCAAGAATGCAATTCTTTGTTCCCAGAAGACAGTTTGCAGGACCATTCTTGTAAAAACAGGTATGTCTTTTACATTTGTCCTATCCATAAGACTGACCAAGTCAGTTCGTCTTATCTCCATATGATCATCTCATCTTTAGGAGTTGGGAATGAATTTCAATGGCTTTCTGGGTGGCAGTGCATCATGAAGGTAAACTTCCTTGCTGATAGTTTGTCCTTAGGTGCCAGAGACATCTTCAGAGCTTGAGTTCTTCTGGTCCAGAAGATGTCAGTATGGATCAAACTACCAACTTGTGTTTTCTAACATTTGTTTGTCTATATAAATATCTATTTTTCTAAATTAGATCTTTTAAGATCAGTTTCTGCTGCATGTTTCAAAGTTGGAACCTTCTAGACCTCTTATTTGCAATGCTGTCTGTTGCTTTCTTTCTTTTACAGTCTGTTTACTGATCTTTTCCCGCCATTAAGTTTACAATCCAGAATATGCTTGAGTGTTAGAAAGTCTAAAATTGTAATATTTTTTTATATTAATTCATACATACATACATACATACATAGTTAATAATACATATACGGTCTTGGGGCAGTCTGCCGTGCAGGCATTGTGTCGGCACCCAGGTTTGATTCCCAGCCGTGGCTGGCTGTTTCAATTTCCTTTCCTGTTTGTCTGCCTCTTCTTCACTTTCTCTTTGGTCTGACGTCATTCCTTAATGGCGTCCTGAGGAAGGCAATGGGAAACCACCTCAGTATCTTTCCCTTGAAATTCTAGGGAATCTTCTAGGGATTCGCCATCTTGGGAGAATTAAGAGCTCTCTGGAACACGGTTGCTTCGATTACGAAGCTTGCACTTCCGTGTGTTCCATACCCACCACCACACATACAAATTCTGTTTTAATTTATGCAGTTAAGTCTTTCACTACAGATTTGCAACCAAAACTATTTGCAACAAGAATGCTAGTAATTCAACATAAGCCTGTATGGAATTTAAAAAAGAGGAAAACAGGAATTCATTAACAGAAATGCTTTTTGTTCAGTTTTCTTCCATTCACTGAAAAGCTCTAATTTTGATGTTTTATATGCCTCAAGGGTTTTTAATTGGCAAGTGCAAAATATTGCAGACTGTATTGAACTGATGTACAGAAACGCAGATAATTTTTCTTTTATTGTTCTGCAATTTTTTCATGTACCATATATTTATTTTTATAAGCATTTTTTTTTTAAATGTTGCCAGAACTACATTGAGATACCAGTGTTTATCAGATACACCTATCAAGTAGCATGTTGCACCCCATTTGGCTTTCAAAACAGTCTGAATACATCTCTGTATGAATTCTACAAGATTCTGACAGCATTATAAAATGTTATTCTAGCTAGTCATGATTGTTGTTTTGCTGAAAATTGGATTACGTCATAATTATGACAACACAAGGTGCAGTCTTGAAATAAACACCTTTTCTACTTCATCCTAAAGATGTTCAAAAGGGTTTTATGCAGGCCACTACAGCAATGAAAACTCCTTGTCATATTCGTGAAACAATTCCATGGTGATTCAGACCTTGTAAGAAGGTGCATTATCCTGTTGGAAGTATCTGAGTATAAACTGTAGCCATGAAGGGATGAATTTGGTCAGTGACAATCTTCATGTTGTTTTTGCCAAATCCTGAATCTTCCATCAGCAGAAAGCAAAAGGAACTTTGATTTGTCAAATCAGACACCTTTTTTTTTTCCAGTCTAATATTAATGGTAAAGTCATGCTCATGTGCCCTTAGAATTGCATTTTTTTTGTTCTTTCCTGACATCAGTATCAACAAGGTCATCACCTATTATAGTGTATTCGAGATATGATTTGGTACAATTTTTGGTGCGAGATGAGTGATTTACCTGGTTATTACCTGTCTGTTAGTTCTCATGATCCTCATCATCTTCCTTGACCTCTCTGACCCACAAGCAATTTTCTTCTCCAGGATTGCTGGTTCCTGAGGTTTTTGATTTTCGCACCACTCTCAGAAACTGAAGTGCTTGACAAACTCAGAAGTCCAGGACAGCATGCTTAGCATTATTCTGTCAAAATCCCTCAGGTCTCAGGGAACTTTTCATTATGGTAATTTTTCTATACCTAATTGATGCTAGAAGGTTATTGACTTCTAAGCGTTGTTGATACCAAAGACTGAGGTCACCTGACATTACATTGGAATGAACCACTTATGCAATTAAGTGGTATCTCGATATATTTATGCATATTCAATATCAAATTTGCCAACCATTTTCTGTTAATGTCAGAGCAAGGAATTTATAACTAGCAAAAAGCTGGGTTTTGAGCAGACTCGCACACTATTAAAAGCACTTCCAAAAATTTGCAAAATACATTACATGCTAAGATTAAAGGCATTTAAAAGTTAGTAATGTTATGACGCTATAGGATTTTTAGAAATTACAAATTTTTAATACTAATATTAATATTTTTAATATTATTGTAGGATTATTAGAAATTATGTAAGCACACTTGTAGTCATTTTAGACCCCTGTTTCCCAAAGTGGGGCGCACGCCCCACAAGGGGGCAATTCGAAAATGGAGCAATGTTGTTTTTTTTTTGTTGTGAAAGTTAAAAAAAGTTGTTTTTTTTTTAATTTTTTTTCTTTTTGAAAGTTATACCTAATTTGGTGGGGCACAGCACAAAAAAGGTTGGGAAACACTGTTTTAGACCCTCTCCTCCCCTTGTGCTTACATAAGATTTCCCAAATCATTAACAGTAAATTCCACTGAACAATAAATTAAAACAGTCAAAATTATAACAAAATTTTAATGTATGTATGTATGTCTGTCTTACATAAGGATTGCTCTGATCCCTCACTTGCTTCTTGTTAGCAACAATAAGCAAAGCTTGAACTCCTTGCTCCACTTGAATGCTTACGTAATACTTGAATGGGCCCTAAGAACTAATGACGCTTTTGTTCTGTCCTTTCTTATGGCTTTTTCCAAGTTTTTAAAAACAAATAATTCTTATTAAATTTTAGTGTTGCAAATTTCTCTCATGACATTTCTATGTCTGTTTCAACCAGTCCATCCAGTGAGCGTACGACGAGGCATTTTAACCTTCGCAAACCATGTGGAGTTAAATTAACCCCAGCAATTTTATACTGCTGTATTTTATTCAAAATATATGCAAGTGGTGTGAATTTTTTTTTTCCGAGTAGGCAGAGTTGAGATGTTGCCACTTCGTACTGCAATAGCAAATCAGTACGGTGTACGATATCATAGGGGCCGTTCCAAGTATTACGTAAGCACATTTTTAGTCATTTTACACTCCACCCCCTGCTTGTGAGATCTGCCAAATCATTAACAGTAAATACCACTGAAATATTGAAATACTGAGGGGAAAAAATGTTTGTCTGTCTTACGTAAGCATTGCTCTGATCCCCCCTCCCACTTGTCAGTAAAAATAAGCTAAGCTTGTACTCCTCGACTCCCCCCTTGAATGCTTACATAATACTTGAACAGCCCCATAGCGAAACACCATTTTAAAATGCATTTTTATTCAAAGGATACATTTGTAGGTTACGACGTTGTAGGATTATTAGAAATCCTAATAATTTACAAAATTTTGTTTCTGTTTTAGAACTAAAAGCACTTTTGTTATGGCTTTTTCCAAGTATTTTAAAAACAAACAGTTCTTATAGTTTGTTTTTAAAATATGATTGTGCACTTCTACATGGTTATGCAAATCTCATCCTCACGATAATATTATAATCTTCTGAAAAATATAAAGTACAGAAATAAAACCACTCCTTCATCTTAGAAAACATCATATCTATATTTCAGCCCAATGACGGGTCTTCTTCAGGATAAAACTTAATACAGGAAAAATAAAGAGAAAAGAGAAACATCTCCCTTTCTCTTTCAAAACATGATCGAATAATTACAAAAACAAATAATCATAATGGTACAAAGCAAATTGTAACAATTACAAAAAAACAAATGTATCAACCGACTTCTTGCATCTATTATTCACCATGATTGTAATAATTACAGAAAATGATTTAAATAAACTATCAATCGACATCTAGTGTCTATTATTTACAATAACATCCTAATTAATCACAACAATAACACCCTATTGTTAATTAAAACAATTAGTAACCTGACGAGGATTACTTTAAAATTAAAAATTCTTTGATTCTCTTGTTGTGTGCTATCGATTTTTTAAATATACTTAGTGAGACCGCATTTACTGTGAGAGATTTATCTCTGTTAATGCATTCACAACTATTTATAAGACTAGATTCTAATTTGAATCTTTTAATCTCGTCTTTAACATGGAAGACTATGTGTACAATGGGGTCAGGACAATGATTGTTCCTGATACAGTGTCCTGCCCACTCTGAAATTTTCTCGTCACTGTTGTCATATGCAGTGGTGTGTTCTCGAACTCTTTCTTTCAAAGTCCTACCTGTGTTACCAATATATATGGCTCTACAATCTCTACACTGTAGAGCATATACCACCCCCATACAATTTAGTAGAGAGTTATCTTTTCGAATTCTTTTTTTCTTGAACAATATGTTTTCTTTGTGAAAAATAATACTGGTGTCGTTATTCTTGCACACTTCTTTAACCTGTTTATTTACTATCAAACCTATTGGTAAATTAATACATTTGCCAAAACTTTTTTTAATTTTCACTGGATTATCTGAATTCCTAATAGACCTGTTCCTAAAAAATTCTCTGAACGTTTTATCGATGAAACTTAGTGGATATTCATTGATTAACAGAGTCTGTTTGAAATCCTTTACTTTCCTACTCCAAATCTTCTTGTCATGGGTATAATTAACTATTCTTCTTAATTGTCCTTTTATTATTTCTTT
>JAFIDM010000001.1:122342117-122372001 GCA_023159025.1 Thereuonema tuberculata
ATGGTTTTAGTAGCGAACATGTAAAAGGTACTTCATTCCAATTTGCTCTCCACCTCAATCCTGTAAGTACTAATCCATGTCTCATATCTTGATCCATTTAATATTAATAACATATTTTGAAAAACAAAAACTACCATAATCCTCAATTTAACACTTTTTATAAAATAAGTATTTAATTTGCACAACTACAGCATTCAATGATACAATAATAATACTTTGAACAAACAAACAAACAAATGAATACATTTAAATATATTTACTGTACATTCACCCTTCCTTCAACAGAAGACTGAAAGTGCTTATCTACAATTTACAATGCATACAATCCTTAGGGTAGTTGTACAAGCATCAGAAAATGATGTAAGTAATTTTTACATCTTGAAATGCTAAATATGAATCTGAAAATTCTAACTCTTAAAATACAATATCTATACATAAACAAAAAATTATATTTGATTTTGTGAACAAAATTTTCAGGAAAACATTTTCTTTTAAAGTTTATAATATTTTTTTTTTTATTCAATTGGCAATTTGAAATATTTTTAGAATATTCCTGAATTTATGTAAGTGTTCATTTTCAAGGAAATACAATATTCAAGTAGATATGTAAAGAAGTCGTAACTGATTTAGCTGCTTTTGTTTATGATGATCTTAATTTTGAATTGTTTGTTCTGGAAATAAATAGACTGTGGCAAGAACTTAATAACAAACACTAACATTGAGCTAAAATGAGGAACAAGCATTTACATTTAAACCAAAACTCGTTAAATAGCTATGATGGTGTACATTGTAAAAAAAAAAAAAACCAAAAAAAAAACCAGCCACAACTGCAGATTGAAATAATTTTCATTTCATTTTGCCTGATAAACTAAACATCTGTGATCTAAGATTGCAAGTCCCCCATTATATAGTAGTTTATACAGAAATAAATAAACTATATAGCTTTGGATATTGGCTACCATAATGTCCATAAAAAGGGATTTTTATTTTTTTTTATTTTTTCATAAATATTCATCTTATATCAGTGGCTCCTTTTATTTAATTTTTTTAAATTTGTCATACTGAAGTGGGAAAAATATTTTACAAAAAAAACTAAATACATTGAAATGGATTAAAACTAATCCATTATTTCTCACAAAATTTTCAATATAATTACAATGAAACAATGAGCACATTCTTTCAATTGTACACAGAGGTCTTCACCTGATCTTGGCACACTTTTCAACAACAGAATTCGATTTCTGCATTGATTAACAAAAAAACATTCTACAAGTTAAACGTTTTCAATTAAATAATACAGATTCAGGATCTTCATTCGCTAACTGTTTGATGTGACGCAAAACGTCTTTTTTGGTTATAATTCCTAAAAGACGGCTGAAAGAGAATAAACAAAACATAAATCAAAAAATCTTTCCAGTTTAAAAGAAAAACTGCAAAATCAAAAAAGAAAGTTAATTAAGAGAGCAAATTAAATAATGTATATTTAGCTTTCCTACTTTCAAATTGGATTTTTAAGGTTATAAAGTTACTGAACTTAAATGAATGTCAAAGCCTGGAGAAGTATAGGAGAAATACTGTTTTTACCATGAATAGTTTATTATGTAAAGTTTAGTGTTTCAGTCAAGAATTTTAAATATTGTTAAAACAGACAAAAATGTTGTGTCAATCATCAAGAAAGCAAGCAAACAAAGATATTAATAGCAAGCGGAAATAAAATATTTCTTCTGTCTATTTTTCTGGAATAAAAGATGTTTATTTTTACTTTTTATAGAGGATATTAACCCTTCAGACCGGCAAGTTTCTTTTCTGAATATGTCTTTCAACCGATACTTTTTTTATTTAGAAAACAAAGAAACTGAAAGAAAAATTTTTAATGGCTAAAATATAGTGCAGAAATTTAAATTCCGCCAGTAAATTATAAGCTTAAGTAATTATCTCTTGGTCAGCAGAAATTACAGAATTTGGTTGAACAGCGGGGGGCCACCAATTACCTACCCCTGCAGAGAACATACCCCTGTACATCAAACTGGCTGTGAGACAGACCCTGGCGAACGTACACGTGTGCGTCTTACCGGGTTGAAGGGTTAAAACTATTGCCCAATGGTAGAACATCATCATTTATGTCTCCACATTGGCAATTCCATATCCTGTTAAACTTATTTATCAACTTGGACGATAACAAAGACATTGCTGTATCTTGAAAAAACCTTATGTATTTACAGATCCCATTGTTCTGCAGTTTTGATCGTTAAATAAAACTGCAGTGCATCTATGTTTCACTCTACTTCCCAATTGCTTGGGTAAGAGATACTGACAGTTAAAATTTTACGTTCAAGTGCCCCAATCCCTAAAATGATACCGAATTTATGAGAAAAGGAAAATGTCATGGATGACAAGGTCACGGGCCAATTTTATACTGCATACTTAATGTTTTGCTTATCTTTAGCTTTAAAAAGACTAGCAAGATTTACATGTAAGAAAAAAAATAAAAATAGTTTGCTACATGGAACAAAAAATAGTGAGGGATAATTGATATTTCTTGAAGAGTGAGAAGTAGTTCAGACAGTCACAAATTCTCTGCATAATTACTGTTTGTTTTTTTTTAAACTGAAATCAAAACAAGATGGGACATACTGACCATAATGTCAAAAGAATTACGTTAATTCAGAGCAAGGATCTCCAGCTCAGCTCAATTAGTTGGCCACAACTTGATTAGAAACGGCAGAAAAAAGCTTCAATTCAAATCTTATGATGTCTGCCGTAAAAGGATTGCAAATACACTTATATAAGAAAGTGAGAACTATTTAACTACTTCAGTTAGCAATCCTGACACTTAAATGTTTATTTGATTTAAAAACAAAACAAAAAACAATTTTTTCAGTAATGAAGTTTGAAAGCCTTATTTATCCCAATGACTGAAAAAAAGATTCATCTCTAAACTAGAATGAATTCTAAAGCAAATATGTAACAGTGCAATGAAGTCTTGCCTGATGGTTCAAAATAGTATCGAAGAAGGTTAATTAAATGGTGAGAAAATCAGAATAAAAGGCAGGGATTTATATCTTTACAGACTTCTTTAAAGGGTCCCCACAACAGGCCTTGCAGGCTCACGGGAAGTAAGGCTCCATCGTTTCTTGACTACGAACGGGACTATCTTGAGTTCGGATGGTCAGCCCGACGCCTGCCCGCCTTTAACTCCCGGGAAAGAAACCCGGTACCATTCGACAGACGGCTGGGTATACCCTAGGACCTGTTTGGAGAAGAATGGAGCGTGGAAAAATCCCCGTCCTCTGCCGAGACTTTTCCGCCGATAACTGCTGCTGTTTTAATGAATTTCTTAGTAGCAGTCTGTGTTTATTTGTAATTTGAAAATGGCAATTGGCAAAAAGTTGTGTTATATTTTAAATATATTTCTTACTAAACCAAACATTGTGTAATTTTTTATTTATTATCTGATTGTTTTTTTTTTTTTTTTACCTGTCACACGTTAAATTTATTAGACTATTCTTAGTAGGTATTTCTGATTTCAAAAAATGTGCTTAAGTGAAATGTAATGTGAAGTCATATATTGTATAACCCCCCCCCCCCTTCCTTGTCATAATTTGTCACGCTAAGCACAACCCCCTCTCCCACCTGACATACATACGTAGTTTATGGATAGCCACATATATCAGTTATTTGGCTTAATTTTTCCAGAAAGAATTTGCTGCATTACAAAGCATATGCTAGTATTTACATTATTAAACACTAATGACAGGATAGGAGCAGCAGCTACAGGAAAATCATGCTGGGAGAGGTTATTTCAGGATTTTCGTGGATTGTAGGGAAATGCTTTTATTCTACAGACATCCAAAACCATATAATATAAAGATGTACAGAAATTACATGAGGAGAAAAGCCAATATGAAGTATAATTGACAAAGATATACTCACCCATTATGAGTGACTAGAACTTGCCGAAGACCTAATTTTCGGAACATATCTATGACTGTTTCCATTGGCGTTTGATCAGTTATAGTAATTGGAGCCTACAAAAATAAGGAATTGAAGACAAATTAAAACTTCCTAACACAAATAGCAATGTGATATAATTCTTCAATTTAAATGTCCTAAGCGTTTTTTTTCTTAATGCGAGCCATCTTACCAAATCTAGCAACTTCTTTAGCTTAAGTGGAGGTGGCCCAGTCCACGGAGAAGGAACGGAATCGGTAAACAGTACTTTTGAATTGCCACGAATGCCCTCACTACTTTTTTTACTGGTAGCTAAGGTAAAAATAGAAAAAAAAAAGTTAATTAGACATATATTAGGAGTGGAATTTTTGCAAAAATGAAGACCTAGGGTGGTGTGCACCAAGCTTTTGTTAACTTTGATGGTTGTCAAGTTTACCATCAACTGGCATTTTCCATGCACCAATATTTATCAGAGGTTTAACAGTCGTTAAATCGATGATGAGTCATCAAATTGTAACAGCTGTTAAACCTCTACCAAATGTTGGTGCACGAAAAAATGCCAGTTGATGGTAGATTTGACAATCATCAAAGTTAACGAAAGCTTGGTGCACACCACCCCTAGTATATCAAAATGCACTCAATTATCCATGATATGCTAACAAAAAGATAGATAAAAAGATTTTGAAATATAAATGAATAACCATTAGGCCTAAGACCTGTAACATTTATTTCTGCTGAAAACTTTATTTATGATAAAGAACTGAATGATCCCATAAGATTAATATAACAGACTATTTAATCCCCTGTTTCCCAATGTGGGGTGCACACCCCACAGGGAGGCAATTTGATTGTTAAGGGGGGGGGGGCAATTGGAAAATGGATCATTTTTTTTGGTTGTAGTTTTGTTTTGTTTTTTTGGTTGTGAAAGTTAAAAAGTCGTCTTTTTTTTTTTATTTTGAAAGTTATACCTAATTTGGTGGGGCATAGCATACTTTAGATACTTTAGGTGGGGCATAGCACAAAAAAGGATGGGAAACACTGATTTAATCTAAATTAAAAAAAAATTAAATACACTTACTGTATTAAAAATAATTAGTTAAAAAAAACTGTGCTGTTACCTATAGCAAGTATGAGATCCCTCCTAAGAATAAAACCAACAAGGTACTGAGATTCTTTAGATACCACTACAGGGAAACCATTATGATCTGTATCCCTAAGAACGGTTTCTGAAAAATCAAAGGAAATTATTTGATTGATAATTCATTTCACTGTTAGCAAAATAAAACTTGGAAATGTTCAAAAAAACAAAAAGACTATCGATATTAAGTTCAAATGAAAGCTATAGAATTGATTTGATCTCTCTAAAACATGCTACTTTGTTTGCAAAATCAGTAAATATATTAGTATACAGGAGAGTTTAATCTGCATAAATTGAAACATGAAAAAACAAAACAAAGTGAAATAGTGAGAATGCACAATTTTTCATTCCTGAACTTGGATGAAGCAGCTATCCCAGATTCCCATTGATGATAGCTCAAGAAATGATTGTATTCTCAATATTTCACATTTTTATATTACTATATGATTTAAATAAGAATCAAGAGCTTAAATTTGCAATGATGTAAATAACATTTATTTTTTTTTCAAATTATTTAACCTTTTAAGGACGACAGTGGCTTTTAGACACAGTACATATTGTGCTCTAGTAATGGTGTGGTTTATTGACACAACAAAAAATGGGTGTAGTATGTAAACAACATTGAAAATTTTGAAAAAAAAAAAATGTTTAGTTTTCCTCTTTTTTGGTGTCCTGCATGGAAAGACTGGCTCGAAATACCTGTCCCTAAAAGGGCAAAATTATGGAATTATTACTGCTAAAAAAAAACCTTATCTTGGAGGCTGAAATAGCTAAAAAATTTGATTGATGTCATGTATATCAACAGAAAAATATAGAAAAGTGTAAGAAACAATAGATCAATGTGGATACATTCTGAGGTTGAATTTTAGTCGTGATCTGAAGCTGAAATTACTATGTTATTTAATAGGTTTTTTTAATGACTTAGATTTATTATTGCAGCTTTAATTCTCCTGAATTGAACTGTTAATATCTTTATTACATATCACTAATTATAAGAAACACAAAAATCACACAAATATGCCATTTTTGTCATTTCAAGGTAAAACTTTAAAATTTAAATAAAAGTATCAAATGACATTAGTTAATTTTTTTTTAATTACTAATTATTCAAATACTAAAAATGGTTAGATTACAACACTGCAAACTACAAATATTTACTACAGTGAATCAAGTTGCAAATAATAATACTAAAGCCAATTATTATAAGTACATTTTTAAATGAGTGTAGGTTTAAGTTTTGGTTGTTAATTATCCAGGAATTAAAAGAATTACTGAAGTTGCCGTTAAGATTAATGAAATTTCTAATTAGTTATAACATATTCAGCTTCACTTTGGTTACTGAAGATTTCATATTCCATTGTTAGTCAAACCTAGCAGTTTTAATAACTATTAAAATCTTTTGTACAAAGATATGCTTTATTTATTTAACAAAAGTAATGATATACATCACAAAAACTTCTGAACTATACTTAATCATAAAGTGAAATATAACTATCTCAAATTAAAAGTATTTAACATACAAATTACAACATTAGTAAAAGATACAGAAATATACAATTGCAACAAAGAGATTATCTTTAATGGGATAAAAAGAATGTACAAGCTCCAATGGTTAAGATTCATTTTCAAAAACAGTGGACAGATATCAAAGTGCACAGGCTGAAAACTCAATCTGATTTTCATTGTCTTCCTTCTTTTCATCCTAAGGCACTTTATGT
Source organism: Thereuonema tuberculata (assembly GCA_023159025.1). NCBI lineage: Eukaryota > Metazoa > Arthropoda > Chilopoda > Scutigeromorpha > Scutigeridae > Thereuonema > Thereuonema tuberculata. The sequence goes on from JAFIDM010000001.1 coordinate 122,348,925, forward strand.
CTGTTCTTGAAAACAACAGAAAAACTGAAATTCTTGAGAGCTTATCAGTTCTTTTTATCCAATTTTTAATTGTGCAATTTTGTTGTTTTTTTATTGTTAAGTATTTTTTTCTTTTTACTTTTTGAGTTTTCTGAAATATGCAAAGCTCTAAATATAATGAGAGCTTTGCTCTCATTATAAAGAGCTTTGCTGTCTTTCAAAACCAGCAAAAAAAAACAAACAAACAAAAAAACTTTACCTATATCATCAACTGTCATACTGTCTTGAGTAACAACAGCAAGGGGTTCGCTTCTGTACAATTACAAAAATAACATTAAAGCATTAACTTTGGGTACATGAATATATTTTAAAAATATGATCCTAGTCATCCCTAACCAACATTTTCTTAAATTAACATTTTTCTTATAGAATTTTTGTGGAGATCTTTTCGTAACAATGATGTTCCCAGAGGGACATTCTTTTTTTCTTTTTTTTTCTGTTGTGCTTTTTAAATTCTTAGGCTATAAAAATCTAGGCCCTAATAATAACTCGCCATACTTCGTATATTGTCCTGAACAGATAAAATAATAATTAAAAAAAAAAGCTATATATGAATGACTAATGAATTGTTGGGGATTAGTCAAGCCAAGATACCGATTTGTATAAACACAGTCTTCCCAATCAGATGTAGTTTCTATTGATTAATGCAATATTCCAATAATTTTAGCTGTGAATATAATTTATTCATTTTAAATAAATTAAAGCTAGATAAAGAGATTAAGATCTACATCAGTAATTCTCAACTTTTATTCTGTGTTTATATCCTTTTATGCAGTCCATTACTGATCTACTGATCCAACTACTGAACTAAAGATTCGTGATCAATAAAAAAAAATAAAAAAAAGCCTAAATTCTAAAATCTACACAAATAAATGCTTATAGAAGATTCATATGATATACAGCCATGGAATGTGGGGTTTCTTCAATCATTATTATAAAATAGTAAACAAACAGTGACTGAATTTGTCAATAGGACAGAATGAAACCTATGTATTAATGATTTTTTTTTTTTTTTTTTTTTTTTTAAAATTTTAAAAAATCTTACATTTTATAATTAAAAAAAAAAAAAAGTTATAAAGGCATTTGGACCAGAATAACTCTGTTGATTCTATTGATTGTTGAACTCCATAAAAATTGCAATAATAATTATAAAAATGATAATTTGATCTTACCTGTATTGAAACAAGCTGTTAAAAACATACGAAATTAAAAAGATATGTTTGCTAGCTTACGTCACTAATAAAACTAACAAACTATCAGAGAAAAACTACTTTCATTACAGTACTGCAGAATCTAAGTTAGAATTATGTACTTTAAAAGTTAATTAAGTATTTAAAATAATTCAACAAAATGCAAATAAACTGTAAATATAAGTAACAACAAAGAACTTACTTTGGCTGCATTACATCGGCAGCTAATGTCGTGTGAGTAAACTCATCCTTACTGTCTAAAAATGGATAACCATTCAAAGTAATATGGGCGTCGTAGCTGTATATGATTAAGGAAATTAATGTTTCTTAATTTTTAATAATTGTGATTTTTTTCTTAGAATTGCTTCTTGGCCAAATCAGTTGAATTGCTTATTTTAAATTTCAGGTTAAAAACATTATATTTTTTAACAGTTTAAAAGAGAAACAAATGTCAGATATAGCTTTTATTTCAGTGAATAAACTTTTCCATCAAATTTCATTCATTTCAGAGTGAAACCACATGCACTGCTTGATTTGATTCTCTTATGTGTTGATTTCATTCTAATTCAAGGTAAAACTGAAATGTAATCTTAGCAAAAGATAATCATACCAGTGCCATTATGCAATTCCTCAAAAAATTACTTTCCATTAGTGTTGCTGACTGAGAAACATTCATAAAATAATTTTTAAATGTGAAAAGTCATGATATACTTAAAACAGATAAACATATACTGTACATCTTAACGTTGATGAAGGATTGAAGAACTGAAAAGTGGCAAAGTGCACTGATGAATTTCTGAATGAGCATAAAGACAAGAAATGAACACAGTTGGTTCTAATAAGCTTTAGAATCTGTATGAAGAAATTTGGTTTCGCTGGAATATATAAAAATTGGATGAAGAATGGAATTCTATGAGCGAAGTATAGGATTTTTAAATTCTAAGAATAATTCAATATCATGTGTGGAAATACAAGAGGAAGAAATAAGGCTGATAAAAGACAAGGAAAAACAAAGGTTTCTGCAGAAAGCTTAAAAGTAATTTAGTTAACTTGTAGGGTTAGTGGTTGTCATAAAATGTAAAACCAAATATCAAAACCCTTTGCACTGACAAAAAAAATAAACAATAATAATTAAAATACTTTACAATAAAGGATACATTCCTTCCCTTCCCAGTGCATCTCCAACCCATTTGCTGGCCATTGCTGCAGCCATTAAAGGTACGATATACTTGACACCACCAGTTAGTTCAAACATAATCACCACTAAAGAAACTAAAAAACAAAATTTCAAAAAATAAACATTAATAAGATTTTCCAATATTAAAAATTTCATCAAAAAACATAATAATACAAAAAGAATAAAACATACAAAACATTAAAGTTTTGAATTTTAATAGTAACTACCGTATTTTACGGACTATAAGACACACTTTTCTTCGAAAAATTGCCTCCAAAATTCAGGTGTGTCTTATACTCGAATGTATTTTAATGTTATTTTTTTAAAAAATTGCTTAAAAATTAAGGTGCATCTTATAGTCCGTAAAATACGGTATTTAAATAAGAATTGTTAACAGCCCATATATTTTTAATTATTTTAATAACTAAATTACAATTATATATATATATATATATAACGAGTTATCACTGTACGAGACTGAAATGCCACCACTTTAGATCTTGAAATATTAGGACTGTCTGTTAAAATATATTTATTCAAGTTCTTATTACTTTTGACACAATATCTCATTCCATTCTACCAATAAAATTGTGCCAGTTTATCTATTTGATGATGAATGATTTCATTTGATCAACTCATCTTCTGAGCACTCGTTTTGTTTCAAAAACCATTCTCTCAAGACTCATCCTCGCTTATTTCCTTTTTATTTTATTTTTTTACTGCACACACATTTCAGTGTTTTAATAGTGCAAGAGCAACAAGTTTTATCAAGTACCAAAACTGTGGAAAAGAGGAGAATACAAACCAGTTCTGCACTTCTAAATGCATGGCTCAGAAGAATTCCTAGCATTAAAGATCATTCCAAATGTCCAGATTATATAAAGAACAGAAAGAACTTTCTGCCAATCCTTCATCTGGAGTGCAAGGACATCAAAGTGGATGGAACTTAACAAACATTGATAGTAAATGTAAAACTTATTAATAAAAGTAGCCATGAAAATCACCAAATAAAAACTGACCATTAAAAAAAAAAGAAAAAAAAGAAAGAATAACCAATTATTAAATAAGGTGAACTCTTGGCAGACTATAAAAGCTGTGCTCAACTTAACTACTATATAAACTGCAACAAAACAAAATCTTCACGAGCAAGTTACTGATACAAAGTTTAAGTAGACTACAATTCTTGCATTAATACTATATTTACAGGATAATTTTTTTTGACTAAATAATACAGAAAGATTTGGGTGCACTAAATTCTACAATCAAAGGTTTTCTAGACTCACCTGTCATTCTGGTCACACCACCTAAAGCTGCTGCAGCCCCAACCATTGCATACAGTCCTGGTGTGATACAGGAATCACTGCATTCTCCATTAAATATCCACAAATCTGGATATTGACTAAATTTTAAAAAAAAATACAAATTAATATTACAATACAAACAATCAATAACAAATAAAATTATTTTGGAACTTTTAATAGACTGAAGTAAATAAAAAACCAACTGGCTAATAAAAAAATACATACTAAGCAAGTTGCTCCATGCCAATCCCCATCATTCTACCCATGATAGCTCCGACTGCTAAACTGGGAATAAACAGGCCAGCTGGTACCTATTAACAATAGAGGGAAATAAATTTATAGAAAGCTAATTATTTTTAAAAAAGTCAATTTTGGCAACTTTGGATTTATTTATTATAAACTAGTTTTCTCAAAAGGAAATAAAGTAAGCACACGTGTGAAAAACAAGTCACAATAAATAATATAACAACATGATTTTCACTTTTGCAAGAAAACCAGCATAAAGATTTTACAAAATAAAGGCAAGGGCAAAGACCAGAGTTGGAAATGAAAATACTGTGACAGGAGAGTGGTAAAGTGTATAAATAAGACAGTTACGTGAAGCAATAGTAAGAATTAAAATCGGAAAATGAAAATGACTGTGGAAATGAAAGGCAGAAAAAAAAAAAACTGAAATTCTAAAGCAATTGTAAAGATAAAGTAACAAGAACTGATTTTCAAATTTCTATCATATTTCAAAGAACTGGAGCTTTATTATTCATGTCATGTTGATTTCAATTGTAAATAAACCAGAAACGATACTGAAATTTCACAATACCTAACAGATTCATTAGCTTTCTTTTCACTTCTTGTTCTGTTTTATATTATAAAAAAAAGGCTTAGTGAAATTAATGTTGTGCTAATATGTAAGTTATAAAAGGTGTTTGCATGTTTCTCACATACAGTGGAACCCCGCTATTCGTACACAATCTGTTCCAGGAGGCAGTTCGAATGGCGAATCATTTTTTCACATAAGATATAATGTAAATTGGATTAATTCGTTCCAGAACCCAGAGATGATTGCTTATTTAAACCTTTGTAATAATACTTTAAGCGTAAAATACATAAAAACAACTATGAAAACAATAAATATATAGGCCTCTCTTATTATGTCTTTCTTTTTCAGTATAGACGATATGGTTGATTTCGCCATGCCACACTGAGTTGCCCGGTCAGAGACACGAGTTCCACTTTCAAACTTCGCAACGAGTTCTTTTTTCAATTCAATTATCGTTCTCACTGCTTTCCTTTTAGGCTTAGTTAAATCAGTAATCTTTTTTGGACCCATGGCTGCACTATTTTCAATAAAAATAACAAAATATCACAAAGTTTCATGAAGCTTGCGTGGATGATGCATAGCGTATGGAAGCTAGCACGAGACTGAACTGAAGTGACCGCGTGGGGCGGCCAGTAACAAGGTCACGCTGTCCGAATCGCGAGCAAGCGTACGAATGGCGAGTTCAATTTTACTTGAAAAAGTTGGACGAATAACGAGTTGTACGAATAGCGAGGCGGACGAATGGCGGGGTTCCACTGGTTTTGAGACATCCTGTAATTTCCTACACATTAGTTATTGACTCTGATAATTTCCTCAATAGGCATCAGATGATGATACTAAGGATCATTTTGAGAATAGCAAAGAAACTATGAAATGTTGGGAAAAGGTGTGAATGGATAACATTGATTTTGTTCACATCTTCATGGTTGATGGATATTATAGTTGATCAACTGTACTTCCGTTCAGAAGTGCTGTTGGACATCAACTCATTTGGCATGGGTTGTTAATTGCATCAACCGTCGAGAGAGCAGAATCATCCTGTCAACCAAGAAGGCAATGTACACCCGGCGTATATTTATATTGTAGTTGGCATCAAAGTACTCAAGAAAGGGCATTTTTCTCGATTTGTTGTTTCATTATGTTGTGTGGGACTAGATCCTCTGCGTAATTGACTATTCTCGTCCACTGCTGTTCATCTCTCTAAAGTTTTATTAAAATTGAAATCAACCAAAGCATACAATCCAATGATAGCATCAGTCATTTTGAGAGTTAACTGGTGTATTTGGGATGCTCCAAAAGAGGTTTTATCAACTCTATCAGCAGCTGAACCGCCCAACGTCAATTATCAGTTGATGAATCTGAGCACAACCATTATGTTAAATTGCTAGGAAACAGTTTGTTTCATGGCAATGAGTAGCAAGCATTTAACCATAAAATCAGTTGTAGTTATTATTAGAAAATATATAGAAAATGCTGCAAAACTATCAACCTTTATGGTATATAAGACATACTTCTATTTCTTTAATATAAGCTCATAAAAAATATAATTCTTCCAAAACTTTCTCCATTAATCCTTTAATCACAACAATATTTCGTTTCTCTAAATGTCCTCTATGTTTGTGAGGACTATTCGATGTATTTTAGAAGCCTGAAGAAGCAAGACAAAGACGTTGCCTGCGAAATATAGCAATGAATAAAAAGAATTTGTAATCATAATGATATATTGATCATAATGTATATATATTATGCCTATTTGTCAAAGTGCAATTGTTTACATCAAATTTCAAAAATCTTAATTTTTTTTATGCAACTTTTAGAGAAAAGAACTAATGTTGTGATGGAAGAATTATGTGTTCTGCCAATCTTTATGTTCTTACATTAAAATCAAACATTGTTTTGATAGATTGTAATCTTGTGTTTGACAATCAATTGTGACTCTGTGATCACCCTTTTTGTGATAGACATTTTTTAGATCTCATAGATTGGTTCCAAAACCTCTGCATTTTTCAGCAAATTATTAAAATACAGTGTCATCGGTTAGTAAACAACACAGTTTTTTTTTTTTTTTTTACTATGTGAAAACTGACATCTCAATCACTTCAATGTAACGATGTAGAATTAGATTTAACGCTTTAGAAAAACAAAATTGCTATTTTTTATTTAGTAAAAATCCAAGCTAATTTCTTAAGGACAATTACTAAGCTAATTTATTTTCTAAAACTTAAAATAAACACACCTACAGCTCTTCTAAAAACATGTAATTGCTGAAAAATAATTTGAAATACTTAACCATTAACTCAAATCCCTGTGCTTTGAAAGTTAATGTAACATGTTTCTATCATAACCAATGATAAAATTACTAGCGACATGTATCCATGGTGCATTTCAAGCAGCTATTTTCTACTTATCTTGAGTTTTATTAAAGAGTAAAGAAAACATTTGTCAAGAAATTTGTATTCAAGCAAATCAAAAACTGCATGTAAAAGTTTGGAAAAAAGAATTAATGTCAAGCAGTAGTGTAAAAACACCAATTTTCAATTTTAAGATTTGTGTACTTGGAACTATAAAGAATATTTATATTTTTCTAACTAGCTTAGAACAGGAATAAGAACAAATATTAATCATCTTTTTTTGAATTGCTTGAAATTAATACTTTTCAAATATTTCTCTTTTCCTGCACTTTTATTAGACATGTTTTCATTGAAATTGCTTTTTTTTTTATATACTATTAAATAAATTTCAAAGCTTTAACTTACTTTAATTCCGAATGTGAAGATCGTTATGGCTAATTTCACTATTAGTGCTAAAAATAGTTGCCAAATACTCTTGATAACTCCTGGTCCTGCTTCTGCCATTCCTTGTTGAAAATTTGCATTGGTGTAATTTCGTTTGTAGTCACTGAAAATTAAAGATAAATTAAAGGTGGTGATATGATTAAACTTAGCACCCCCCCCCATTTTTTTTTTTTTTTTTGAAAGTAAAGAACGTTTATTGAAAACTTTTAACAAAAATGTTCCATCGCCTTCATTAGTTTTAAAATTTATAGTTAAAAAATTAAGAAACTACAAAAAAAGTGTCAAAATTTGAAATAACATCTAAAAATGAGAACAAAGAATACAAACACTTCTTCAAATGATTTGGAGGCATAAGTTCTAGCAATACTTCTGATATATTATTGCTATCTCAAATTAAAATGATCACTATGAAATAAAATGTCACTTTTATGACAGCTCTGTCAAAAACTTCTGTTATGGATTTAATATGAATTGCATGTTAATTTACAGAAACTATCATGTGGGATAAACAGAATTTTTGAGATTTGATAACTCAAAAGATTAACATACAGGTCCTTTCTACTGATTCTGATACATAAGTACTTGAGGAATACTAAACTCTTTAAACAATTCCCCACAAAATGAAGATTTTTCTGTAAAATGATTGTTCCAGTAATACTGAATGATTTTTCCAATAGCTGACATAGATCAGAATTGAAATGAGATGAAAATAACTTTGTCAAATTAAAAAATATTTAAATAAAAGTAGTCCTAATGTGACTGTGAGTGAAGTTACTGCAAATGAGACTCTGGGGTATTACGCACATCATTAAAAGAGAGATAGACGAGGCCTTTTGTGTCCTATTGTAAACAATATTGTGTTCTAACTATAGGACAATAAAGGCCTCGTCAATTTCTCTTGTAACGATGTGGAAAATACCCCCAAGTCTCATTTGCAGTAACATTTAAATAACTTTCTTTTTTTTTCTTTTCTTTTTTTTACGGAAAGAAAGAAACTGTCCAGAAAATTTACAAACTTGAAAACAATGAATTTATTTATATTTTGTCCTTTTATCAAATATTAATATCAATAAATCTTCAAATTTATTAAACAATTATTAATATTAAACAAATCTTCTGACAATATTAATATGCATTTTTTTTTATCCAAATCCTGCATTTCCATTTTATCGAGAATTATCACATCTTTCTAATGATCGTATTTGTTTTTGTTTATAGATTGGTTTTGAACTAGTAATAGATATCCCAATTGAAAAAAGCAACTACAACAACTTTAAAGCTTTTTTTTTTTTTTCTTTCCAGTTTTAAAATCTTTATTTATTAATTTATAAAATCAGTGGCCTATAAATTACTTAAGTAAATTAGTTTTACCATTAACTAATAGAAAAGTGAATAGTTTTCTATTGCTTACCAAAGGTCTGATACATCAGCAGGTCCACACTGGCTAAAAAGATGAGATATCAATTCACTTGTATTCATTCTGAAAATAAAATATTAAAGGGCATTGAATTTCGCTCCACTGCATCTTGATGTATCATAAAAATTAAGTTCCTACCTTTGTTTTTAAACATGTTATTACTTATTTTTTATGATTTAATGAAACAGTCAAATGTTAAGATGCTTGAACAACAAATAAAATAATGACAACACTGCTTCATTTAAATCAATGACAAACAAAGTTTCGAAACAATTCACAAGAAATCTCAGCTATGAAATTATATAAACATTATAATAAATGTTCAATTACTATAAAGAAAACAACAAAACTGTCATTGTTTCCTACCAATATTCACGTGTGACCTATTTGTTATTAATGAAAGGAAATAAACAGATCAACCCTTTTTTTCTTAACACAAAATAGTCCAAATATTAATTTTAATTAAAAGCATTTAAATCCTTTCCTTATCAAGACTGTTATAACAAGTACAATAGGTGTTGTGAAACTGTCACTGGAATGTACAGTAAAGGCAGGCGACGGGAGAACATCCCAACTTTCATTCTACTTTATGGCTAATATTTTTTTTTAATTCTTTTTTTTAACAGCATCATTTTAATTATAAAAAAAAATAAGAATGTCAATTCATTAATAAATGATAAGCAAAGATATAAGGTTAATATCAATACTTAAGCTGCTGCTGTAACATGATTTCATTTCTACAGTTTTCCCTAAGAGAATGTTCCTTCAGTGCAGTAAAAAGATTTATCCATTTCACCTTGTTTTGATACGTAGTGATTAATCTGTTTCATCTTTCACAATAATTTGGATACAACTGCATCAGGTGAGTTATGAAGTTATACTCAAAGGGAATTCCATAAATAAGTGTTGTCCCATCTGAACAAAACATTTATATCCATATTTTTTTTTAAACTTTGTTAATCGCAAGTGGACAAAAATGTCAGTAATTATGTAGAAAATTAGGCAAGATTTTTTATAATAAATTCTAAGCAAGTTTTAATAGCATTTATTTATAGGCAATGAATTCTTACTTTCCAATCAAACTTTGTAAATAACAGTGCTTAAGTAGAAGTAACTGTGCAAAATTTTAGCTCATTGCGTCTGTAAGTAATGGGTTAAAACTGATAACTGATTTCTTCATGGTTAAACTGATTCCAGGTCTAACCTTTGAAGGCAGGGTAAAAAATAAAAATAAATAAAAGATTAAGCAGAACAAATTGTAAGGAAAACTGAGCCGCTCTACAGTCATATGGCTTTCTTTAGCAATTATTCATTTCTGTTGGGAAAGGTTTCCGATAGGCCAAAGATGAGGAGTCATTAGGCTGACTGGGAAAATCTCAGTCAAAAGTTCGTAAAAGAAAAATTTCACCTTACAAACCTTTGTAAACTAACGTAATTTAAAACTGAATTTATAACATCAATTCTAGATAGCAGTAATTACATTTGAAGTGTACACATCAAGTAACCTAATCACTAAGTTCAAATGTTAATGATTCATGCTGTCGAAGAAACCTTCATAAGAATTTATATTGTAAAACATTGTAATGAATAGATTAGATTAGAGAAACTGCAGACTTTCTTTTCCTTTATTTCTTACCTTGTATACTGATTTGGAAAACTGATAATGGCAGTTATCAAAGTGATTGCCAAAACCTGAAATAAAGAAAAGTGTCAGTTCTTTTAGTTAAATTACTATTAGATCACATTCTGAAATAGATAGAGATAAAAGAAATAGCTTTATTGTGAAACTATAATATTATGAATTTAGGGGGGAAAAAATTCTAAGTTGAGTTGCTTATAAATAAAATTTGCAAATTTCTATAAGGAATTGTCAAAAGCAGTGACATAAGCACAGTAACATTACAATGTAGATTGTCATGTAATTCTCAGCCACAAAAATGCAAAAGAATTCTAAATTAAAATCCAAAACACATTGAAGCCATTTACCTCTGTGATTGGATACTTTCCAAGCCTAGAAAATTTCCTGTATCGACAGACACGAATATTGGCTTTGATGAAAATTGTACCGACTATTCCCTAAAAAATTCAAATAAAGAATTAATTGGTGCTTTTAAATTTGTAACGTAACAAGATTATTAATCTTAATGCTACAAAAATCTGTAACAAAATCACAACAGAAAAAAAAAAGAAGAAAAAGTTGTCTGCATCAAAAAGGATTTTTAAATGTATTGTTTGAGTCATAGGTGGGATTCCCATGAAAACCAATGCTTTTTCTTAAACAATCCTGAGCATTATTAAGACCAGAGACTGAAGTAACCCTAGACAATAAATAGACCTTACCTTACACTTAAGAAGAAGCCTTCTGAAGTAAAACAAAGATTTTTTCTATATGGGATTACACAATTTTCCATTCGTGCCTTGAGTTATCATGAAAGTCAAAAGTTATGTTTATGTATGCTTATATGTAATGTTGCTTCAATTAAAAAAAAACAAAATACCCTAAAGTAGTTTCAAACAGCTCTAATTGTCATATAATTTAGTTTAAAAATTTTTTGATCAAGTTTTAGAAGTTTTTTATTTTTTTTTGATCTTTTAGAATGAAATTTCTAAGGAGGCTCTTTTAATATAATGGAACTCAATTTACTTCTCGCAACATTTCTTATATTTAAGTTGAATTTCATTTTTGCCAGGCAGTAACAACTATTAGCGCTTTAAAGGTGCAAAAGTAGCCGCCACAATTGCTGAAAAACGACCTACAAGTCCTGCCACCAATGGATGGTCAAAGAATCTAAAGAAGGACATAAGTCAACTGCAAATTCATGTTCCCAAGCCGGTCTCTATTAAGCGCTGGGAGCCGAGGCTAGTTTGCAAATAAATGTGGGGGCCTCTATTGGAGCATATACGGTATGTTATATTCTAAGTTAAAGTTTAAATTATAAACAATATCCAACATATTAATTATCCGTATCATATATTTATCACGTAGACATTGCCTAAAAGAACTATTAGGTAACTCGTGAGTTAATCGTGTTCGACACCTGCAAAGAACTTCCTTAAACGCATTCGATATAAAACTACAGTGGTGTCATTTAGCAAGAGCTTTGGGAAGTTTTGGGACATTTTTCAATCATCATCCCACGGGAACTACTTGATGGACAGGGATGAAAAGTAGCCTATATCCTTCTCCGTGTCATAGACTATCTGCATACAATATTTCATTCCGTTCCATTGCACCGTGATTGAATGACATACAAACTTATATTTTCACTTTTATATATTAGTTAGGATGAAAGAGAAGTTTATTGATTTTAAATTATTCAAGCAATTTTACTAAATATCGCAAAAAAATCTATATCCATTCTGAAATACTATGAAATTATTTATATTAAAGTAATACAAAACATCTCTTAAAATCAATAAAAATGTCTATCATTAACATTACGATCCCATTCAAAGTGTAAATGCTGTTGAACCTTTTATACATTATAAAAAATAATAAACAGCTCTCAGAAAAATATCTTTTTAGTAATTTAAATAAAAATAACTTACTCCAAGAACACCAAGTAAAATGAAGGGAACTAATTCAAAGAATATCCAAGGGGTGTTGTATTCAACGTAGAACAGGACCAAATGTTCATTTCCAAAAGGGTTAATGGATCTTAAAACAAAAGCAGCCACCAATGCACAGAAAAAGGATCGCCATAAGGTCTTCAAAGGAAAATAATAACTAACCTAAAGAGATAAAAAAATATAATAATAAGAAACACCAAGAATTAAAGGAGATAAAATCACTTGTTCAATTAATTAATCAACTTACTTATTTTGAAACATTTTTTTTTTACATAACAGCTTACTTCCAATGAAGATTTTAAAAATTGTTTTAGAAGTCCTTTATCAAATTAAGAATTTGCTTTTAAGACATGCATCATGATATATATGTAAGCTAAGGAAAACAGGAATATATCCAAAAATTTGGGCAGTGAAATAATGATAAAAGTTAGCTGCGAGGTGAATTATCTTTAAAAAAAATAAAAGATATTATAAAGCAATCACATTCATTTATTATAAATAGTTATAAAAACATGTGCAGAAGTAGCCTTTTTACTACGTTCTCATTTTCTCTTTGCATGGCAACTATAATTTCTGGATTTCTGTCGTTATTAGATTTAAATTCTCCTGATATCTTTATTCATTCATCTTCAGAATCCCAATTCTTGGTACTTTTTATCTACAGTATCTAAAATTTCTGGGAAACAAAGGAATATTTTTCTTTTTTTTTGAGCTCTCAAATAAATGGAATATCAGGAACTTGGATTTTTAATTTTGTCTCATTTTTTCCCCCAAAACTCTAAATTTCACTGAAAATAATTCAATATTTTTATGTTTTCCATGCTGCTATACTGGAAAAATGTAGAAGTTATATGGTAATATACAAAACAAAATTATTATTATTTCTTATTCATTTCACTTTCTCCATATTTCTTTAAGAGATGGAATTTTTCCATGATTTGACAATGTTCAAATTTAAAATAGTAATTCATTCTGTCTGATATCCAAAATAGATTTAGATTACTTTTCAATTGATACTGAGTGTGTCAATGTTTGGAGGTGAATCATAGTAATACTTTATGTCTCAGTAACTTTCAGATATAAGATTTGGTTTCTGTAGAAAGATTTTAAGGTCTAAATCATTTTACTCTTTTTAAATTATAACTTAAGCACAAAATGAGTAATTCTGCATCAAAATTCATATTTTACTAAACTTTTAGTCTTTTTCTCTAGGAATGAGTAGATTTTACAATTTACTGATCCCATTTTTAAAAGTTCAATAAGTGATTATAGATTTGTCAGGAACTGACTAAAACAATGTTACAATATTGATTTGATTTTGGTAGAAGTCGATATTAAGAAACATTTGAATACTGGACTATACTTTATTAGCAGAAAAACTTATCTAGAATTACTTGAACTTATGCCACTATGGTAAAATTTCAAGTCTTCATTGCTATTTATTAAGTTTTGGGTTAAATTAGGACTCATGAGGCAACATTGCATTATGGGGTTCAAAAATACCACTGCTTCAATTTGATACAAGCTTAAAGTTGGAAATAGCTGAATGCCTCTACTCCCAGTCTTCATAAAAATTTTCATCAGACAACACAATATCACAGAAGTCGTCAAGGTCTTCTTGGAATTTATTACTGGATAACATTTCATGCTATTTTGGGAATAAAATGGAATAATTTCTCTGTTGGCAGCTAATTCTTTGTAATAAAGTATTTATTCTACATCAAAGCTCCTATAATTCAAAAAGTTCAGATGTTTTTAAATTACCAGAAATCTTCCGAATATACAAACGCCTCAAAAGTAAATAGACACCATGATTTTTTTCCAATAGTCATTTATTTCATATTATCAACTTGACAAAAATATTTACAAATATGCATCAGTACTTAGTTGACTTGTAACTAGCATTTTTCAGTGCTTATTTGTTCTAGCATGGAATTGACGAACCCTGCCATATAACATTCTCTTGTTGGGCTGCATGCAAGTCATCAAGTAGCTCTCAACGGGATGCTGATTTTCTTGAACGTTTCACGCTGCTTGATGAAGTAAAACCCAGACATAATCAACAGGGTTCATATCACATGAATGACTTGGCCACGGGAAATGTTGGATGTCTTTTTTAAGATGTCATTCCTTGGTCAAAATCATGGTGTCTATTTGCTTTTGAGATGTCTCTATAATCTTTGGTTGTTGTATTTGCTTGTACTCAGAATTAAGGATATTGATTCAAAGTTTCTTCATGCTAACAATTATTTATTCATGAGATCAAAGATTTTATCATTTTTGACTTATTAATATAAGTGTTTATAAGTTACGCTTTGAAAAATCAATGATTTAAATGTCAATCATCAGAGTGCTGAAATTCCTTATTCTATTTAAGACAGTCTAATTCCAAATCCGTACACAAAGCAATGAGCTGAAATTAAACAAAGAAATTTCGTTTCTTTAATCAATTAACTGCTTTACAGCAGCCCTTGCATTACAATTTAACCTGCTATACTGGCAAATCAAGTCAAATTCAATTCCAATGAAAGAAATTTGACTTAAAACTATCAAGAAGCAGCATTTTTCAATGGAATTCTGAAAAAGTTATGCCGTTTCTCGTGAGTTCTGATGAAGGTCCTTGATCATATGAACCAACAGAAATTCTGTGTCTGATATGCCAAAGAAAAACAAAACAAAAAAACAATCCGTAGGAGTGAAATATGAAAAAAATAGGTAGTCACATAATCACTGGATTATGAATTTCAATTCATTGGCAGGAATTTTTTTTTTTTTTTTATCCAACCCATTACGTAACAATATTAAAATGAGTGCAAGTATTTTAGCTTGCCAAAGGTAGGTCTGTTTTGACAAGTGTTTAAGTCTCTTTTCAACAAATTCCATGCCATTTAGAATACAAAAAAGGTCTGGAATACAAATGGGGAGGAGGGATGCTACAGCTGGATGATTTAATAGCACAAATTCCCTTTAACACATTCACTACTAATGATGTATATATACATCATCCTATGTCTTTAAATCTGGCCCTTGATGTGTATATGTGTCACATGCACAACTTTAGTTCAAGCACACTTTATCTGTCACTAGTATATACCAAAACAATCTTATTGATAGATCAATGACGTATACATACGGCATGCCAAAAAACAATATAACTGAGTTATTAATATTTTTATTAATGAAGATATTAAAAAAAGTTTTCAATGGTATCCTTTAATGTAATTGTAGTAGCCAGAAGCAAAAGAAAAAAACAAACAAACATAAAAAATGGCTTAGCAGTGAACGTGTTGAAATAGATACAATAAAAAAAAAAGATGTGGTAACTTACTCAATTATTTCATGTTACTTGAGATAGTAATATTTTTTCTTGTTTTAGGATATGTATGTTTTTCTATTAAGATTCTATTTCAGACCAAGAAAATAATTTCCATTATGATGTTAATTGTTAAAAAACATTGTTTAAAGACTTACACTGCCTTCTGTTGTTTTTGTTTTAATCAAACATAGATTGTTTCCATGTAATGCAACCAAAAAGTATCTTTCCATTTTGATATAATAAATAAAAACTAAAAGCATAAATTTCAACTATCAGGAAATTCTAGAGGGGAAACTGTTTTATATATAACAACAGCTAAATGCTTACTTCTTCCAAGCTAAAAAGAACACCTCCAATGGGAGCACCAAAGGCTACAGATACACCAGCAGCAGCAGCAGCTGACAAAATCTATACAAACAAAGAAAAAGGACTATCATCAGTTTCTAAAAAAATAACTTTGCAAAATGAATAACAGTTGTTTTTTGGAAGAACAAAATAATTTAAAACTATGATTTAAAAGATTGAAAACTTCAATGAATATAGAATACATAAGTAAAAGAAAATATTTATTTTAGGGGGGGGGGGGGGGGAATGAACAAAGAAACTGAAAAATAAAAATTCCAAAAAATTACCTACTGAAATATATAACACTGTACAAGTTAAGGCATTACAACTCTTTATCTTAATAGATATTGGCTCCTGTGTTCACCAGCCAAAAGCAAAAAAAGTCCCATAAATTTAGGAACTTAAATACACAATGGATATTCAAGTTTTGATTAATGGCATACAATTTCAAATACTGCTTTGACATTTTGTATTAGAATTATTTTGACTTGCTTTTTATCCTACGGCATTCCAACAGAAGATGGCTCACAAAGCAAAATCCAGTTGTTAAAAGAATTAAGAGTATATAGATATATAACATTTACTGGCAATCAGAAGACTCGTTTTCAGATACTCTTTTGTTAGTTACTCAATAGTTGAAAGATCAGATTCAATTAATAGTTAATACATACAATTTTTAATATACAAAAGAAAATAGAAAAAAAGGAGGAAAGAAATATAAGAAATACAAATGATCGATTTTTTCTTCTTCTTCTTCTTCTTTTCATTACCATTTATCCAATTATAATTAAATAAATTCCTTTAAAGGTTAGCAACCAGTGGTCGTGGAGTTTAATTCTATAATTTTTGTATTTAGTTTCTTTTTTTTTTTCATGTATTGGTTCCATATTCATGTATTTTTATGTATTGGCTTCACTATCGTTTGTTCAGTAAATAAAATCTGATCTAACTTATGTATAGATTATGTATTTAAACTGCATTGATGGTTTTCTTTCAACCATATATATATATATATATATATATAAATAAATGAAATAGGATTTCAAATTTAAAATGGAAAAATTGTATATTTGAGCCGACAGAATTGAAAGGATAGTATAAGTACAATCTAATTTTAAACTTAAAAAACTATTCTTCAGCCTTTTCTAGATCAACTTCATGTTAATATCCATATTCTTTTCTAATACATGCAAATTCACATTCAGTCAATCCGTAAATGCTTTTCAACTTCTGAATCTGAGTCTTTTCAAGGACTTAGAAACATTTCCAACAATAGATGTCATTGAGGATATCATTAGTTTATTCCACTGCTGTTTTGTTTTATTCTTCCAAGAAACATCTTCTATAGATGGTCATATTGAACAATACTGCTTAATTCTTGTTATCTAAGTGATGGATATTTTTCACTATAAAGACTGTATTTAACATGTACAGTACAAAAATGATACCACTGTATTTCTGAGTGAATTTTAGCACTAATCGGTTATCACATAACCCTCTTCCATTTAAAAAATTGAGTTGAATTCAAGATGACAGTCATGAGATAGCACCCCTTACCCGATACCCATCTGATTTCCTTCAATCTTTTCAACAAGAGAATTTCCAGACTTTGAGTATGACAATTTCTCTAGAAGTTGAAAGCAGTTATACTTATCAGCAATTTTTACTGTTATAATAAAAGTAAACTGTTGTTGTAATCCTATATTGTGACTTTATTTGGCTTTCAATAACAATGCAGAAAAATTTATAGTATTTGATTAAGTAGTATTTATGATTTCACAAGAATTTTGTAAATTTGTATAAACTGAGAAATATTTCTGTGAAGCAGCAAGAAAAGACTATGTTATGAGATATATTATGTATTTAAAAAAAAGAATCAATAGTAAAACACATTTAAATAGTAGAAAAAATAGTTAAAACCTATAGTCTTGGGTTCCCGGTACGGAAAATCCAAAAATAGTTCAGTGAACCTTTAATTGTGTGCAATTTTATGCTTCTTTTTCTTGTTATATATCCTCTCTGCACGTTGAATTTGACTACTATGCATATGTTTTCTTTACAAGTTAATCCTTTACATGCTAAGCCTAGAGCTAGCGGGGATTACTTATTGCCCTTTTTATTCTTAATTTATATTTTGATATTTATTTTAGCTTAAGGGTCATTGTTTTGTCTACTTGTCCTTTGTTTATGTTTCTTTTGGTTCCACTGAGTTACTGAGTACTGGGCAAACCAAACCGATGAGATAGGAATCTCGAAACTGTTCCGTCTTGGGTTCCCGGTATGGAAAATCCAATAATAGCTCAGTGAACCTTTAATTGTGTACAGTTTTATGCTTCTTTTACTTGTTAAAACATATTTACTTAGTCCAAAATTAAGTGATAGAAGGTGGTCCAACAGATTTCAGAATATTATGCATTCCATCATCAAACAGAGAACAGAACAAACAATAAGACAATACTTGGTAATAGCACGGGAATAACTAACAGTAATAAAAGGTCATTACTGTTAGCTGTTCCTCTACTTCATCAAGAATTGTTTGTTTTGTGTTGTTGTCCAATATCTCTTGTACTGTTCCCTAATGACGGAACATGCATAGTGCTGAGTCTGTTGGCTTATCTCCATAACTTAATTTAATCACAAGTTATTTTACTATTGTTTCTTCTCTTTATTTTATCAACACACGTTAAGCCTTCCGATTCATATATTTTGTACATGACTAAAAAAACATTTAATAAAACTTACCTCTCTTTTTTTGGCTTCATTCTTTCCATATTTTGGAAACAAATAAGAAATTATATTTCCTATACAGCAAGCTACATGTACTAATGGGCCTTCTTTTCCCAGACTCAGTCCTGCCGAGACTGCTAACATTACACCTATGGATTTAATTAACAATGTCCACTTTCCTAGGTAGCCTCTAATAATGAATCCACTTAGAATTGTTTTGATCTAAATTAAGAAAAGAAAGAAAGAGAAAAAGACATTTGACTCAAGCCCTTTTTAGGAAAATAATTCTAAATGGTGAATGAATGCATTAAAGTGAAAATACTGTCAACCCTAAATTTATATAGTGAATGTTTCACTAAAAATTCATTATAATGATCTATTACTTTTTTTAAATTTTAAATTTTTTAAATATTTTAAAATAAATTTATAATAAAATATTAAAAAAAGTTAAAAATGCCTTAAAAGTTTTATAATTTATTTTAAACAATTCCATCATTTCATTTTTTTTTTTTTTTTGGAATTTAACAAAAACAAAACATCTTTAGTTTCAAACTTTCATTACTAAACAACATTTCCTCATCAAAAATTGAAAGATTTGTGTATTTCTTTTCTTAAATATTTAATAATTGTTTTAAATAAGTTCAAATGATGAAGCAGCAAATTCTTTTTTTCCTCTATTTATACTGAATTGCAGAAAACCATATTACTCAATCACATTTAGCATTCCGAAATTTTCGATATTAAAATGTTCACTTAAAAATACTAAACTAATGAATAATTTAGAAGCAACGCCTTCCAAAATTAGTAAAACATATTTTTGTTCCCAGGTCTCATAGTAAGAAGCCAGACACATCATAAGAAACATCAATATTACAAAAAAAAAAGACATTTTTTAATAAGTGGTTTTTATATCCTAATTGAGAAACGAACTAGTCTAAGTTCTGAATATTATGAATAAAATAAAAAGCCGAATTTGCAAACAAAGGATTTGAAAGAAATATCACATTTCATTCAAAATATGAGTTATTACAATATATTTTTATTCCCTATATTAAACAGATAGTATTTTATTTTTATTATATTTTTTTTTTTATTTCTTAATTAGTATAGTTAATTAGTTAACTATTAACTACACTACTTAAGAAACAAAACAAAACAAAAATTAGAAAGAGGAAGACAAGCAAATTTTACAATCTAAACTTTAGTTTAAATATTTATCTCTTACCTCCGGAATACCAGAACCCACAGCATAGGGTGCAAATGTTCGAACCAGCATAACACACATAGATGCAAAAAACATTGACCACAGAATATAGAAGAAAAATCCAATAATATAAGCCCATGCTCCATAAGCATGGAGAGTAAAAACTTCTGGCCATGTATACCACTGTAACAAAAAGAGAAACAATATTATTCTTAGGCAATAAGAATCAGGATAGTTATCATAAAAAATCCTTAACAGTTTTTAGATATATATTAAAAATGCATTTGTTTTAAATTTACACATTATAAAGAGAAGATTTTTTTTTGGTTAAATTTACAAGTCTTTAGAGTTATGAAGTGATTAAGTGAAACATAATTTAAGCCCACAAATAAGTAGGGTGTCAAAATCTGTATTGGGCTCATTATAGAAAGTAACATTTCTTTTAACTTCAAAAATAATTTCTATTATTAAAAAAATGGCTTTTTTTTTCCGCAATAAAAAAAAATAAAATAAAATGCCTATTTGATGGCAATCTAAACTGATTAAGTTTTATGTCTTAGAATTTTGATCCTGCTACAAAGTAGAATAAAACTCATTAAAAATGAAAGAACCTCTTAACAGAGCAGGAAGGTCCCAAAAATGTATTAAATACTAAAAACAAATTATCATTTGTGTGTCTAGATATACAACTTCAATATCTTCCTGATTATTAAAACATCAATCAAATAAATGTTTAAAAAATTTCAACTTAAATAACAAAATTTAGATAAAATTTGTTGTATGAAGACTAAAATGCTAACACAAAGAAAACTATGTCTATGAGATCCTACCTGAGGACAGCTATCTCTATCAAAATATGTTTCATTCGATGACCAGCAGCACTGTTCTTTATTTAACCAAAAGGCTTCAGGGCATATACCTTCACGAAGGTCTGCCATCCAACTAGCACCAACATCAATGACTCCGGCAACAGCACCTTAATGGTTAAAAAAATAATAATAATTTAATGATACAAAATATCCATAAGGCACAAAATAAATAAATAAATAAATCCCTTCTGTTTTTGTAGTGTCACACTAGAGCTAGCTGCACAAAACATTAAGCTTAATGAACAACAAAGAAATTTCTTTAATGTAATTAAAAACAGCTGAATGAATTTTTGAAACTTTTCTAAAACTTTATCCACAGTATTTGACAATTAGTTGATTTATGCAAAGAACAAACCTTACAAACATTTTTGAAAATGAGGGAAACACAATTTTTTTTTTTTCTTTCTCAAAAATTTCTTACAAGTGTGAAAATTTCCAATTAAAATTAAAATTAAAAAAGGGGACCAAACATACTAAAGTAAATATAAATACATTTATAAAATTCATATTCGTCATTTCCAAATGCATGTATAAAAAAATGTGATTAAAAAAAAAAAAGCGGCTTGCTTTTTGGAAATAATTCTATCAACTGTTATACATTAAAAGCAGACAAGGAAACAATTAAAAATACGAAGGGAACCCTTATTAATATGTTGAAATAATCATTAAATGTAATAACAATTCTATTGTTTTCAATATATTTCACTGAAAACATTTAGTAGTTTTTTTTGTTTAGAGAGCTGTTGAAATTTTATCAGATGAAATTAATAAGTCAATGTTATTGTTGTCATGTCCCCAGATCTATTTCGGATCACTGGTCATAGAGTAGAACACTGCCCACATCACTAGACCATGACGCAATGGCATTAATAAGTAAAAACTTTGTCAAAATTTATTGAAAATATAACAAATAATTCAAACGTTTGTTACACAAAAAAACGTTAAATTTAAAAAAATAAAATAAAGTTTTATGATAAGAGTTATTTAATATAATTTATATTAATGAATGTACAGAAACAGAATCTAATTTAGTTTTTTTGAAATAGTAAGCATCTATTTACCAAAAGCTTTAATTCAGAGCTGCCAACTTGTGGTAATGACTATCCACAATCACAATACAAATGGATATTTTGTGGACAGATCACACCAGTCAACTGTCCTCCAAAAAAATAAAATACTGGCTTAAAATCTGGCAGATTTCATAATTTAATCCCTCTTCAACAACAGTCAATTTAGGTAATTTCGCACTATTATCAAGGTAATAAAGCACCATCTATAGTGGCTGTGGCATTTCTGCTGTTACTTTTCATAAATTTATAATGTTATAGCCTGCAACTATAATGCTGTAACAGTGCTGAGAAAATAATAATAAAAAAATATGAAGACACCGTATAATTTGCAGCAATGTGAAAAGCTTAACTTAAGACTTACCGGCAACAACTCCAACAAGAAACACACAAAGCCAACCAGACCAGGCATCATGGGCACCTTTTATTAGATCACAAACTGATTCATGTTTTTTTTTCACAATGTAACGGTGCCGCATTCGATCACGAGCAATATCTCTTATCCAATCAATGGTATGAAAATCATCATACTGGCCGACTCCTGGTGGTAAATCTTCACTATCACCACTGCCTGTATGAAAGCCACCTAGAAGTAAAACAAAAACTCAATGTAATCCTATATACTTTAAGCAAATGTCTTATTGTCAGTCAGTTTTAACGTGTGTAAGATGGTAGTCATGCTTCTTAAAAGACAAAACAATAAAATAAATAAAACTAAAGAATAAGAGTGAAAACTAAGAAGTCGACCCCTTAAAAGAAACGAAAAGAAATAAGCTAAAAACAAATAAAATAAACTACATAATAACAAGTATAAAATAAGAGAAATAACAAATAAAATTTTATGGCCTATTTATTAATTTTTATTCTGGATTTTTGTTTTGTTTGGTTTTGATTAAGCTATTTTAATAAACTTGATGAACTGCTGCTTGCCTATGCATTTCTAACAATAAATCAAGTTTTTTTCCAATATTTTTAGTTAAATAATCAGTACATAAAAGTTACAGCCTCAATCATGTTCATATGTGAAAATGAATGAATAACCAGTGGCATCAATTAAATTAATTTCTAATAAATTAGAAATACTCTACTGTTTTGAAGCAAAACACAACTATATTTACATAAAAATTAATAAATATATTCTCATGTCCATGTCTCACCCAGAAACAATATTAATAAAAGATAATTAAATTGTATACAATAAACACAGTACAGCATTATCGTCTATTATTTTTTGTATTTTTTT
>JAFIDM010000001.1:122372401-122389864 GCA_023159025.1 Thereuonema tuberculata
TGAGCCATACTTTCAAAAAAATTATTTAACTGTATCTGACAACATCTTTCAAGCAATCTTAATAATACACACAAAATTTAGCACAATTGTATTATAAACACTATTATTTTTTTTTAGTATTTACAATTGTGCTACATAGTATCAAATCAACAAAGAAAATGATCCGTAAAATTAATAGAGAAAGGAAAAACATTTATGGAAAGCCATGAAGCGAAAAAGAAAAAAAAAACTAAACCAAATGAACAGGAGGATGATTAATGCTCAGAAAACTGAAATAAAGAAGAAAATAAATATTACATCAACTGATAATAGTAAGAATTGAAAAGCCGAGCAACATACACTTGCTGTAACTACAAAAAACATCTCATTAATCTGAATTAAGTGAACTTATTAATATTGTTAACAATAACAATTAGCTGCAACAAAGATCTTTGTAGGCACTTTTACAGCTAATGGAGGGTAATTTGTAAGAGAAATTAATATTTTGAAGTCAATCAAACGAATTACCTAGTAACTAAAGAGCAATATACCACTGATATTATATTCAACATTAATCAATCTGATGAAATGACTAATTGAAGTTCTTAAGATACAGTAGTAAAATGGCAATCATGAAGTGATAATTTTTAGATGCCACAGAGCGGCAATTAAAATTTTGTGAATCATAAACATGCAATTGGCAGTTCTCCAAAAGAGAAGAGCAAACTTTTCTTAAGTTCTTTTTCTTCTATGGGGACTAATTTTTAGCAAGTTTTTAAACACTGATTGAAGGTGCAAAAATACATGTTTTTTTTTATTCTATTCCTCGAATTGTTGTACATGTTAAACGATTTGTAAATTTGCAAAATAGAAACTTTTAGTATTATATCAGAAAACAATTAAAGATACAGAAGAAACGAAACACACGTCGTTAGAAACTACATATGTCAGAATAAACTGGAGATAAAAATGTTATGTTTTCGTTTTCTTGATGTGATCTAGTTTGAAATAAGTATTAATTAGCAAAAATATAGAATGACTACCCGAAGTTACTTTCAGTAGAATTATTTATTATTTTCTAATAAAGTTTCATCTGTAATGCTGTAACAAATCAGGTCATGTGATAAATAAATTTGAAGGTACACAAAAAATACTCCATAGTATTAAATAATTACAATACAATGAGTGTAACTCTTTGAATGAACAAAATTAAAATGAAATACTATTAGATTGGATCATTGGTAAATTAACTGGAATTTTCATTTGAAAAAAGTGAAATGAAAAACTTTTTAATTTTAATTCATGTGAAGAAGCAAAATTAGATAACACGTTGTTCTTAAATGCTTTAAAATTATAGAAAAAAGAAGAAATTATGATATTTCTTCAGTGTGAAATTTTTAATTTTGAGAAACCTCATAGGCATCATTCTAACATCCTTAGCAGTTGGCTTTTTATTTTCTTGCAGTAAATATGTAATTCTTTGTTGCTAAAGGTATTTGAAGACGAAGCTTTTCTGCTGATAGCAGTCACTAAGAAACTTCAATGCAGATGTATTAAAATGATTTAATTTTCATTACTGATTTCTTTCATCATCTACAAAATGATTCAAGGAATTTTAAAGTTATGCTAAAAGATGTCATCAGCAGCAAGATGCCATTTTAAAATCCCACAAGGACTTCCAAGCTGCAAGAGTTTAAGCTGGATTTAGAAATCTAAGGTGGACACAGATAGATTATGGCCTATCTACAGACGTTATTCTTCTGCCTAACTTCTAAAACCTCAAAAAACAAAAAAATTAATGTTGAAAATAATTACAAACCAAAAATAAAAGCTGCATTGTAAATTATTCTCTATTAAACAAATAGGAAGAGACTTTGTTTCAATCATGGTCCCCTTGGGATAATATGTATATTTTCCCAAAAATAAGCCAAAAAGAAATTGAAGTCTTTTTTTTTTTTTTTTTCCAACGATGAATACTACAAGGTACATTCTACAACAATCAGACTTTCTATAACTGAAATTACAATATCCAAAAACAATCAGAAACTTACCCGATATTCACAAATGTGGCAGTATGAAACACAGAGACTAGAAAAATTCAGTTTTCAAAGCAAATGGATAATTTTGATACAAATGCCCACCAACAGAAGGTGGCACTATCCCTAGTGACAATACATTCAACAATGCACTAAGGTGTGAATTGCAGAGATTTGCTGATGTTATATTACTAAACTGTCCACTAAACTTCTTGTATCCTGTCATGAAAAGTGGCTGTACTTGCAATGGTTAAGCATGCTGCAAAACGAGAGGACGCCAACAATGTTCCATCAAACTTCTTACTGGCCATTTCTGGATGTTAAAAACATATAAATATTTGATATTTGTTATATGTAGACATGAATTATAAATATACTACTAAACACCCCTTTTATAAAAAGAACAGGAGGCAGGAAATATCTAAATTTAACTGTAGAGCTGTCAAATTAGCTGTGGATGGTAGATATATCCAGTTATAATACCTACATATTCTTCAAATCACTGAAGTCTGTCACTCTTACTATATGTTGTTCAAATAAATATTCTTTGATTAGTTTGTTTTTGAAATCTTCTCTATAAGTGAATCCAAAAGTGAGGCTTATTGCTGAAGACCACATGGTGTCATTCTATGTTTAACTCAAGCATATCACACTTGTGATGCTGTCAACGATAGTCCATGGTTAATGACAGGTAACACAACAGACACATATTTCTCTGACTGTTTTGAAGATAAACAGTATTACATTGCAAGATAAAACCTAACTGCTACTCTGTTGAGACATAATGGTGATGTAAACTTGTTGCCAGATGAAATAGCCATTCTCTTGTCAAATGGTTGAACTATAAGCTCCAATTCTAATTATATATATATAGTCATATTTTCTATGAAAAAAACTGCTAGTATCAATTCTATTGGATTATCAATGTCTATTTGTTGGACAATATAAGTTAAGGTGCCTTTTCAAACAGTCAGAAAATCAAATGATCTAATTTCTGAAAATATGCATACAGACTGTGGATAGCAAATATGTTGCCTTGGCATTCTGTAAAAATTTCATTCTAAAACTTGCAACTAAATCTATTTCGAAAATTCTTTTCTTCAGTATTTTTCTTGTTGTAATGCTATAGTAGAGGTCGTCTTATTTGTATCACCAAATGCTGCCACATATTATTTTAATATTTAAATCAATGGAATGCATTTCCAGCAATGCAAACTTCCAACACTCATGATCACATCTACGCACTTTAATTCACTATTACAGACTATGTGAAAGCATGTACTTATTATCAATAAACACAAAAAAACTCTTTTTAGGGCAAATAATAATAATAATAAAAAATTAGAATAATAATAATAGTGAGAGAACAACTGACAAAAAAATGGAGACAATATGTATGTAAAATGATAAATGAATTTCAAACTTCTCAATCTTTTGCCACCAAGATATCAGGGATGCATCAACCAATTTCTTTGAAAAAGAAAGTGAAGTGTCTTAATATGAATAGGGAAATACAACAAAATACTTTAATTCTACAGTTAGATAGTTTCAAATAAATTTGAAAGACGGTACTCAAGTTTTCAGAAAGTCAGAAATTTGTTCACTAAACTACTCCAGATCTTAATCTGAAACTGATATAAGTATGCAAAAATATGTAGGAATAGGTTGAAATTCATTGATATCAGATAGTTGTGTTTATTCTACTTCATAGTATCAAAGATTAAAAAAAAAAATGCCTTACATCTTGTATCATTTGAAAAGCGAAAGTTAACTTTCTCAATCTACTTTCACTTTACAATATTCAAATATTTTAAGACTTACTCAACTATCTTCAAAAGCTGATCAAACTCACCTTGGAGATAGGCATTCTCAACAGCTTCACTGGCCATTTTGCTTGAGCTTAAATCAATCATTTCATCATCACTGCTGCTGAGAGGACTAGGTTTAGCTGAAAGACCATTCACTGACTGATAGGTGTGCACTGGAGGAACAGATGTTTTGTCCTTCTTTAGCCGGTCAGTTTCCATGACAAAGGACGGGTTTTTCCACCTTTGAAAGACATTTTAAAATATTAACTGTTTAATTTGTATAAAAA
Organism: Thereuonema tuberculata; assembly: GCA_023159025.1. Taxonomy (NCBI): domain Eukaryota; kingdom Metazoa; phylum Arthropoda; class Chilopoda; order Scutigeromorpha; family Scutigeridae; genus Thereuonema; species Thereuonema tuberculata. Next base: position 122,376,512 of record JAFIDM010000001.1, read on the forward strand.
TAGGAGAGAGTAAATTAATGTAGCCTTTACTTTTTTTATTTGAGTCATATGTTATATTGTGTCAATCAAGAAATTAGTGCTGAAACTAACCTGTTGATTCATTCAAAAAAAAAAAAAAGCAAGAATTTCTTGGATGACAGAATATAAAGCACTTTGGACTCTAATCCCCAATCTCCTTAATTATTAAATTAAACCTCTAAAGCTTAAACTATAATATATATAGATGGGAAAATTCACGTGCTGGCATTCGATACATCAATGGACTCTAGACCAAGTGTTTACTAAGAGACATCCTAGAACCTCTGTTTCATGCTCTTTCGTAACTGTCAGGTAGGAGCCTCACCCTTTGACGTTTATTAACATTTGTGTTTTTTTTTTTTAATTCTTTTAATGTGCTAAAAAAATTCACTGAGGTTGACAGAATTCCAGCACTTGAATTTTCTCACCTACATTTTTTTGGTGTTTTTTTATTATTTGTTTAAGATCTGGAGGCTCCCACGAGAAAGTGATGTCGTGATTCCCAAGACAGTTCCATTCCATAAAGTTATATCCTGCTATCAACTTCCACCCATTCTTCAATATTTAAATTATATGAAAAAAATAATAATTATTTTACATTTAATTTAATAAGAATAGCTTGAGATGAATACAATCTATTGAATATTTTGCCACCTCTTGCTGCAAAATATTTAGATTTATAACAATCATAAAATTTTATTTTTTAAAATTCTTTTTGGGGAAAAGAAACTACAATTTTTCTGTTTCAGGGTCTGTAGAAATTATACTATAAATGTTTTAGACACTTCTGTTGAATTCATATCTTGTAGGAACTGCAAGATTCTATTTTAAGTCTATTAACATTTAGCAATAGGGTAAAAATCTTCAAATTCCTAATGACTTTCAAATACTACTACTTCAAGTTAAAAAACTCAGAAATAAATAAATAAAGGCTATGAAAAAGTCAGAAAATGTTTCCTATTTAATCAACCAGTGATATTTGATATATGAAAAATTAGCTGAAATTCCATTGACTGAGTACTTTTCAACATATTTAATTCATTACTCACATTATATTTTTGTTTTTGATGGAAAAAGAACGAAGAGTGACTTTTATATAAGAATTGAGTCGGTCAGTGCAAGAACGTCCAAGTCCAAAAATATTCCAGGTCAAAGCGTTTTAGGTGTCTAGAAGCATCAGTGCTAGGGTATATGGAGCAACAACGTTTTAAGTCCATTGCAACTGCGTTGCTGAAGCTGGCATTACGCAACGGTATAACAATAACATCCCAAGTAAAGAATCCAGCCAATTTTTCTTATTTATCTCAAAATAAAGTTACTTGGACTTGAGATGTTCTTGCACTGACCGACTCATATATGATTTTTTTTTTTTTTTTTTTTTTAAAAAAAAAAAAAATGCTTTATTTTTACTTCAAGGAATAAAAAACAAACAAAAATGAATTGAAAGCCCACTTAATCATTATCTTATATTTGAAATAAGCAATTGTAATTGTGACTTATTGTAACAATGAGGAAAAAAAAAAAAACTTATAAAGAAAAACAACTTTTAAATAAAAATTTAACAAATAAGCAGTACTTGAAACATTCATTTCATAACTTTGTTATAGTGAATGTGTTTACTGAAGACAATCTTAGCATTAGAATTAATTTTATCATCATCTAGGATTGAAATTGTAACTTAATCAACAGGATACACAGCAGGGTTACCTGTTCTGAATATAGGTGAAACAGTAAAGATAATTTTTTGCCTTCTTTTTAACCAGAGCTGATTTTTCCAGACTTGTAAATCTATCTGTCCACCATTCAGTGCTGTTTATAAGCTACATTCACCATCACATGAGCTAACTATAAAGTACTATTTATCTTGATCATATTTATTTATTTAGTTACTTAATGGCAAGGCAAAACAATACTCCACATAAAAGAAAATGAGTTGTTTTCAGATTGATTTGGCATAAATTCAAATGACTTTTTACTTAACTCAGTAAATAAATAAAAAAATAAATCTTTACCTTTATATGAATCTTAAACTTACTCTTTTAGAATCTTTCTCTTTTTATTAACTAACAGTCTAAATTTACAGTATTAAATTTTGAAATAATAAATGTACAAAAGAAAAAGCTTTTAGTACACAGAAAGTAAAGGAAGACTGTTATAAAGACGAGAGGTCCTTCAGCCCAGCAGGAAAAAATGAAGAAATGAAAATTTTAAATGAAAATAATAATCCGTGTAAACAATGTGCACCTGCATGCACACATATATCTACAGACATGTATATATCTATGATTATACAATTGATTGGATTGAAGACGAGTAATAGCATGTCGGGCAATAAGAAGACATACTGTCATGGTGCACATGAGATGATATAAAGAAAAATCATTTTAGTGTGAGGCAGACTGAAGGCATTAAGAAGCATGGTATAGATTATAGAAATCCAGATGACTCCTGTCACAGCTTCAGTATTTGTGAATTTAGAATTCTGAGAACAAATGTGGTTAAAAGCATCAAGTCATCATTAGTTCTCAAAGCAATGGATAGGAACATTACTGCAATGTGCCTGTGAGAATACAAAAAAAAAAAATAAGTGGTGTGCTAAGATCTATTTGAACTGTGGACATCAACAAGAATGATTAGCAAACGAACGAAGGATTCATAATAAGGGACAAGATTGGCTTAAATGAACAGACTCCTTGACAAGAAATGGAGACAGAAGAGAAACCGTAGAAATGTTTCATAGAATTGTCAGATGATTAAAAGGAGAAACACCAGAAGAAAGAACAAAAGATAAAGCTAAACGGTGAAGGCCATCGACGACTGGAAAAAGGACTAGAAAAATTTCACTGTGCAGTGATGTGAACTGGAAATGTATATCTGACTGCCGTATGCTTAATGTCAGTTCAGTAAGCACATATTAAGTGCTTCATTTAATGAAGAATGATTATGAAGAGAAATGAAAGCAATTCTTGTTTTAATTATGGAATGTTGAACCTATTTACATTATTTCGTAATTGCTTTTACTGGAACTCATAAATACGGTATGCGCCAAATTATACAGTACTGAAACTCGCGCATCTCGAACATGTGGTTGCATTTGTCGACGGGGTATAGCTCCAGCTGCACATGGTCTTAGTAGTGAAAAGAAAGTTGTGTTGTGCAGTTGTTGTTGGAAATGGGTCTCTCGACGAAGGACAAAGTATTCATAGTTGAGCATTATTTCCGCTCACACGGAAGCGGTCGTGAAGGTGGACCGAGTTTGAAAAAGGTGGCAGAACAATTCCAAGAGGATTTTAATAAGACGGCACCAAGTAACAAAGTTATGTTGTCTATTGTTACGAAATTTCACCGTTCTGGTAATGTACTGTGAACGCTACAAGGGTTTAGTGATTGAGCCATTTCTTCAGGATTTGAGATGGTTCTGTCATGCAAGGAACATTCAGATGAATAGACAGTGGTATCAACAGGACGGGGCGACCAGCCATACCGCTCGAGCATCTCCAGCCTTGCTGCAGGAAAACTTTCCAGGACGAATCATTTCACGTGGTACCGACTTCCCATACCCGTCCCATTCCCCCGATCTTACACCATCTGATGCCTACTTGTGGGGAATGTTAAAGGAGAGTGTGTTCAACAATGAAGATCCACCAAGAACTGCCTGCATTACGTGAGCAAATCATCTCCTTTTGCAGGAGTCTGCAGCAACCTTTGTTTCAGGATATGTTTGCGAATCTGCGTGAACAATATGAACACTGTCTACGGCGAGGCAGTGCACACTTTGAACACTTACATTATGCGTACTGTGGTAAATCAACACGCTAATAGTGTGTGTGTATTATGTAGTGTGTATGTTAATTTCTTTTGAGGAGAAATAAACTCACAGATGACAATAATGTAATTTTGTTCATCTTTTCATTTCAGTATTGTATATTTTGGCGCATACTGTATGTATATACACTATTCAGCCACTTTAAGTACATCCCTGCTGTGCGCACAAATGGTACGTTGCATTCATTTGCAAGTCATATGGATAGTTGTGGCTGTAAATACAGCAGTACAGACCTCCCATCATCAGTTGAGAAAGCAAACCACAGCGATAATGGGAAATTGAAGTGATCTAACGAAGTTTGAACGTAATATGATCGTCGGGTCAAATCATATCCGAGACAGCAGTGCTCCTGAACTTTTTGCATATAATACTATCAAGGGTGTATAGGGAATGGTGCAATGAATAGAAAACGTCGAGTCAGCAGCACTCCTGTAGCCGTAAATCGCTCGTTGATGACAGAGGTCGGAGGAGGATATCTAGAATTGTGCAAGTCAGAAGACGGGTCACAGCTGCCGAAGTGACGTCCGACTTCAACAGTGGTGCGCAGCAAACCATCTCGCAATGCACCACTAGACATACCCTGTTGCAGATGGGCTACAACAGCCAACGGCCTCGTCGGGTACCCTTGTTATCAGCAAAGAAAAGGAGCGCACGCCTTGAGTGGGTAAAGCAACACCGACACTGGACAATTAAGGACTGGAAAAAGATTGCTTGGGCCGACGAGTCGAAGTTCCAGCTTCATCATTTTGACAGAATTTGGCACAAACAACATCTGGACCCATCGTGTCTCACAACAACTCTTTAAGCCGGTGGGGGCAGTGTCATGGTGTGGGGGATGTTTTCCTGGCACACATTGGGTCCAATGATACCTCTGAAGGAACGTCAGGATGCTAGAGCATACCTAAACATCATAGCTGACCAAGTGCAACCATACATGTTAATAGTTTATCCTCATGGCTACTTCCAGCAGGATAATGCGCCGGTGCACAAAGCCTGCATCACTATGGGATGGTTCGAGGAACATGACAATGACTTTTCCTTGTTGCAGTGCCCGCTCAGTCCCCGCATCTCAGCCCGATTGAAAATTTGTGGGATGAGTTGGAACGGGCTATTCACACCAGGCCTACATCTCCATCAAATCTTCGGGAACTGCGTGACACACTCATGTCTGCATGGTACACAATACCTCAACAATGATTTCGGCATCTTGTGGAATCCATGCCTCGATGAATACAGGCTGTTTTGAGGGCTAAAGGAGGCCCAACACGCTACTAGGTAGGTGTACCTAATAAAGTGGCCGGACAGTGTAAATAAAAACAGTTAGATTCCCAACACATAGAAAACTGTCAAAAACATAATAGTGAAAACAAACTTAAAAATACCCGAAGCCTGATCCTGTTCAATTTTTTTTTTCCTTCTCAGAATGCACATCAAGTAAAACAGTGTTTATCAGACAAGTGCTGTTTTAAACTATTTGTGAAAATATATTGGATTATTTCATTACTATGTAAGGGCAAATATTTGGAATATGCACCTTGGAAAGAAGATTTCTACAAGCAACTAATAGTGAAGGAATCACACAGCAGTGAAGAGATTTTTGTCAGTGCGAGAGATATACATTATGGCATGAGGTAGATCTTAAGAAGCAAAATATTCAGCAAGCAAGACTCAAAACAGTGAGTATCTTGAAAATTATATACGAAATACCTGAGGAAAATAGCTCAGTCAAAACGTTAAAAGTTGACTTTGGCAGAGTTAACTCAAATTCAGAAATGTTGTTAGAGCAATCACTGGGACTTCAGCATTCTATGATTCATTCAGCATTTTAAGATTTGAACAGGATTGGAAAATTTTCCATTCATAAAGAATCCTAAACAAAGAAATTAGACAATTTTCAATGTTGAATCTAAGCAAACAATATGTAAAAAAATAATGGTTAAAAGCTTCAATTTGCTTTCTTCTATGCTACTTTGAAATGCTTACCTGTTAATGAACTATGCAAAGTGAATTACATTTGGAAACAAGTTTCATTTGCTATGTCTAAGACATTTTATAATAGAAAGAAAATAACAGATCGTTGTTGATGTACAAGTATTTTTTTGTCCTTTTTGCTCCATTTGAGAAGCTGGAATGCATTTTAACATTCCATTGATATTCCTTCATTTTTTTTACACTCTACATCTCCGATAAGGTGTTACATTAAGCATATTATATGGATCAAAGAAACTCAAGACGATTCCTGACAGGCTGTTGGCTTCACAATACAAGTTCTGAAGTCATTTATTCAAAAACTAGCTGTACCCGGCCACGCGTTGCTGTGGTTCAGTCTGGTTAAATGGAAACGAAATAATTAAATCAAAATGAAAATAAATCGAAATCTATGAAAATTCAATTTAACAATGCAATCGGAAATATTTAAAATGCTAAGTGACAGCAACAGTCAAGAAGCACGCTGTCCAGCACGAGCAATGTTTATTATTGCGTGTTGCTCTTTCAAAAAAAGCATGTTTTTATCTGACGCAGGTATGACATCTATACAATAGGTATATAAAAACACATGCGTATTCGAATGCAACATTGTTTCAAAATTTCAAAGCAATCGGTGAAGAACTTTCGAAGATTTAAGATTTTGAACAAATGAGTATTTACATTTTTATTTATATAAAAAGGTCAAAGCACAATTAAAGCAACTCCAAAAATAGTTGGGTTTCTTCATAAAGAGGAAATTTGTTTGAAGTTTTACATGCAAATAATTGCTTAATAGTTCAATAGGTTTTGATCTGAAATTATATATAAAAACAAAAGTGAAATAATAATTGTCAATTTTATTAAGGAACTGTACATTGTTCTACTGATTGATGAATGGCATACATATATGTCACTGGTCATAAGTTTAATGCCATGTAAAACTTCAGCCCTAACCAATTGCTCCAGGATGAAAATTCTAGAAGCAGCTCAAATTTTACTAAACTTACAATATATACAATTCACACTAATGTTCCAAGCTGAAATGAAAGTTGATCAAAGTTGCCCTTAATTGACATACGAGTTTGATCAAAAAAAAAAATGCACTGTATCTGATTCTTTTCTTGAATATCTTCAATTTTTTATCAGTTTGATGAGTGATATTTCATTTAGCAACAGTGTTTCATTAAATAACCTAAACTTTACATCAAATTGTCTGCTACAGATTTCCATAAAAAAAAAGAAAAATAAGGGTGTGGTAAGGCTCTTTTATCTCTCTCTTTCAAATTGCAAGATTATTTCGTGAAACTATAGTACGATTTCCCAATCTGTCTTTCTTTCGCTTGTGTTTGAGGTGTATATAAATAAACCTAATCTGGTCACAGTGTATGTGATATACATCAGGGCCCTTAAAACTGATATATTTAAAATATTCTTTAAGTTATTTCATTATCATTTTTCTTTGTCACCTACAACAAAGCGAAATATGATATAATATACTGATATATAGGTCATATATGTTTTGATTCCACGAATCAAAACTATTATTTACATACATGCTGGCTAGTTACGGAATCATAACAGAAGTTATCATTGCAACTTCCAATCAGTAGTTTTGATAGTTAAACCGGGCATGGCGTAACCCATATGATAAGAAACTGCTGCAAATCTTAATTAAATAACATCTTATCACTGAACTATGTAAACTGTTTAAGAAAGCCTGTCTAAATGGCTGAACTGCAAATATTTGAGATCAACGAAACAGACTCTTTATTTCATAATTAACATATCAAAATTAATCTCCAAAAGTAGAATTCAATCATTATTCTATTAAAAAAAATCCTCAAGATTAAATTACAGAACAAAACAAAATCTTTGGCTTGATGTAGACTATTCTAACATATATGAAATTTAGCTTTAAAATCGGATCAATAAATTATAAAAAAAAATCATAAATAAAAACATGAAAAAAATTTCTATTTGGGTAATTTATGTATGGGTTGTTTATATTTTTACTGATTATTTAAGAGCTAAATCATTAACTATGTAAATAAACATTAAATAAATTAAACTTTCAGAACTCAAAAAAAAAAAAAAAAAAATATCTAGCAGGAAATGGTTATTGACTTATCCAGGTTTTAAAAGAACTGGTCCCAAATGCTGGAAAACTGTTTTCAGATCTGAAATAAGATTTACAATGACATCTGAAATAAATTTGTTATCCGGGATGTCTAAAAATCTGGAAAGATGATTTCATATTTGCTTTATGACCACTGAAAATCAATATATTGTCCCCAGGAATATTATGTATAAAGTCTATTTTTTTTTCTCTTAAGGATTATAAATAAGCAATATTTGCTGCATAACAGAATTGATGGAAAATGGACACTTATATTCAATTTAGAATTCATGCCCTGTCAAAAAAATAAAAGATGAAACTTCAAGGAAATGGAATAAATCCTAAGGAATTTGAGGTAAAAAACAATTAACATCTAAGCCTCAGCAGGTATTCCATTTGCTATACTTATATTTTAAAAATCTTTTAGTTTTTAATTTTATAAAATATTATATTACTTTGAATGAACTACATGTTGATTTTTCTTTGAAAGTTTTCTTTGAAATATGAAAGTTCTGTAATTTTTAAATTAATATCCCACAAAATGTGGCTGCCCGTCCAGAAGTTAGGATGCAACTAAACAGCACTAGAATTAAATTAACTAAACCAGCAAAAGGATTACATACTGATCAATTCCATTTTTGCAGATAAAGTATACAGGAAACTAAGCAGGAGATTGTTTTCAATGTTGGATATAACTGTTTTGAAAAGAATCCATCAAATTGAACATATCCTTATTGACAGCTTACTATCCCCCCCCCCCCATATGGTCAAAATCGCCCTGCTTTATGGGGGTCCTTCCATAAAGAAAGAAAAATGTTTGGTGGTATCCCTTGATGAGAACAGCTTAAAAGCTTGAAACAGCTGTCCAAAGGTTGATTTCTTTTTTATTTCTCTCTCAATGATTTCACTACTTTTTGATAACTAAAAGATTCTTGCCATTTTATTTTTCCCCTTTCTGCTTCCTCTTGCAGCTAGAATCAAACGCAAACATGCATTTAATGCACTTTTCACAATATACTCCTTATTTAATTTAAGAACATTTACTCATTTTGTCCTCATTATAAGAGCTATAAAAACGAACAAAAGATTTCAACAAGAATTACACCTAGCACCTTAACCAATTGGAAGAAATAATAAAAAGTTTATAGTGAAATGTGAAACTTCAAGAAATTATTACATGCAGAACCATCGAATAAGGCCAAAATCTCAATAGCCATGATTGAGAAATATCCAACTGAAAGGAAAAGAAGAAGAAACAAAAACAAAACAAAACTGATAACCAGAAACAAAAATAATCCAAAGGGTGGATGGGATGCACTTAATTTAGTAACCTGTGCTAGTTATAGCTGAAAATCAATGAAGTGTTTACTGTATTATATGAAGGTAGATTAATACTATTTATGCTTTAAACTTTTTTTCTTTTAGTTTTACATGATAATCATACAGCTACTAAAACAAATGAGAAAAAATTAGCCATGCCAACATTATATTAGAAGAAAACGTTCACGAGTTATTTTCTGATAAAAATTCTTATTTATAGGTGAATCTGTACCAAAATGGACAGGGAGATACCATTGGATAGTATTAAAAACCTATCATTAAAATTTTATAATTTTACTATCTCGCGACTGTTTTTAATAGTAATGTTGCTCTTCATTCACCTAGCCAAAAATTTGTCTTATCTTTAGTTATTAGATATTTTTAATTATTTTTATAAACATATATTTCAATATAAAATATAGCACTTGTTGAGAGGGAAATAAACTTCCTTAACAGGACTGTATTGTAGAATCAAGGAAATTACCAATAAAAAAAATGTATCTTAAAATGTATATTTTTGAATTGTCATGATTGTAGTGTGCAATGTTGCAGCTGTTATCTGTAATTCTTCAATTGTGGATCCAATGTTTTCACAATCAATACATAGAGTATTCTACATTCCTTCCCTTCATTTCCATTAGAATTTCAGCATTTAATAAACAGTTTTTGTTTTAAATTAGCTTTTTCACAGAAAATAAAAATGAAGGATTTGATTGATATGACTTAAAAAGGTTGCTTTTTTTTTTTTTTTTTTTTGTATGATGCATATTACAAACAGAAGCCCAAATGTCTAATATCCTAATTTATACAGGTTAAAAAAAAAAGGAAATATATTTCAGAATTGAATTGTTAGTCAACTATTAAAAAACAAACATACAACTGACTTTCAGATGTAATCCCTTATCATTATCATTTTTCCTATCATAGCCCCTTCCTGTCACTCTTTGGTAAAAATTATTATATTCATAGAAACTTTTTAAAAATGAACATAGGTTCTTAATTATTTCTAAATTAGGGATAAACAACTTTCAAGCATACATTTTAACCATGAAAATGAATATTGTTTTTATTTTTGAATCAAATGCTCTGTGCGTGTTTGGATGGAGAGATGGATGTATATAAAACGTGATTCTTTCTTTGTGTGAATGTTTACACTGTGTATCTTTCTGAAAGAATACAATTTGTTTTGGAATGAAAGGAGGCAGAGAAAGCATCAACAGGGTAGATGGATGGATGAAATTAAAAAGTTTGTTGGTTTGATTGGAAGAGAAAAGCTTTCGACCAAATAAACTCAAAAAAAATTGCAGACACCTTCAACTGGCAGTGAATTGTAATATTATATATTATTATTATTATTATAAGCTAATGAATTGTAACTTAATAATAACCTTCATTTAAAAGCCTATTGTGTCAATCAATTATTTTAATGTCAAAATAATTAAGAACTGAAATTTATATTAATTTATATTAACATTAACTATATCAGAAAGATCGATCCCAAAGTGCCTCAAAAACTACAAAATATATTCATTTCATTACAATTTAATTTTGAAAACAGATACAATTTTTAAATAACTAAATAATATTTATCTATAACAGACATCAAAAGGAACGGACTATAGCAACTACTAATAATCAACTGACAAATGTGATAATAAATACAAAATATTAGCTGCTTACTGAAATTGACGTGTTTTCTCTCAAAAAAGCTTAACTTTGGTTAAGGTATTCTTTTAGATAATTCAGAAACTGTTTTTATTGATTCAAAAAAACTAATCTTTCAGAGATGAAAGCTTTATGAGTTACTTAACCTCTCACGTGATGCTGCATCAGTGAATTGTAATTTGAGCAAACGGGGATTCAAAGGTGTGTTTTCAAAAGCTGCAAATCTATTTTTCCACTAATGAGAAAAAAAAAAAAACAAAACAAAAAAAAACAAAAAACAAACAAACTTCATTATATTTGGATGTTGAAAGAAAGATTAACAATGAAGTAAGTGGGGGGAAAAATAATAAAAGTAAAAATAAAATAGAGAGAGAAATTTAACTGTAGTGGCATTCTTATTTCAACAGGACACAGCAATGTGTTCTCCATTATTCCTATTTATACAACCTACTATAATCAAAATCACTAAGACAAAAGAACAGCTAGAAAGGCTTTGTAAATATTTGCAAACTTGCTGGATACTTAAGAGAAACAATCTTATAATAACGATTTGAAGTGATTGCTACTTCAGTGGATGAAATCAGGCTGAAGTGCAGTGATTAATTATAAAACTACAGTAAAACCTCGTTAAGTCGTCACTCAAGGGACCTAGGCGGAGTGGGCATTTTTGAAAAAAACCCACTGAAATACAGTATTTTTAGGAATTGCTGTAGGATTTGGTGAGAAAAACAAGATTTTCAGAAATCAATACATGCAAATAAATGAGTGGAAAATAAAAAAAAAATAAAAAAAAAAAAACAACTTTTTATAGTTACCACATTTTAATTGTTTCAAAAGAAAGGCAATATCTGTATTTGAAACATTCCAGACAACCAATTCTGCCTCCAAAATCTTCAATGATTAACTCCTTAACAATTTCCATGGCTTTTATTTTGAGAATCACAGCAGAAATCGGCACATTTTGCGATCTGGCATGTTTTAGCCATCGAACTAAATACTCCTCGATCTCGTCAAACTTCGATTTCCTCATTCTCTTTCTTTTGTCTTTGCAGTCAACTTCTTTAATTACTTGTTTTGATGAAAGAATATCGTTTAATGTAGACCTGGGAATATGGTGTTCTTTGGCAAAATCTGTTTTCGAAACATTTGATTTTTTTCAAAAAGTGCAATTAAGTAATTTTTTTTCTTTAAAAGATAACGAGGTAAGTTTTCGTTTCCCTGGCATGTTAAAAACGTAATCGAACCACGAAATTGCAAGAGAAAAAAATAGCCCTTAAAGAGGGGCTTACTCGCTATAAAATGAAATCACACTCAGGAGCAGTCAAGAAAAATTATCTACACTCGACAGAGTCGCAGCGAGAAGTGTGCGATTCCAAGAACCCAAACGATTCTGAAGGGGTAAGAAAGGAATGAAGCGACAGGCGTGGTCGAAAATTTCCTGTAAAGGCTTGGCTTTCTTAAAGGGGCGGGGCTGAAAAGACAACACGATGGCATGCAAAATGGAGAAGAAAGATGCCTTTGGCCATTTTTGAGGGTGACGAGTTATCCGGAGTAGAATTAAATTTGGTGACGGGTAAAGGAGGGTTATTTTACATTATTGTGTGTGAGACCTTGTCGGGACCAAAGGAAAACGACGACTTAAATGGAGTGATGACTTACTGTAATTAATGTAAATGTGGGGCACACACAGAAAGGGTAGTCTTGTTCATTCTCTACTATGTCAGAAAAGTTAACAGAAAATTCATAATCTGTAATCCCCCCAGAGTAACAGAAGAATCCGAAAACTCTGATTACTGGAGTTGTAGTTCTCAAACTGCTGAATTCTTATTGATATTTTGTTTCTTTATTCTATAAAAAGATTATCCTGTTGCCCATGAAAATTATTTGTAAATGAAACAAAAGAACAAAGGAAAAAGGAACACTTAAGATAACAATCATGATGCATGTTCTAGAACAGGAATCACAATTGCTCCATATTAAGGAAGTGCAATTACTTTTCATACTATATTGCAGAATATTAAAAATGTCATGCTTAACTTCAAATTGTATTTTATTAATTCAGTAGTAACAATTTTTGCTCCGTGTTTGTTTATACAAATACCAAATATAACAAACAAATAAGTCATACAAATGGGAAAGATACATTTTTTTTGAAGTGTTTAAAATATTTGCCAATTTCAGTTTTAAATTTTACAACTTAATTACTTTTCCGTTTCAGGTCAGTTCTTAATTTAAAATTTTCTTTCTTTCTTTTTTGTTTGGTCAATCATTTTACAACTCAATATTGTTGAAGAATTATATGAATATTTGCGGCTTACTGAAGATCAACACAACAGAGTGAAATACTGAATTATGGTAAGAATTATTTTTTAAAAAAAGTTATTATTTGTAATAACAGCAAATAGTTATTCAATTTAAGATAATTAATAGTCAGGAAGAC
>JAFIDM010000001.1:122389874-122406559 GCA_023159025.1 Thereuonema tuberculata
AACAGCAAATAGTTATTCAATTTAAGATAATTAATAGTCAGGAAGACAATCTTTGTAGAATGATACAGAATTTCCCAATATTTATAGAATGATGTAAACAAACAAACAATATTAACGTTTAGTTGAGTGTTAATAAATATAGTTTTCAGTCTGTTATATGGTTAACAGTTTATCTTAACAGGAAACTTAAAATAACTTTCATTATTACAGACATACGCTTAATTATCATTCAGTCAAATGCTACTCTTAAAATATCACAACTGAAATAACTATGTTTTTATTGTTATTCAAGTAATTTCTTTACACAGAATTATATTATGTGGCGTTACTAAATACACTGTCTTACACGATAAAGCTATAGATTTGTCCAATTATAAATTTTGAGTGACATTCGGAAAGCCGATACTTCATTAAAAACATTTACGCAGTTTTCTTTATTACTGAAAAAAAAAATTATGTTTATTTTCAAAGAAACAGTTCAGCGTCAAATGAAATTATAATGTGCGAACTACGAAGAAATAATTTTTAAACGACTCTAATCTCAAAAACAATAAACTTAATTACAACCGAATTGAAATCGTACGTTTCGTTTCTTCCCAAGTGTCGGGAAATGACAGAACAAGCCGACCTGTTTAGTTAATATCGACATCTGCGGTACTTTTTCTTCAAATTTTAAAACAAAAACAAAACCAAATCCACAACAAATTTAAATCCATTTCATCATCGGTTCTTACCCGTTCCTGAACCCAAGTTCAGGGAAAAATTCATTTTGCTTCCTGCGATTGCGCTCAGTATTCAACATTGCTGTAAACGTATGGAGTTACCTACACTTATAGAATAGAATTACTCAGATGGTGACGCACAGGAAGACTTTACTTCAAATCAAACACTGACGATGATAAGACAGTTCACCTGAACGATAGCACGACATAGATATTATGTCAGTGTCAGGTGACATCTCATCGCAAGCAGTGAAGCCTCCTTTAGGCCTATATCAGCAGATTTGCCTAAAGCCTTGTAATCTCGCGATTCAATTCAATCTCCACGATAACTGAACAAATAAGCCCACAATTGTTTGCATTCTTATATTCTGCCATTAATTCAAATCCATCTAAGAAATATGGTAAATCTCAAAGCTTACCATTGTTGCCTGAAGCATTTATTTCCCGATACGTTAGACTACACGACCAATGGAAAGAAACCGCGATGCAGCTGCCATCTGTGGACAAAATATACAAACATTGACTCATAGTTGGATGCTTTCCATCCATTCAAAAGAGAATATTTTTATTAATACATATCTCGTGCTCAAATATTTTTAGGAGGAAAATATTATTATTCAAATCACTGACTACTATTTCGACGGAAAACTAAAATCTTCAGGATGATAAAGAATCTCTAACCAAATTTTAAAAAGGAAAAAAAGTCATAATTTCATTTAAAATTTTCCTTTATTTACATTGAAATATAAATTCAATACCTCCTACTACGTGACTGTGAAAAAAATGTAATTTAATCTCCTTAAATCCGTCTAAATAAATATGATAATCGGCCGTCTGATTAAATAACCAATAAATTAAAACCGATGTCAATGAAACTTTGTTTAAAATATTTTAAGCGATCAATCATAACAATGATAAAAAAATCTCATTGTAACTTATTAATAGCAACTAAATCACTAAATAGTCGTTAAATTAATTAATTGATTAAATTAATTAATTTTTACATTATTTATGTTAATTAAATATTTATCGAAATCCAAAAATCTTTGTATATTACACGAATTATTTTAATGACGAACTATACAACTGCTTAGGGAGGTCAGGATTTGTTCTCTATATTCCCCCAGGCGGGCGTAGAATTACACCCCTGGCTGTCAAATAGCGAGCAGTTTCTAATCCGGGGTTAAAGGCGTTCGAGCATCGAATCCCAGGCCGTCGGTTTGCGGAGGATCGTTAGTAGCCTCTACGTTCCTCGCCCAGTAGTCCAATCATGATTTATAGCAACATCCCATTTTTTTTAAAAATATACAGATGATTTATTCTTAACTTCACTTAAAAGAATAAATAATATGATACAATTTTATATATACATTTTGTAATTTATTGAATAGTGTTATAAAAGTATGTGATAAATGAAGTTTTATTTCTATTTGTAAGTCCAAACCAAGAGACTTTAAATTTAATACGTCATTTATTTATCTCTAGTTTCTGGAATCTCGGTCATCTGAATCCCAAATCAAAATATCGAATATAACTTGATTTTTTTTTTCCTGGCATTTACGAAAACGAAGAAAAAAATACTTTTCTTCTAATGTAATATCAGCTTATCTGCCTGTCAAGTATCAAATGGTAAATATAAACTGGTCCTTTCATATTCTTTCAGTAAGTGCAAGGAATTTGCCCTTTTTTTATCTGCATATTATTTTTAATGGCGAATACCGAAGGGAAATCCCGCTACTTTCAATTTCACCCAATATTTTCGTGGTTTATTTTTCCTCTTCAGACTATACGTCTGATATACAATTTGAATACAAGATCAAAATATCGCAAACAATTAGGCCTATGATAATTATTTTTTTTTACTGACAAGAAAGTGTAATCTTCAGCTATTGATTCAAAGAAACAAAATCAGATATTCGCATATATCGCAACATGATTACTGGACGACGTCATAATCGCTGAAGTATAAAAAATATTTTAACTATTCATTTGACCTATTTCTTGAAATAGTAATCAATTCAGTACAAAGCATTCATGAGGTCAGACTAGATATTGAAGATTCCAGAAAAAGTGATATCAACAGCAGTGAAACAGGATATTATTTTGTATGAAAGGAGTAACTGCTGGTATAACTCAAATCAGTTATCTAAGTTAATTGAATCCCCTACCTACCAATTTAAGAACAAATCTAAAGTGAGACTTGTAGTAAGCTTGGAAATGTGATTTTTTTTTCCCTTTTAATGTTTCTTTAAGTTTTCTTTAAAAGTTGTAATTATATTACAGTGCAATTGGATAATTCGAAGCTGAAGGGACCACTACAAAACTTCGAATTATCCAAGACTTCGAATTAAACAAGTTACATCTTTTAACTTTAATTTCAGGTCCACAGAATGCTTGAAAAGATTATTCTGTCAATAAGTAAATATTTATTCAGGAAGATCATGGTATGAAAGACTTAAACACTATATGTATGTAAACAAAATAAGATTTATATTACATAAGGTACAGTACATATTACATTCAATACAGAAATTATAGTTTTTCAAAAAATTGTGCATTGTCTGATTGTTTTGTACAATTCAGTCGCTTAAGGTTAGCAAAAATCATCAAGCATGTTTAGTGAACGGAAAACAGCTTCACTTACGTTGGTTTGTCCTTCAATGTACCGACGAAATTCGGCGCTATCCCGTACTCGTTGGCGATTTGGCATTTCTTCTTCACACCCTTTTCCACCTCGCGAACGACGTCAACCTTTTCAGCGAACGTTAAATTCTTGTACACGCGTGGTTTAGGCCTACTGAAAGACATGGTGACACTGGCAGCAGGAAGCTCGAATGGCGTCTGAAGCGTCACGTGTCGAACGGTGGCGGGAAGGGGATTTCAGTTGTCACGTGTCGAATTTCTTAACGATGAAACGCCGAAAAGTCATAATGGTTCGAAATTTTTTAAAAAAAACTTCGAATTAAGGAAGTTGAACTTCGAATTATCCACGATTTTTTAACATTGATTTAATAAGAAATTCAAGGGACTAAGAGAAATCTTCGAATTAACCACGATTTCGAATTAAAGACGTTCGAATTATCCAAGTTGCACTGTATTTCATTTAATATTCCAGATCCCTCCTATTTTCTCTATATCGACCGATTTTCATATTCCAGTGTAGGGGGTCAAATGATATGTTGTATGCCTATCACCGGCCACAAAGAGACAAAACCAAGCAATCTAAAATCTGCGAGATAGATACTCTACATCTGTGATAATGCCTACATCTGTGATAATTGCAATTTAAAGTACAGGTACTCAGTCCGCGCCAAGGTATGTTGGCGCCGGGATGCCAGGCAAAAGTTGCCGCTCCTAATAAGCTAAATTTATTTTAGCCAAAATTTAATATTTTTCATAATAAAACAAATATATATATATATATATAATTACATATTTTGCATATATTTCCATTCCATTAGTATTTCTACATTAAATTATTTGCCGCCTGTGCACCCCTGGCACCCTCGCTTGGCGCGGCCCTGCAGGTACTCCTCACTTTACGATCGAGTTCCGTTTCGACAATTGGTCGTTAAGCGAATTGGTCGATAAGCGAGGAGCATGCGCCGGGAATATAGGATCGTTGTGAAATTATGAAATTATAAAAAATGTGCAACAAACTTCAAATTTATTCATAAAAAGACGTGCATTCGTACATATTATCATTTGTTTCTTTCGTTAACTGGAGCTGTAGAGGGTCCAGGTAACGGAGATGACGACGACGAAATAGAAGTTGTACCTTCAAGGGCTGTGGTCGTCGTAAGTGCGAGTGGTCGTGAAGCAGGTAGGTCGTAAAGTGAGAAGTACCTGTATACCAATATTAGAATGCTAGCCGCCCTCTTTGTTGCTAGTTTAGTGACATTTCATTAAAATAACATTCTCTACATTTTTCAATAAACTATGGAATTTGTGATTTATTTATTATACTGTCATAATATAAACAGTCTATTAATTACAATATAGATTTTGAATTAAATCCGAGAAATACAATACAGGTGGCGCCATCTTAAGATCAAAATCGAAAACATTTTTTAGGCCTACTCGAGGCAAATAAGAGAATGATATTTTGGCAACAGCTTGAATTAGTCTATTATCTGTCAAAAGCGACGTTTTGGTAGAGCTTTTAAAATCATATTCGATAAAAATATGACAAAAAATTGGTGTGCTATTTCTTTTTGTGACCTGCCCCTGAAGAATTCAGGTCATAGTTCAGTCATTCACAATCTGCAAGGCTTAACAATTTAGAGAAAACCCGGAGAAAACAATTTTTTGTTTGTTTGCTTACTTTAATTAAATATTTACAGGAAACAAATTGATTTTGATTTTTAATACGAAATTTACCTGATTTTCTTTTTGCTAATAATTCAACGAAAAATATTTTTAAGAGGAAATTCTCCCCATCTTTGGATGAGCCCCAACAAACATTCCTGATATTCAATGTTTAATTTTAACATTTTTTTTTTTTTTTCGTCATTTAATGAAGGATTAAGATTTTTTTTTTTTTAAATGACAATTAAGTAAATAAAATTAAAAGAGTCATTTTTCGGATTTTTTTTTTGAAAATAACAAGTTCTCTTCCATAACTTTAAAATCCAGTTTTCCGTTTTGATCAAATATTCTCAGCTGATATCAATAAACAGAAAGCGTCTTGTGAGCTGGGAAAAAGAGCGGATCTCAAAACATTTACAAAATAGAAAATAGCGATGAGACCTCCGATCCCCTTACCTGCAATCCAGGTGACGTCATTGAGCTAGCCAATAGAAATCGTTTTCGCGGCGGAACCAACCTTCTGTTTTAAATAACCTTGCCTCTGATCTATACATGGACATTCACACTAACATTTTAGGGTCTAAAAATTTATATGTTGTATATATATATATATTCCATTTAGCATATATACCAATTTTTATGATTATATATGTTTATTAAATGTACGAATGCATTTATTTAGTTATATAATTAATCAACAGTTCATAGTTTCTCCACGTATTTTATATCTTTAAATTGAAAGGATTTGGAAAGGATTAAATAAAGAAATAAATAAATTTCAGTGCTTAAAAATAACACAAACAAAATCAGGTGTTGGAGACATTACAGAACCAATGGAGGATTTCTCAGCAGAACGATTACCCTAAATTTTGAGAAATAAAATCAATCCTCCATTAATTTGAATGTGTTTTTCTGTAGTGTATTTGCTAAAAATTTTAGAACAGTTTCTAACCTATATCAATTTATTTGTCATGTCTTCTGTATGAAAACTTTTGACGGCATTCTATCGATTTATTTAAAATCGTCAAAACCTCGTATTGCAGGCGAAACTGGTTGTGAACTTTTTAAACTGTATATAGTGTTTTTTAACTACTCTTGTGTGCTGGCTCTCCGCAATTTTTTAAATAACTGTACGCACACATAAATTTCTATATTTTATTTTCTAACGATTTCCTTTAACAACTTTCTGCAGTTGAATTACCTTCAAGAATTTCACCTTCTACGAAATAGTTCACAAAATGTTTCATGGAGAGACAAATATTTTGGCTGTAGTTAGGGAATAGTGTAGAATATATCATTAAAATAACTTATTTCTTTAGAGTAGGACATTTTGTATAATCGAAGTCCAGCAATGTTATCTTCAAATCAATATTACAGTTTTGAATCAGTAGAGTAAATCGGGATCTGATAAAGGAAGGGGAGATTACAGTACCATGAAAAGTAAAGTATTCGATTATGTTTTTAATTTTTATTTGATAATTTAATTAAGTAATCAACTAATTGAATTGAAGGGCGTAGGCTACGTAACCTCCACTTTACACTATGCCATTGATTTTGTCCATTAGACTGGCATAATGCCTTAAACTATCTCAAAAATATAATTTTTTAATTAATTTTGATAAAAAGGGATTTGTAGACCTAATGCTTTTAAAAGCACGGTATTAATAGGTCTTGAATATCGTACATAAGATTTTGTAAGATCATTAGGGGTTAATGAACGTTGGCTTCTGAAACATTTTACTATTATTTTGATTTGTTTATTTAATTAATTATTTATTTCTGACTAAAGGAACTAAAGTATAGCATTTACCTTGAATTCAGTCAAGTAATATAACGTTGTTTTCATTTCCAGCTCAAATTCGACGTAAGTTTCTGAGGCTGAAATCTGAAGCGTCGGAGATTTCTAGGCTCGAAATGGAATTTAAATGACTGGACTCAAAGTATGTCAATAAAAAAAAAAAAAAAATGCATTTGAAACCAGCAAATATCCCCTCCATGAACTGGATTGGAAATTTAAGATAAGCGGTATCTTCTTGAAGAAAATTGAACCACTACCCACAGTGTGAAGAAAAGTATATATATATACTTGTGAAGTAAGTATATATATATAAAAGGTTCTAAAATCATATCTGGGAAAGTTCTTTTCATTACTTCTTTAATAAGAGGTTTCTGAAAGAACTTAAAACCTACTTTTTTTTAAAATATTATATTTATATTATACTAAATTATTTATTTATATTATACTATGTCTTGCCTTTCTGATTCGGTTAAGGGAAGGCGGGAATTGGGCTGATGAGTCCGCAGAAGGACGAAACGGCCGTTCCCAATTTCCTTCCCATAATCTAAAATCAGAAAGGCAATTTCCTATTTTGTTCATGTGCTGCTTTCTTTTTTCTTTTTTTGTCTTTTCCTATTTTCAACTATTATTCCAGCACGTTAAATTTTTTGTATTATTATATTTTGTGTAAGTGATTTAAAATCTCTGTTTATTTTAAAAGTATAAAGTATAATACAAACTGAACAGTTTCTAAAAAAAAAAAATAACCGGTGTTATTTACTTGAATTGCCGAAATGTATTAATTTCAATTACAGTTAACTAGGCTGATTAATAAGCATCATCAGGAGTAGAAATCAATTGTTTCCTTTGTAAAGCTTTTTCGTGAGAATTTCTGTATCTTGAATAGAAATTTAACGTGCCTGAATAATTCAAAAAAGTTAGCAAACGAAGGCACAAAGCTAAGAGAAGGAATTCGCACCCTGAGCTGTCACCGGAAAGAGACTGCGACGGACCGTTTCGTCCTTTTTAGGACTCTTCAGTCAGCCAAACTCCACCGATGACAGACTCAGAAGGTGCGAGAGGTTAGAATCGGGTTCGCTCCCGAGAGCGGAACTTCCCCCGAAGAAATCCAACCAAAAAATAAACAAAAAGACAACCCGATCTCTTCCCGGAGACAGGTTGCTCAGGGTGCGAATTCCTTCTTTTAGCGTTATGCCTTCGTTTTTAACCTTTTTTTTTTTTTTAATTATTCACGCAATTTAAATTTCTATTCATTTTAAACACACGACTTATTGTTTGTTTGTTTTTAATGCCTTTTTAACTTCCTTTTGTGCCTAGCGGATTGCAGGACAAGGAATAATATTTTGTATTTTGTCTTTTTGTTTATCTTTGGTTAGGATTTCTTCGGGGGAGGTCCCACTCTCGGGAGCCAGACCCGGGATCCTTAACCTTTCGTACCTTCTAAGTCTGTCATCGGTGGAGTTTCGCTGGCTGACGAGTCCTAAAAAGGACGAAACGGTCCGTCCCAGTCTCTTCCCGGTGACACCTCAGGGTGCTGAATTCCTTCTTTTAACTTTGTGCCTTCATTTCTGTATTGCGAGAATTTTTCAACATTCTTGAAAAATTTCAGATATAAAATTAGGTCATTTCTTGTTCATAAATGTACATGCAAGTTTCAAGGAAATGTATGTATAAGTTCAAAACTTTTTGGAGGAGGGGGGGGGAATACACACAGAATGACGATTTTATGAGTCCTCGTTTTCTAGGAATTTAGGCTAAAAAAATTGGAGCTAAAATTTAAAATTTGCTAGTTTTAAGTGACGATCTTTCATTCTTTCTATCATTAAACTTGGAAATTAGTTTGTTAAATAATTTTTAAAACAATTCAAAAATTAACATGAATATTAACTACTTGATTTACTTCATTCTAATATTAGTAGACAAACAATACTTCGCATTGTATTCGGAATTAAGACCATGTTATGATAGGTTATACGAAGGAATCAGTATCTGGGATGAAAGCCAGTTTTCTCTGTTTTAACCATGGCGTTATGTCTAACATTGAATAAACCAAGATAAATTAATGCTTTTAGACAGTGTCAAAAGCAAAGCGGCCCCATAATATGCACAATTTTATAAACAAAATGTGTTCAGAAGGGTCGATATTGGGAGGACGTCTATCGCCAGTTTTCTCTAACAGAAGCGACTACTTTTGACCCCCCCAACTTCCGGTCAAGAAGTGGTCCTACAGTTCTGATTTTTAGACGTGGTCACCTACTTTTTGATGCTGAACACAATGGTGAAGGTTTCATTCTAATATCTCTTACCGTTTGGCCACTACAGTGTGTGATATCCAGCAAGCATAAAAGCAAGAGCGGTCCCCTATGTTTTACAGGCAAGCTGTAACCTAGGGGCCGCTAAAAAGAGGAAACATTTTAGAAGATGGTGTATGAGAAGTTTTTTTTGAAAAAACTCAAAACAGCCATTGTTGGTTCTACATCAATAATGAACGATTGAAGAATTGAAGATTGATAAAGGCTTCGGAATGTTGTACGAATGTCGCCAACTTAATTTGAAAAATTCTTCGTTTTACTTGGATTATTCATAATGCAGAAATCATTACGACATTACATAGTCCCGCCATTTTTATATTATACCAAAACATTATCGTTTGTTTTAAAATGTCTCTTGAAAAAGTTATATTTATGATAAGACATGTATTAAAAATCAATCACTTTAGTAAAATGAGATATTTCAGGTCACTTTTTATGTAACTTATAATTTCTTATTTCCAGCTTTGTTTATTTTTGTTTTCTTTTTTTGCTTAATCTGCCTTGAAGTTCCATCAATGCTAGAATCTGTGCTAATAAGTAGATGTTATTTCAAATAGAAATAGGACCTAAATCAAAGGAACATATTCAGTATGCAAATTTACCAGAATCTCATTTGCTTCGACTTTTAATTAAGAAATTAAGATATTTAAATGAAGCAATTGATGCAAATTCAAAGGCGCTGATGTCAATGCACGGTTTTGTACAGAATTAACTTTTTTTTTCCCCAAAGAATTTGAAATTTTATAAGTGCTTCAGTTATTTTGATGCTATTCAAAAAAAAAAAAAACACAAAAAAAAACAACAAAAACTTTTGAAGCGTCAGTGAATTACTATTAAAACTGTAGCTATTGGTAATATTTATTTTGCAATAAGATTAATCAAATTTATTATTTATTTGTTTATTTATAATTATGTTAAGTAGCAATATTAAATTTAAATTAATTTAAAAAATTTAATTATTTTTTTTAAGTAATTGTCTTTTTTAATGGATCCATAAATCCAGTTCCACAACAATTAAATGAAGCCAAAGCCAGAAAAACAATTCATGTAGTAATCATTTATGTTTTGATGACGAAAACACAGATTAGCGCATGCGCACTTTCATCTGTTTAAGCAAAAATGTTCTCTGTAGGGATGTGAAGCAATATTCAAGGAACAGAGTCCTCAAGCAAAAAAAGAGATCATAGCTGAGAGCAGACTTCAAGTTGCAGGAAGCTCAAGTTCAGATTCTTGATTTGGATTTAACACGGGAATTCCTGGAATAAATTCCTTGGTTTAAACACAACTTTATACGATCACAAGTTTTTTGAATTAAAGAAAGACACACATTTACAATTTAAATAGTTGGTTTTAAAATTTATTTCATCAGCGATTTTTCGGTAAGAATATACATATCTAAGATATAAAACTTCAATGAATTTACGGACATCTTCGCAAAGAAATAAATCTCACTCAAAATTACCTCAAATGAATTAACCAGAAATGGTAGATAATTAACGTTTTAACTCTTAAAAAAAATGGACAAAAAAATACAGAAATAAATATGATGCACTCTAAAGAAAAAAATGGAAAAGTTTCATAAGAATTACATTCTGTGTAAACTAATATACAGTCGATCCAAAAACCGGAGAAGTTTCGACTGGTTACTTGTCTGAATATTAGCAAAGTCGTAGTAATTTAATTTCATCAAAAAATCTCCTTTTTCATTACGTACGAAGTATTTAGCCACAGTTGATAGTCGTCAAAAAATTGAAATAATTCTAAGTAACTAGTATAGGGTTTATTTAGATATGTTAAAGTCCCGCGATGAGATCTCTCTCGAAGTCCTGCAATTGCTCGTAGAATCTTGAAGCTCTACAGTCGAAGCATTACTGATGGTAAACTCAGCAGAATGTGTCTAGTAAGATTCCGAGGGCTCTTATATGGACCACGAGATGAGCATTTCCATTGAGCCATGGAGATGATGGTGACGTTTCTTGACAACTAAACTTTAATCATTTGCATATATGAATTTCATTTACATTGGACATTTCCTTCATATGTGCTTCAATTTCTTTCTCACAGAGTGCATTGCATCACCTATACAAAAAGCACGGCTATTTTTTTCAAACCGAAACACTTTTCCAGAACTTTCCCTTCGAAATTTCTCTGTCCGGAATGACAGAGAAATTTCGAAGGGAAAGTTCTGGAAAAGTGTAGAATCTTTAATCGTTCTCGTAATAACAATCAATACTGCTTATTATTTATTTTTAAGTTATTGTTTTCTTCCCTATCTATGACGTTGAAACTTGGCAAAAAAGTAAAGTTTCGTTTTCAATTTCGTTCCTCATTAATTTCGCTTCAACTAACTAACTTAATGATAACCTTTTCACTCCAATTTTTACTACTCTTTGCACTTTAATAAATGGATACCCTAAACTCGGCGTGTGTTGTGTTTCCTACTTTTTAGGCGATGAGTTATCTCATTTTCCCTTTTAAAATGCTTTTATTTTGACCGAAGTACTTAGATGTTTACATACTCTCTTCAACTTTTCTTAAATGAAGTGTTGGTTGTAATCCGCTAATTCCTCAGGCTTGTCTCACCTGAGTCTAAGCTTCGTTGGTTTGAACGAGTCGAAAAAAGGATCACGTAACCTGTTATGGTAGTCTAAAACCAAAGATTGAATGGCATAAACCAGGGACGTATGTACAATTTTATTTAATGGAGAGCATAATTAGGGACCCGGCCAGCCACAAAGAAAGTCTTATTCAATATTTCGGGGAAAAAATAAAAAATAAAATATACATATTCTATACATTTCGAGATATGGGGGTGGGTTCACGACTCCCCCGGCTCTTCCCATGTAAGCACAAATAATTTACGGAAATATACACCTCGATGCTAATAAGAACAATTTTCTATAACCATATGATTGGCTGAACTAAGTGATCGAGTGTTATTTATATTATTAATTTTCTTTTAACCAAGAAGGAATTATTTCTTTTAAAGTTACTGTAATAGGATGTGGCCGCGCTGGTGTGGTCGAGCGGTCTCAGGCGTCGGTCTGTTGTGAGATCAATGTGCCAGCGCCCGGGTTCAAATCCCGGTAGCGAGCATGGATGTTTCAAAAATTTCCTTTCCTGTGTTGTAGCCTCTTCTTCACTTTCTCTTCGGTCTGACGTCATTCCTTAATGGCGTCCTGGGGAAGGCCACGGGAAACCACCCCAGTATCTTTCCCTTGTAATTCTAGGGAGTCTGCTAGGGGTTCGCCGTCTTGGGAACACTAGCGCTCCCTGGAGCACGGATGCTTCGGCAACGAAGCTCGCACTTCGGTGCGAACCGACCACACACACACAATAGGATGTGAAATTGTGTTTCCACTTTCTGCAATTTATTAAAGGTTCTTTTACCGAACGCCGTCACATAAACATCATCGTATTGAAAGATACAAAGAAAATTTGGCTGGAGCTTACGTTCCCAAAGTAATTTTTCTTTTTAGAAAAATAGATTCTTAAGATATTTTAAGGTAAGTAGAATAATGAGTATGAATTTTACCTATTTTTCAAATTTAAAATAAGGCCAAAGATTTTTACAATAAAGTGCTTTAGTTTAGAATTCCATTAATCATTAAGTTCCTAAAGTAATAATGAGAAGCAAAGACACGCTAAATTGTAAAGTTCACTTGTCTAATACACAGTCGAGCAACACATAGACACTGTGAATTAATATTATTTCGAATGAAACGTAATATTTAGGCAACAGTTTTAATATTTTCGCCATCATTTGTTTGAATTTGCAGATGCCTACTTTCATCAAGTGTATATGATGTCCTGACTATGGGGGGCTGCAATGATGGCCCGAAACCACAGGGAAGATTCTTGGAAAGGGCACTACTTTTAATCTCCATCTCCCTTCAGGGTTGTGTCTAGTAAACGCATACCGGGTGAGGTAATGCTGTGAACGAAGTAGGGGGGAACCTTTAATCGCCAAAAGATTTTCCTGTAATTATATGATATTATCAGCTTTTTTTGGTTTTGGCGCCTGAAGACCTCCTTCGTTCGGAACAATTAAATCTCTTTCCCAATTGTAAGTCTCTTTATTGGATCTCATGTTGTTTTCAATTCATTAATCACTGATTTTGAATTTTTTACTGTATTTCGAGATGAAAAACTTCAAAAAAAAAAACAAAAAAACTAAAAGACGGTCAAGAATAGAAAACTTCCTGATATGTTGGCAAAAAAAAAAAAAATCGGAATTTTACCAAACGCCCTGGAAAGGAAAACATTCTTAAATTCTTCTCATATTTAAAACTTTGGGATTTATCAAGGGAATAAAGACAAATGTTGAAATATTATAAAATCGAATTATACAAAAACAACATGAAAATATTCACTGTAACACTTCTGTAATTGGCCTAAAATGTAGGCATGTAATATTTAGGCAACAGACTTGTCTTCCAGAATTTCCGGGAAAGATGTGAAAAGAGTAAAAAAAAAAAAAAAAAATGCAACTATTTTTATTGTTTTTATTAAATACAGTCGGACCTCTATTTAACGAACCTCTATTTTGCGAACTTTTCTTTGGAACCAAGAACATTTTGCTAATTTCTTCGTAAAATAACCTCCAAATAGCGAAGTACATTTTCTATTTAACGAACTTTTTCGTGGTATCTATTTTTTTTTTCTTCTTGAAATGTTTTTATTATCAATATCTCTTAGAGGAAATGAAAGAAATGTGGATACAGCTGAGGGAAAAAGAAGAAATTGTTGATGATGTGCTGATTGATGATTATCTTTCATTGATTTTGAAGCTGAGACCTCGGAAGCACTAACTGAATCGGATATTTTGGACAGTGTGAAAAATAAAAACAATACAGCTTTGAATTGCGATGAAGATGAAGATGATGAAAATGGAAATGATCTTGATGCAGAAATAAAAAAAAACTTTCGTATGATGAAATGCTAAATCATTTGAAACAATCCGACGCGGATTACAATTTGAAGAAATTACTGAAAGGGTTTTTAGTACATTGCAAAGATGCGAGACGTACTATGAGCGAAAACACTTTTTCAAAAAAAAAAAAAAAACCTCAGACAAAATTTACAGGCTTTATTAGTAAAATTTAAGTACGCATGTGGTAATGTACGCTTCATATCATTAAAATTATTACTTTTTTTAATAATATTTATTGTTTATGTATTTTAAATCTGTTTTATATACTTTAAAGTCATTTTAAAAGGTGAATCTCTATTTAACGAATTTTCCATATAACGAATTTTTTTTCGGGATTTAGCGATTTCGTTAAATAGAGGTCCGACTGTATGTCCCTATGTTATTAGATAGGAAAAGACAATCTATTTTCTTTTAGGAAATGAATTCTTGTAAAAGATTTATGACCTATCGAAAGTTATAATTAATAAAGAATTTAAAGGTTAAAAAAAAAAATAGGTAAAATTCCATTTATTTAGTTTTTTCATATTAATTATTCCTTAACACTACTTTAAATTATCCTTTGTGGGGTACAGGGGGGTGGGATTAGTTGAGGTTAGACCCCCTCCCTCCCACCATTGCATCCCAAAATGAAGCAATCCTGAATTTTAGACCTGGTTGGAAAGTTTTGTCTGTAACCACTCCGTCATCGGGGAAAGGACACTATTTTTTTTAATCCTTTCTATTCCAAAACCCTGGGTACACCAATGAACCCTGAGACTCAATATTGCAGAAGCAAGAACTAGGAGGAGCGGGTAATTCTACTGGAGTTAAAAACAAATAATATCACGCTCATTCATATTTAACAGATATAAACAATATCTATAAATGTTGTTTTATTACTGAATTCTTAAATCTTTGATTAAAAAAGAAATCAATTGGCAAGCAGAAGTAATATATTAAAAAAAACAGTGATAGCACAGAAATAAAAAATGATTCCATAGTTCGTCCAATCCAATGCTTTCTTACATGAAATTAATTTTGTAAGCTTTCCTTTTTATCAATTAATAATTAAGTCAAATTTATTTATAAAATAATCCACGATATCTTATCACGTCTTAACATTTCGTAATCAACTTTACGCAATACTATCTGGGCTTCTCGGATGACGAATCGACCGAAATATATTACAGTGTTACCTTCGAATAACGGACAGTCACGGGATCGGAAGTTTTGTCCGCTATTGGGGAGGACTGTTTTTTTTTATTTTTTAGCTTATAGCATGTCATTTAATGAAAAATTACGTATAATCTTAATTAAATTTCTACAATTATCATTGCGGTATGAGAGAATATGAACAATTGCAAATTATTTACTATATTTCCTTTTAAATGAGTGCTAATCCGTTTGTCTTATTTAAATAATGATAAAATTAATTATAGTATATAGAAAAATCATTTCTAGCCATCCATTTGATGCCTTAAACGTGTCCAATCCTAAAGTTTGACCGACTTCTCTGGCTTTTTCTTGAAGGAAAACACCTCTTATAGGAATGTTCTTTGCACGAGCAAAGTGGGAACCATTTTATCACCATTTCGTCGATTTTGCTTGTTTCAGTTTTACGAAACTTCAAATTCTTCGAATTTTCGTTTGAATTCACCATCCACATTTTTCTAATCTCATCTTTGTCCTTCAAAAGTTCACTTATCTGAGTTTTTCCAACTTTAAAACGTTCAGCAAGACAACGCACACTCAGCTTTTCTTTTTCAGCAACTTCAAGAACATCAATTTTTTCTTTCAGTGCCAATCTCTTCCTTTTTGACGCCATTTTAATTCGCACTAAATTTAATCAACAAGTTTGTAGGATAGCTTTACGAGGGATTGATATTTACAAAGCAAAAATGCAGTGAAAAAAAGGGCCTCAGATTCGTGCATTGAATCATAGGACACCGATACAATGTATCAATGTATGGGACACCGATGTAAATACAATCATAATGCGTTTGTCGAAATGTTAATCGAAAAAAAAAAAAATTATAGTTAAAATAACTGTCCGCTATTCAGAGTGTCCGCTATTCGGAGTGGATAACATGGAATGTCCTATTTTAAGGGACTGGGACCCGCAATAATGTCCGCAATTAGACATTCGGAGTGTCCGTTAAAGGAGGTTTCACTGTACAATATTTATGCCAGTATATAAATTTGATATTTACCAAAATTGAGTTGCTGTGTTTATTGATTTCTAAAATTCAGTCCAACTACCTCCCTCCATCCTGTCATAAATTCATAAATCCATAGCAGGCATGATTTTGCATTTGAAATGAAAAATTTAAGGGCTAACCAAGAAAAAACTTTTTGGTAGGATTAGAAATGAGGATTTAAGATAACGAAGCAAGATGTTGTTAGATGGACTAGGAGTATGAAAATGACCCAAAGACATTGACAAAGTGACTATCTAGTTAAAAACTGCTGGAGACATCTGGTCCGATTGATGGGCCATTCGTTTTTCGGATAAAACTGTTTCTTAAGCCTAATAAAGAAGAGGAAACTATACATATTAGAGTAAAACGTATGTTTACGCACAGATATGAATGAATAGTTACTTTTTATCGAATCCACTTCAGTTGTCACGGAAT
>JAFIDM010000001.1:122406569-122423410 GCA_023159025.1 Thereuonema tuberculata
TTTAATAAGTTCTATTTAACTTAAAAAATATAGTTCCTCAGTAATTTATTACAACAAGAGATCTATTTACAATTCTTAATGTAGCCCCCCTTTAAGACTCTTTAACTCTGTAATAGGATCATGCAATTACAAACCTGTTTAGACAAGGAAAAGGTAATGTTTTCCGGTTGGAATTACCAGATTTTCTCGTCTTCGTCTGTGAATGGATCTTTTCCGAACACGATATTCAAAGGAAAATCAATAATTCTGCTTTTAGTCTGTGTTTTGCTAATATTAAGTAGATGATTTCTGAATGAATGCCAAAATCATTTAGTATTTAATTTGCTTCACTAAGCTTAGGGGGCTTTTTAAACTAAGAGAATCTTAGCAATCGATCAGTTTAAGACTGTAATTCATATAATATTCCATAAAATTTCATATCTGATTTAATTTTCGAGTATAAACTCAGAAAATCTGATCGTGAAATATCGTTAATAAAAAGAAGATCAGAATAAAAATAAAAACAAAGATATTATCAATTACTTAATTACCAATTACTTAATAATAATTAATAAAATATATCTAAAAAAATTCGTGATTCAACCCAATATTCGTGATTTGAAATCAATGGAGGGGAGGATTCATTTTGAAGGGGCGTTCATCCTGTTTGTAAAGTTTCAAAATCAAAAGAAATCTTAATTATACAAGCTTTCTCTTTCCATACAACAAAGTTATTAAAATATCTGAACGAAATTCTATCTTCACTGAATTTTTACATTAACGATATAAGTTTAATACGTTCACAGTTATTTAAAGCAAGACTAAAAATAACCAGTAACTTCAGTTAATATGTATTTAGTGATTGGTTTTATCGCAGTTTTCGATCTGATATTCATCAATAGCTTAGTCTTAAAGTAGAAAACATTCCAACTTCGTCTCGCAATTGTTCAATTCCGCTCTTTCGTATTTTGTTCCGTGTTTTATTACTTTCCCCGATATCCAATTAACGAATCCTTTTCTGACTAAAGATCTACCGCCTTTAAGTGTAATATTGTACTGAATCTAATGTAGTTTCTGATATTATTTCGAATTGCTGCAGCAAGCGTATTCGTCGTTTGTTTGTTTTTTTCTTTTTAGCATTTGTTTTTCTTTTGATTTAATTAGTCTGCCTTAAAAAAAGTTCAAATTAATATGAAAAGCACATTTAAAAATCAATATTCCTCTAATTCATGGACGTGGTAAAATGCTCGCCCTTTTTCCACTTCCTCCAAGGATAAGATTTTCCTAATCATCAAATTTATCATCTATCATCATTACGTCTAACTTTACGGAGTGATGATGATACAGTTGGAAACATTTCAACATCTGTCTTCGTTTTCTTTCACAGAAGCAACGCGCACGTTTTCATGGAACAAAGCGTTATTTCAGGCTTTCGAATTAGAAGGGCGTGATCTTTTCTCATTAATTATTAACAGTGAAATAATAATGCAAAACTTCTTCCTCGTAATCTACTTTCTTAGGATTCATTAGATCACACACAAGGGAAGTGCGTGACCCCGAACGCTGAGAACCGCACGAAAATGTGCTTAGAATATAAATCGCTCACGCCAAAAACAGTGGTATGAGTCATTTCCATGCAAAACTCAGCTGTTGTCTGCTAGCGCCATCCGACGGTGGCATATTGTACCTGCACTAACAAGTACTTAATCTTAAGATATTGTCACCGAAGACAATAAAATATTGCCAAGCTCTTGATGTGTACTTCTTTAGGCATTATAAGCTGATATATATATATCCTACATGAGAAGGATCGTTGATTTTGTTAGACTACAATGTGAAAAACCACAAGTTATATGATCGTCATTTCATCATCAGACTTCACTCTGTGCTATACAATCAACTTTCTGCACCATTGAAATATGTGTGTTTCTGGTCCTATTATATCGATATTTTGTTTCTTCGCATTACCAAAGTTCCTCTCTTGGACCTTCAATAGGTGATCATTCAAATGTCTCTCGTGGTAAGACGTGCAGGTTTGCATGAGAATGACTCATATCTCATACGATACTCATACGACTTGTTTCTTGGCATTTATATTCTAAGCACATTTTCTTGCGGTTCTCAGCGTTCGAGGTCACGCACATACCTTATCAGTTTATGTTAGTGTGTGTATCCATCTACAATAACTTCTGAATCGCTGAAAGGATCTTCTTGAAAGTTAGTATCCACATTTATATACTAGAGAAGATTTTACTTTAATATTTGAATAAAATAAAAACCTTTTTCAAATTGGGTCCTTGTCGAAAAATTAAATCGAGAAAGTAACAAAAATTATCAATAGAAAAGCAATGGAAAGAAAACAACACTATTTAACAATGGATAGATATCATTTGATCAAGATTGGCTTTAGGCAACTTAATTAGAATGTAATTAATTTGTTTCAAATATGGAAAATTTCTACTATTTATAGTCAGCTGATATAATAATTTCAAAATAAATGTCTTTTACTGTCTAGTTTTCATGACTTATAAGGTAGGGGGCCCATATATCGCCTACGTTCCTAATACCGCCCAGGGCGATGTAGGACGGGATAGTGATGCTATCACACGGGAACCGATGGAAACAATTTGCCATTCCGTCCATTACCACGCTGTGTTCGTTTGGTGGTGTTAGTTCAACCCGTTTATTTTTTATGAATTCTTGAAGTTTTTTCGTTCTGGTAAGTTATGAACCTACTGTTTCTTTCAGTGCTGCAGCTTATGAATTATTCATGCCATCGCAACCATCTAATATCGTGAAGTAGTGAAAGAAATAACCTATCTGTTGATAATGTCTGTAACTTGTTAGAGGTAGCCGGTTTGTCTGTAGCATCCCCCAAATTGACAAGCTAGAGAGTGCCCAATATCGCCCACCTCGTTGTTCCATATATCGCCCACTGTGCGATATTTTATTTTGGTTTATTACAGATGTCTCAATGTAAGACATGGGACAGAGAAGTTGTCACAGCTGTAAAAAATAAAAAAAAATGGGTCTTCTGAAAGCTTCCAAAACATTTAATGTCCCAGTCTTGTTAGTGGGTCACCATTCACAATTGCTCTAATGAATTCTCTCAGCAAAAGAAAACTAAGTCCTAAGGGGCTGAACTTAGACGATCCAAGAAAAAGAAGCTCGCAACACCCATAAAGAATTGCGAAAAGATTAAGAAAAAAACAAAAAAATGCAAAGAAGTGCAAAAAAACAAAGTATTTAATGGTGTGGGCGATATTTGGAACACTTTCACAAAATTCAAAATATGAGGTTTGTCTGAACAAAAATTGAGGAAAAATACAAAATAATAGTAATATCTATAATTGGTTCAGGAACATATAAGTGAAGGTTCATATGATATATTGTAATTGTTTGCAAGCAACTGAGACGATAAATGACAAGAATATGGGCAGGTTTTCTTAGATGGGCGATATTTGGGCCCCCTACCTTATAAAAAAAAGGAAGAAAAGAAAAATAATAAACAAATTTTAACTTGAAACATTTTAAGGAAAATATGGTTTCAGTTCTTTCAGGAACTTCTTGCTTTATTGACTGATGTATGAAACATTAATTTATTACATTTAATTATTACTGGAAATTATTACGAAATATTGCTCTCGGAAAACCATCCAAGACCATAAAAGATTTTATTTGCTGAAGATTTTAATTGATTTTCCGCAAATGGAAATTTTCAAGGAATTGAGAAAAATTGATATTTATCGAATATAAAACGCAAAGACTTATATTGTTTACACTAATGTTTCTCAACAGATGAGACTTCTAGTTATGGGATGCGATCTGTTCTTACACTATTCATTTATAGATTTTCAAAACAGTTCTTTACCAAATTTTTTTCTCAGGTTAAAAGCTTTCTCTTTTGTAATCTTCTAATAATCTCATCTAATCGTGACTGCATTATAATTATCTTGTGTTAAAATACTAAAATAATACACATTCAGTCCACCGCTATTACCACAGAATATCTTGAGCTATTTCTTATCCTTGCTGTCACTAAACAATCACTGACTTTTCTTAGACCATGAGAAATGAGATAATGTTTCACCCTGTTTGTTTTTGCGTATTTTATTTATTATATCGACAAAAACGTTAAAAATGTACCAAATATCACCGGTATGACATTATACTATTGTCATTTATAAAGAAACTTAAGAATTGCGATGGCCATGTAGCGAGAGGTAATGGTAATAGATGGTCAACAGAAATTCTGAACTGTGTTCCAGTTTAGAGAAACAGACCGCAGGTGGATGAGATTAAATGGGAGAGGAAAGAACTGAGAAAAACTAGGAAAGACTTTCATCCTGCAGTGGGTTGAAAAATGGTTGACAATGATCATGCTGATGTATACTGTACTTAAGAAAGTATTACTAATAAAATTTACATCATGGTATTTCATTTGTATTAAATATTTCTTTAATTTTTTTATGTAAATTATAATAATTATATTGATTTGAAAGGGATTGATTCGTGACCATCCTTTGCTATCGCCCCGCAATGCTACTGTACATTCACATTATGCTTCCTTCATATTAGACCCGCAGGACGCGAAGCTATCGAGACATCATCATTTTGAAACTTCAATGACATCATTATTTCGAAATGAGGATCACACTTACCTTGCCGTGCTAAATCAATCAGAGTCGTGTTGAGCGGGAAATATATAGCCTACCGCCCAATTAGAACAAAACAGGCTCTGAAGTCACTTTCATTTCCACGTAAGCTTAGGCATTTCGATCAGCATCCCTTGAAATTAAGTCAATCGATAAACTGAATTATAAGACAGGAGAAGCAGGAATAGAATTATTAGATTTGATAAACTAATCTACAAGTCTACTGATTCTAAACATAAGTAATTCTGCTAAGAAATGATTAAAAAACAAAAAATGACTTGATTAAATTTGAAATATTTAAAGAGTATTTTCTTAATTAACAATAAGAAGAAATATGATGCCTCCACAAATCTAATCTAAAAACAAGAAAAACAGTAAAAAATAAAAATAAAGAAAATTCATGTGCAGGCCTGTCAACCTCAATGAATTTTCTATGCGTATTTAAATAATAATAATAAAAACAAAGCGCCTAAAAATGTATAAACACAGTAAAAGTTGAGAGCAGGTGTTTACTGGGGACTACTCTCAACTGATGATCACCAATGAACGTGACATAGATGTCGCCCAGTGAACAACTGGTCTCAACCTTTGTGTATTTTCTTAATTCGTAATTTCCAATTTATTTCCTACTTCAAATTATAGTCATTTGAAAGTGATTGTTATTGATGTGTGTGTATTTTTTTTTTCTTATTAAATTAAGTTGCTTTTACTAAGTCTAGTTATAATAAGAATTTCGTTTTAGAAATGTTTCTTGTTTTCTAATATCGAAATCCATTTATTAAAATATAATTTGTTTTCATTTCATTCACTGTTCGTTTATATATATATAATACGCAGGCAACTTAACTTCGTTGAAATAAATATTTGCGTTTTGATTTTCCGAACATAAAACCGTTTCCTGATTCTCGACAAAGGTGATGAACTCCACACTTGTATCAACTCTGTTTTCACCGCATGAATAACGATAGCAAACAATGACTGAAAACGAACGCAAGAGCACTCAAGCAAATACTCTGTAGGAATCACATTACCATTCAACCGATTTATTTTGGAAAAAAAATATATTTCATTGAATATCGCCAGGAAAATGCCATTAAAAAAAATCAAGGCAGATGTCATAGAAACCTGCTCTTAGTAAATATTTAAAAATAGGATTTTAAAAGATAAATATTTGAGAGAGAAATTCAATAAAAGAGAATGGAAATCTAGGTAATAAATGTTCTAACAGACTCTCTCTATTAATATTTGTACAAAACACTATAATCTGAGGCGGTAAAAAGTGATTCAAGTAATTTTTATTAATGCTGGCACATATGTGAAACTTAAATATGACTTGTGAATGTATAGAAGTTGCATTTTATTTTTATTATTTTTCCAAAGATATTTCGATTTTTTGCAGTTTTTTTCCATCTCACACAGTTTCATTTCTTTGATTATATGCATATTTTTTTTCGAAATCTGCACTGAATTAACGAAGATTCGAAATTTGCGAATCTTTGAAAATAAGATTACATTTTTGATCACACCTTAAAATTTGAGACAAAGGTTCAAACTGACATCTCATCAGTTGTCAAGATTTTTCTTCCTCTTAGTTCCATGTAAGTCTCATCTTCTTTGTTACTTTCATCTATACTATCTTCAGAGTTTTCTGTCCCTGAATCTTCACATTCAAGTTTTGATTCTTCTTTCATTTTTGCTGTAGGAATCATTGAGCCAAGTACATATGAAGAAGCCGTAAATGGAAAGCATCATAAAGAGTGGAAGAAAGCCATTCAACTTGAGTTAGCCAACATAGAAAGTGATAAGACGTGGAATTACCTGATTACTACCAACTAAGTGGTGAAAAAGAAAACGGACTAATCCATTGATATGTTTAAAGCTCGTATTGTCGTGAATGGATATTTACAGCGACGTGAAATAGATTATAGCGAAACTTACGCGCCTTCCCCAGACATAGATAGCATAAGATTGTTGTTAGCAATTGCAACTGAAAAAAAAATGTATATATATATATATATATATATATATATATATATATATATACCCACCCGACGGGGGACTGGCTTGGCGAGCCGAGTGGGCTGAAGTACCTCAGGGCTGGGGGCTATGCTGTCGGTAGTGTATTCTACCAGAAGGGCCACCCAAGGCAGACAGGCCTCAGCTATGGGGGAAAACTAAGAGTCCCTCACAACCATCAACCATGATGAGACAAAGAAAAATTAATCCTAAACCGGATCAGTCGCGGCCCGGGTCAACAACGGCTGCGTTTGGTGCTGAGCAACCTGGGCACCAGGCGACAAGTGGGCTACAGGAAGAGGCAGTCCCAGCTGCCCAAACACTTGGAAAAACTAAACGACAATTGCTAACACAGAATATAAAAAGCGACATGACGATGTAGCCAAGAAAATACATTGGGCACTATGTCGTAAATTTGGATTCCATACATCAGAAAAACCCTGGCATCACAGTATAGAAAAGGTCTTGGATAACGGGCAAGTTAAAATCCTCTGGGATTTTCGTATTCAAACAGACCAGCATGTAACAGCTAATACGCCTGATATTACATTAATTGAACAACAAAATGTGACCCTAATTGACATTGCCATCCCTGGGGACTGTAGAGCCAGGAAAAAGAACTGGAAAAAATCAACAAATACAGGGCTCTGGCACTTGAAATTACACGAATATGGAATAAAACAACTACAGTGTTGCGAATCATCATTGGTGCACTAGGAACACTATCACTTAAATTTATGGACTATTACACCAGACTTGGAGCACCAGCAATAACAACAGCTGAATTACAAAAGACAGCCATCATTGGCACTGCGAACATTTTACGTCAATACCTTAGCAACACTTAGGCCCCTGGTTGAGGCCCGTCTTGCCTAAGAAAATGCCAGTGATTAAACGTGATTTTTTGTGTTTGTTTGGGTGAACGTTTACACTGTGTAACTATTTTTTAAAAGAGTAAATTTGTTATATATATATATATACTCATGGACAAAAAAATTAGCGCACCAAGAAGGCGTCGTCAAAATGAAACGAAAATTTACATACGTAATGACTACTTTGATATAAGTAAATGATAAGAAAATCAAAGAAAAAGGATAATTTATTTCAGAGAAAAAGGCAAAAGAACGGAGGAGTTAATATTCCGTTGGACCCCCTCTAGCGCGAATGCACGATGCGATACGATCGGGCATTGAGTCATACAAGTTCTGTATGATGTCTTGAGACATTTCGTTCCATATTTGCTGTAACCTTGCCTCTAGTTCGTTCAAACTCGTGGGATGCCCAACTCGTCGTCCCAAATGATCCCAGATATGCTCGATTGGAGACAAATCTGGGGATCGGGCAGGCCAATGAAGGGTAGTAACAGTGCGGAGACAATCTTGTGACACCCTTGCCGTACGAGGCCGAGCATTGTCTTGTTGAAAAATGGCTCCTGGGAGCCGTTGCATGAGTGGCAACACATGTGGTTGCAGGATTTCATGAACATACCGCTGGGCTGTCATGGTGCCACGGAACAATACTAGGGGTGACCGTGTATTATAGGCAATGGCACCCCATACCATCACACCGGCTGTGGGAGTGGTGTGTCGCTGCACAGCAAAGGCAGGATTGAAGCGTTCACCACGGGCTCTCCACACACGAACACGATTGTCATCACTGCCGAGATTGAATCTGGATTCGTCGCTAAAGACGACCTGATTCCATTCCGCTGCAGTCCAGTTTCCTCGTGCGCGGCAAAACTCCAAACGGAGGCGTCGATGGGTGGGCGTCAAGGGCAGCACACGTAATGGGCGCCGCGATACCAACTGTCCTTCAGCCAGGCGCCTTCGTAAGGTTCGAGAAGACACAGCGGCCCCTAGTGAAGGTGCTACCTGTGCCTGGATGGCGGCCGATGAGGCAGTTGGCTGTACGCATACATTTCTGACTATGTGGCGGTCTTCTCGACGACTGGTCT
Source organism: Thereuonema tuberculata (assembly GCA_023159025.1). NCBI lineage: Eukaryota > Metazoa > Arthropoda > Chilopoda > Scutigeromorpha > Scutigeridae > Thereuonema > Thereuonema tuberculata. The sequence continues at coordinate 122,415,174 of JAFIDM010000001.1, forward strand.
GTCGAGGGCGTCCTGAGCCTGGTCTTCGTGTACATGACATCTCTCGGGTCCACTGGTCCCAACACCTCCTCACAACACAATCAGAGCGGCCTAATTGACGAGCTACTCGCCTAGCTGACCACCCAGCTTCCATCATCCCGACGATTCTCCCTCTCTCAAACTGCGACAACTGCGTATACTGTCTTCGAACACGGCATAATGGCATGTCTACCTCAGCTCTTCCTTTGTAAATGATTCAGCACACTCAAACAAGCTTTGGTTACCTGTTTTATACTCCACAGAGTACGATGTTCAACGCCCTTTACCGGCTATACGTAATGCGCAATCACGCTGCATTTCTAATCATTTGCATATCTCCCCGACATGTACCTTCATTGCAAGTTTCGTTACGATCCCGCAATTATTTCTTGGTGCGCTAATTTTTTTGTCCATGAGTGTATATCAGTGTGACGTAAATGCAGCGTACTTGAATGGAGAGCTACACGGAGATATTTATCTGCAAATATCTAAAGGTGTCAAACAAGTAAAGGCACTATACAGCTTAAAACAAGCTGGATGAGAGTGGTACAATACTCTCAGGAGTAAATTGGAAGAGAATGGAATAACTCTATTGCTTAATGATGTATATAAACATACATATATAAACAAGGTGACAACACATGTTATTTAGTAATCTACATAGATGATATATTGATAACTGCATCAAATTTAGAAACTATAGCTAGCTTAAAAAAAAATACTTGACAACTATTTTGGAATAAAAGATCAAGGAGAGATCAGGGATTTTCTAGGAATGAAAGTTCAATATAACATAAAAGATCATGTATTGAAAATTAGCCAAGGTCATCTAATCAAAGATATACTGAATAAATACAACATGAAAGGTTGTAAGCCAATTTCAATGCCTATGTCCATTATTAAACAAGGTACACCAGAAAAGGATTCAAGTGAGACCTTAGACAAAGACGGAAACATGCAATATAGAAGTCTAGTGGGAGTTTAAGTTATATCAGCGCCACGAGTAGACCTGGCATAACATATGCAGTGAATCATTGTGCTAGAAAGTGTAACCAACCAACGAAGAATGATACGACAAAAATTAAAAGAATCATTCGCTATTTAAAAGGTACAGAAGAAAAAGAACTGACATACAAGAAAGTAGGAAAAGGTATAACAACCTTTTGTGATTCAAGTTGGGGAGACAACCCCGAAGAAAGAAAATCTTTCTGGATATCTGACAATCCTAGCCAATGGAGCAATAGGATTTACGTCACGAAAGCAAAGCATCATAGCATTAACTACCCAAGAAAGTGAATACATTGCCCTGAGTCAAGGAATAACTCAATTAGGAGCAGCTAAAAATTTACTAAAAGAACTGGGCATGTCGGAATTCATAAGGAGACCAATTAAAGTGTATTCCGATAATGCTGCGGCAATTACATTAGGAAATGATAATTCCAACAATCTCAAAATCAAAGCCTATCCCACTAAAGTGAAAAGCGAAGTTAAAAGTGGTGATATCAAATTACAGCAGTGAAAAAAATTGTGCTGATATATTGACGAAGGCATTGGGATCCCCCAAGCATAAAAGATTGATAGCTAAATTAGGAATTCAATAAAAGGAAGTATTCCCAGCTATCTAATGTGCTACGGATAAATAAAATAATAAGTGCTTCAGATCAGTGAAAAAAAAGTGCTTCTGTAAAATAAAATAAGTGCAACGAATATCTAAGGGCCGAGTGCACCAACCAACAAACGAAGCAGTCATTAGTTATGGAAGCGATAGGGAATAGCCGGCCGTCAAGTAAGAGTTGCTGTGCACCAACGATGTTTCGTCAGTCATTTACTGATGTTCGCCAAACATCTAACGTGTTTATAAAAGTGGCTGCGATTGGTTAACAACAATGAACGTCACTTCCGGATGTCTATGCATAGTATGTTACAAAATGGCAGCCTCCACGGAGTAGAAAAAATACACGTGGTCAGAATTTTTTTATTGCCGATACGAAATGTCCCGATAAGAATCTTCACAAGAAGTAAACTTATTCAACATTATTTTCGGAATATTTAATACAAATAAATACAGCTACTTCATCGACAAAATCACAGGAGTCGGTTTCAATCGAGGCCGACGCCAGCCATCTTTAAACGTTGAATGGCAGGAGTTTTCTATTGGATGCCGCAATTTTAACTCGCCATTTTTCGAGCTGCTAAAATTTGGCATCTGATCAGCGAGTTAGCGACTGTTAAAACCCCTCACGAACGTTGATGCACAGAAAATATCATTTGATCGTTGCTGTAGCAGCGATCAAAGTTAAGGAGGTTTGGTGCACTCGGCCCTAAGTGATTTAAAAAAAAATATATAAAAGTCTACAATTTAATTATTGTAATTTTGTAACGGGGATATTATGGTAGAAATTTTTTAAAGAATTTACTTGAATACACAAATACCAAAATGAAATAATTAAAAGTAAGTGAAAAGCAAGATAGCGGCGCGAGCGCAACAATACGTAACCTGGGCAACGGAATAAGATTGTTATGGGGTAGATGAAATGAAATATTCAACGAGTGAAGATGCCAACGACAAATGGTGGCAAATAGAATTGTAAAGGATAGCCACACAAATAGCCATTAGAGACAAGTAATAGCGATTTACTGGAATCAAAAATATTAAATCGTTATTATATAAATGAATATAGAATATGCTTACAGTTTGACAATTACAGATAACAAGATTCCATCGGCAGCCATTCTGTGGATAAAGTTCTTCAAGATCTTCATACAACGAAAGGAAGAACTTTATTTAGAACTTTAAAGTGAGTGTTAAACATCGAGATATTTTTTTTTTATTCATCACTAGTCTGTACTTTCCCTTGATACGTACCAGAACATTCTGTACTGCATTGTTCGGCATATAAAGTTTAATCAAAGTTTTTAAATAATTCACTATATTACTGTTCTAGTAATTATTTCAAACTAAAAAAGGTCATGGTAACTAGATCTCAATACAGTATTAAAGGTTATGTGCCCAGCATTTGTTTTATAAAACTTCCATTCTCAACTCCTCAGTGTTATAGTCCGATGGTTTGCATATTGTCACATTAAAAATGTAACTGCCCGTTGGTCAGTTATGGGCGATAAATAGCAAAAATTGTTTGTAGCGCCATCTGGTGTGCAGAGAGCAAGCGCAGCAGAACGCAAATGCTTATCAAGCCAATTAAAGAATAAGTTCAAAGTTACACTTGAAACTTTCTTGAAGACAAAGATTAAAGAATTCTTCTTGGGTTTCCAGCCAAGTAAGAATTTTGGAGTGGTCCAAGCTTTCGAACGCCGTCATAGAGTCCGTCTTCAGGGAATGAGAAGCGAGATTACCGTAGGCTTCTAAAATCGATTGAGCGCCGCTCTCTGTTCGGTCCGCGCTTTCAGGTGAAATATTTTTTTTTTTTTGGCGCGAAAAACGGTGCCTCTGAATGATTGGGCTATTTCTTCTTATTCTCTGAAGATGAACTCTACGACAGGGTCCGAAAGTTTGGACTACTCCAAAATTCTTACTTGGTTGAAAACCCGAGAAGAATTCTTTAATTTCAAAGTTGTACTTAAGGATTATAATTTCTATATAAATGTACGCAAATGCATGCAGGGCGATCCTGATCTAAACCTTATTTCCCGTTCTTTCTGTAATTAAATTTTTTTGTAATTAAACTTTCTGACGAATTACTTAAATGACTTCACTTATCCTTCCACCTCTTTATTTTTAACTATTCTAAAATTGCCTGTAATATAATGGCTTGAAAAGCAACTAGAAACTTCTTTACGTAATTAAAAAAAAAAAAAAACCAGCAACAATAACATAAACAATAAACAAAAAAGGCACCAAGGTAAACAAAAGATTTCGCCTCTGAGCTATCAACAGTGGGAGTGTGAGACGGCCGTTTCGTCCTCTTTACGGACTCATCAGCCACACAAACCCTTTGTTGAAAGCTGAGATCGTGAAAACAAGTTAGGATTGTGTGACTGATGAGTCCATGAAGAGGACGAAACGGCCGTCTCACAATTCCACTGTTGATAAATCAGAGGAGAAATCTTTTGTTTACCTTTGGTGCCTTTTAGGTTTGCTGTTTATTTTATAATAGGCACGTTAAATTTTTATTACAACAACAATAACAATTTGGGGTTGATTAACGGAATAAAAGGTAAATAAAACATTCAGAATGCTGTAAATCACGGATAACAAGACTGTTAAAAGCTCTGAACTAGGACTAATTGTTTGTGACATTAGAACAGCGAAGTGAATTTCTGAAGATTATTCGCTATTTTAAGTGTATAGATTCAGTGCTAATAAAAAATTAAAGTTAAATTTAGAACTGACTTGTACATGTACAGTTAATGCACGACGAAAAAAAAACAAAACAAAAAAAAACAGTGGATTAGATCCTACATTATTGTAGTGGTTGCAAATACTTTTAGACCATGGAATCTCTGCAATTGCAGACCATTTTAAATTCAATTCACTTTTATAATTCCACTCTTTATGACTTAAGAAAGCTGATTCCGTCAAATGCTTATCCTTAGCAGTGAAAAAGGTAAATACAGACAGAGTCAGAAGCTTATTCTCTGATTAGTGAAAAACAAAATTACTGTTTCAGTTATTAAAGAAAATAGGATGGCATTCTTTAGCGGCCCCTAGATTACAGCTTGCTTGTAAACCATAGGGGACCGCTCTTGCTTCTATGATTGCTGGATGGCACACTCTGTAGCGGCCAAATGGTTAGAGATATTAGAATGAAACCTTCACCATTGTGTTCAGCATCAAAAAGTAGGTGACCACGTCCAAAAAATCAGACCTCTAGGACTACTCCCTGATTGGGGGAGGGGGTCAAAAGTCGGTGCTTCAATAGTTTTTTTTTTTTTTTTTTATCATATCTCAGCAACCGTTTGTCTGGCAAAAACGTGATCACCACCAATGGGTTCAGAAGGGTCGATATTGGGGGGACGTCGCCGTTTTCCTCTTTATCGGAAGCGACCACTTTTGACCCCCCCCCCAACTTCCGGTTTGCTGTAAGGGTCCATTAGGTTCACTGTAAACGCTGGTTAGGTTCACTCTACTTTTGTTTATAAACTTGTGCATATTATGGGGCCGCTTTGCTTTTGACACTGTCAAAAAGCATTAATTATCTTGTTTTATCCTATAAAATAAAATACAAACGAAACATTTGCTAGATATAATTTCCTACAAAATTTCGAAATTTAAACTTTTATTTCTGTCTGTCTTTATTTTTTTTTTTAATTTCCGGGTAACTTAAAGAAATGGCTTTCTGCAAAGCAAGAAGAAGATTACAGCTTTATTAACAGTATGCAGTACGTGTAACCTCCGTTGAAATAATATGAACTTTTGTCTTATACAAGGGGATTTTTCAGTCTTCCTTACTCATGAAGAACGATTTGGTTGTCAAACGCACGTATTGATTATCTTGCCATGTTGGAAGGTCGTGATGTCAGAAGACCGCAAGAATCAATTATTTCAATAATGAGCCAGTTTTTCACATTATTTCACAATATTACTACACAATTTTCAAAATTTGAGTAATGCTGTCCAATCGTTTCATCTGATAAAGGAAAAAAATGTGAAGGCGACATTCCATGCAATTGAAGAACGGCATTTTCTCTTATTTAATTAATCCCTTGAAATAATGAATTTACTAAAAAACGTATTATGTATTAACTTTTTTCTTTGCTGAAATATGAAATAAATATGTTTAACAAGTTGATGATTTGCTGCGAAAGAATGCACTGAATCCATTTGAAACAGTTCGGTAATAAAATTTATAGTCTAATTCAGGAGTTCTCAACCGGGGTCCACATGGACCCTGGGGGTCCATGTAATATTCTTCGGGTTCCACAGGCAAAAAATAACAAATTGGGGGTCCATAGTGATATTTTGGTGGTCCATGGAGCAATTCCACTCCAGAACGGTTGTTATTACTCAAAATAAATTTTACTGTAATTTACCCCATATTGAAATAAGTAAAGAATATATATGAATGATTCTTTCTAACTTTATTTATTTTATATTTCTTTTTCACCTATCTACTCAACCATCGGTCAGTGGCAAGAACAAACGAAGGTGAAAATCTCTTATCTTTTTTCAGGGAGCAGGCGGCGACCTTTGATGTTTATTTTCAAAGATGGGAAGTATAATACAGTAGACACTCCTAATCCGGCACGTTCGGGACTTCGGCAGTGCCGGATTACCGAAAATGCCGGATTACTGAGCACCGTCTAAAAATAGCCGTTATTGCGAGGATAGCGGAAATACCGCTAAAATAGTCAAAAGGGCTATTAATAGGTATCAGGCCACTTTTCCGTGTTCTATCGTGATTTCTCTGATTTCAATAGGCCTAGGGATGGAAAATGTTAAAAACAAAACAATAAATATATTTTTATTTAGTATTATATTTTAATACAGTACATACAACTTTTTAAGTTGTTCTTTATTTTTTTAAGTTATTCTTTATTTTTTTTAATGTCATAGATTGTTGAAGAACCAACATTGTATTCTTCCATAATCTTATTTCTATTCTCACCTTTTTCAATCCGATCAATTATTTCTAGCTTTTGTTGTACTGTAAGCGTAATATGTTTACGCTTCACTGCTTCTTTAGGTGCTTGGTTTAGAAAACATTGCAAAGAAACTCAACTCAAACTCACAACACTGAACGTTCATTGCAAAGCGACACTGTACCGTAGCACTGACAAGTGAGCACTAGACGACACAAAATGGCGGACGAAGATTTGTTCATCACTGCCGAGTAAGCGGCCTCAGCCGATTGCCCGCGAACTCTGCCGAACGCGCCCGGAAGGCTTATTCAGTGAAAAAAAAAAAACCCTTAGACCGATGCCGGATTAGCGGGGTTTTACTGTATATAGAAAACAAATGATATTGCTACAAAGTACCCATTACTCTGGGATAAAGCACAGCTCTACGTTATTGCTTTTCCATCGTCGTTAACTTCGATGGAACCAGATATAAAGAAACTCGCTGAGCAGCATCAACCACAGGGATGTCATTGAATCACATATTTTAACTGTAGAATAATTTATTTGCATTAAATTAGTTTTCATTCAAAATAAAGCATAATCATTTACTATTTCTTTGATTATAAATATAATCCCTTTACTTTTTATTAGTGAAAAATAGAATAAGCTTTTCTTTTATCGTTAGGCTATGAGAGGGTCCACCAAAAAAAAAAAGGGGGGGAAAAGGGGTCCAGGGGTAAAAAAAGGTTGAATGAAAAGCTTGAAAAAGAATAAGGCTGGTCTAATTAAACAACAAGTATAAGTTTCCCTTTTTTTTAAATTATCATTATTAAATTTAATACTTATATTTACAATTATAGTAATGTTTTTGAATAATCAGAGATTCGAATGAACTTTCTGCTATATCAAATCCGATGATATCTAAAAATCAATTTTTTTAAGTTACTGATTCAAAATCCTAAACCATTGTAATACATGCGAAAATACTACAATGCTTCCATTTCATTTTTTAATATTTTTGGTCTTGAGAAATGAAGTTGGGGGATTTGATGCTGATATGAAGACTGGAATACAGATCATCTTTGACCTAAATTCAGAAAAGATTAAAATTTATGAGATAACGTGTTTGAAAAAGAAATCGATAAAACTGTCATCTTCACTTATCAGGTTTCCTGACAACTAAAAGAAAACAATCACAGCTGTTCTGTTTACTGATCTGCCTGTTTACATTTTCAAAGATTACTAAGATTAAAAGAAGATGCTTCAATAATTATATACAGTCCATTCCCGTTAACCACCGGGGGGGGGGGGGGTTACGTTTCTGTAAAATCCGCGGTTAGTGAAGCATTGATCTTATGAGAAAAATGAGGTTAAGTTTCCCCCGGACCCTCTTCGTATTCGCTATCCGCTACTATAAAACACTATTATTTCGTGTACCATTCTTGAAAAGAATATTTCCCATACTTTAACTGCGACGAGGTGGTATATTATCAGAACGACGTGAAGGCTTGTCAACGCAACTGAAGCCACGAGAATAAGACCTCAGATTTCCTGATGGAGCTCGTGTGGATGCTGCGCGGTAGCCCTCTCTGAATTGTTTTTCGCTACTGCGCATGGCCGCAAATGGTTGCAAAGAGATCTCGTGTGTGGTGAAATGGCTTACACTTCCGTAGAAGCGAATAAGCGAATCCGCGGGAACG
>JAFIDM010000001.1:122429635-122458845 GCA_023159025.1 Thereuonema tuberculata
TAAACCTATGCAAATATTACTTAGATGCTACTTAGGGGTCGTCCATTAATTACGTGAGGTCAAAAGGGGGAGGGGGGTTCCGGCAAAATCTCACCAAATCTCACCAAGGGGGAGGGGGGGGGGTCAACGAAAATCTCACGTCAACTTTTTCATTCAGAGAAAATATATATTATATCAAGATTTCCTTTTTTTTTTTTTTTGGTTGTTAAAGCAAGATTTCCTTTTTGTTTGGTTGTTAAAGCAGAATTCCGTTTTTTTTTTTTATTTTGATTGTTAAAGCAAGATTTCCTTTTTTTTTGGTTGTTAAAATTTTTGAAATCTCACATGAGGGGGAGGGTCCCACCATATCTCACCAAGGGGGAGGGGGGGGGGTCCAAATTTTTTAAAATACACCTCACATAATTAATGGACGGCCCCTTAGATGTCCGTTATGATAATTAAACTATAACATTATTAATTTTTTCCATCATGTTATGTGTAGGATCAAAATATTATAAACAATCTCTACAAAGCGACGAAGAGTGTGTAAATACTGTGGTAATTCGTACTTAACTTCAAAGCCCAACTATCTCCAGAAAAGTGACGTAATCTTTTATGCCATCGCTTTCATCAGAAACCAAATACTGATTAATTTTATATTTCAATAAATGCTTCACTGAGGACAACATTTCACCGCAGTGATAACAAATAAATAAACAAATCTTCTGTAAACAACGGTGAAAAGCGTTAAGAATTGGCTGGCATCAATTGTTTTCATCTGTTTTTATTTGGAAATGTTTAAAATTCCCAAGCGTTCTTCTTCTTCTTATTCTTATTATTATTATTAATATTATTATGTAAATGTTTCTATTCTTGTTTCTATTCCTCAGCAAAAACAATATGGCGGGTCAAGGACCAAAGCACATGTTGCCAAGTGTAAAAAAGTGTGCAAGGAGGGTTAGAGATGTTAGGAATTTGTGGTTGTGTCCATAAATTTCCTAACTATGCGGATTATGTTGAGTATCACAGCCTTCTGGGGTTATGCATAAGTGTTTTTGTGAGTCCTAGTGTGCTAAGGATGTGGGGCAGTGTGTGAGGCGGATTGAACGATGGGTACTCGGTCCTGCCTCCACTGCTTCTGGAGTTCGTGTGCTAGGTCGGTGTATCTGCGTGAGTTTTCTGCATGTTCTTGCTGATAGGCACTGCAATATCAATGAGATAGGTCTGTTTGTTGACCTTATTAACAAGTGTGATGTCAGGTTTGTTGTGATGTATGGTTTTGTCTGTGTGAATGAGACGGTCCCAGTTCAGCTTATGTGAGGGTGACTCTAGTACGTGGCTTTGAGGATCGGAGTTCGCTTTAATAACATTTAAACACACCATGCATTGATCAAAAAATAAAATGAAAGTGCTCATGTGCAATCTTATCATCAATGAGAAATCTCATTTTAAATCCATTCACTTCTGAATGAAGATATTTTAATGTTATGGGATTTGCTACTTTTTTTTTTGTCATTTAATTTTTCCATAACAACAATTCCCTTCTTCTCAATTCATCGTACTTGAATTTATAAAATATAAAGAAAAAACTCCGATGAACTGATAAACATCTTTAATCCACACCATATTTCGATTCTCTTAAGGAGAATCTTCTTCAGGTTTGTATTTAAGGAAAAGAAAAACTTTCTTCTTCCTCTACAGCTTTTCTAATCGATAAGAAAACTTTCTATTTTTAATGATTAGTCTCTATTGTATAAATATTCATACATTTTAATAGGATATTTAAGTATCGAATAATTTTATATCGATAACACCGTATTCTATTTGACATAAAAATGATTTTTTTTATCTGCAAATATCTTTCATTGTAAAAAAATCACTGCAAAGATCTCAGATAGATACTGTATCTTAATTGCTGTCAAAAAGAGATTGAGCAAAGCAGTAGGAACTTACTAGACCAGCTGTTCCACGCCAACACCAACTATTCTTCCTAGAATTGCTCCAATCGCCAGACTGGGAATGTACAGCCCAGCAGGCAACTGTTGAAAACGATAACATCAAAAATAAGAAAAAAGACATTCAACATCAAAAGAAATTTAAATATATACAAGCTAAAAGTACTGCCAAAGTAACTACAATTGTGGAATGTAGTTATTTTTGGCAGTATTTTCATTTTTTGAAATTTGAACTAGCAGGTTACACTAAATTTAGAGTAATAAACAGATTAACCATTAAACATTTAATCTTTAGGACACAGTGAATAATTTGGGATGTGATTTATTTAGATGTGTAGCCAACGGTCCTGTAATTTTGTTTAGTATTCCATGGTTTAGGATACAGAGCAAATAAACATTTTTAGAGATTTGGATAACAGTTCTTCCAGCGAAGACGAAGAAGACAAAAATTTTCGTCATTAGATAATGTTTGCTAAAATAAAAACTAACTTTTTTATTTTTAACTAATTGACCCGTGCGAATAATTCGCAACAAAAAACCACCTTTGAGAAATAAATAAACAATTCCAACAGCTGTGGTGCATATTAGTTAAACACATTGTCAATAGATGGCGCCTTCTCCATTTTTATAAAAAGGTGTTTAAAATACAGTTTTTTTTAACGAAAACATTAATTTTCAACAATTTGTTTATTTTTCGTCATTAGTGGTGAACGTAATCTTCAAAATGATGTCTCAATCATTGATTTTGATGAAGTATTAAGAGAGATATGGCGTACCGACACAAAAACACCTTTGAGAAATAATATATAAAGATTATTTGTTACAAAATTGGATGTTCGTGATTTTAATTTACATTTTTAGGCTTTCTAATTAACAGCGAATTAATTGTTCAACTTAATACTCTAACGATGGGATGTTAGATAAATAAAATAAAATTTATTTTGAATATTTTTGAAACGCAGTCGACCTTACTTACAACGAGCACCGTTATTACGAGATCTCGTCTATTGAGAGCAAAGAATTGGTTGGACCTATATGAACATTCACAATGAGTGACATTACGATAGTTCAGAGCTTCTCGGATAGAACGAACAAATCTTTTGAATCTAATATAACGAACAATGATTAAGTGGTTGCCTATATTAGTGTAATTTCGAGTGCAAAGGGACAAACTGTTTTAAAAACTGTATTTTTTTATGAATACAAAGGCCTTGATATTATTTCATGTTATCGATTACTGTGTTAATCATTTTTGGTTTATCTCTTTTCTTACAGAATATATTAACATACGCATGTGATAACAGAAAGAATAACAATAACAGGATGAATATTCTGTTACAGATATTGTATTCCATTGGTTTACAATCTGATTAATTTTTATCACGAAACAGGCATTAGAAAGTCAACATAATATATGTCATTTCTAAATATAGATTCTGAATTTTAGTTGAATTTCATGATTGAACTTAGTAAAATAATATGTAATAAACAAAAGAAGGTAAGCCAATACTTGCAACAATACATTTAACTAAATCTATCTCTTAACTAAATCTCCAGTTGCTTAATCTGCCTCATTCATTTACAGTAGAGTCGCGGTAATCCGAGCTTCCGTGTAATCCGAGGTGAGGCTAGTCCAAGGTTACACAGGGCGATGATTCCAAGAAGTCATTTGAGGGGTCAGTTTGATAGTTTTTCATTTTACTACTTAGACGATGGCGTGACATCGCTGCTAAAAGCGTTGCTCTACTGTGAAGCAGAAGACCTTGGACAATTTTTTAAAGTTGTAGATGCTTATAAAGAGTCTTTTCATGTAACCAGATAACATTGTTAATGTATCTGTAACTTTAATATCTATTATAAATTAAATTTGACTCGTTTTAGTTGAAAATTCCATTTTTTTTTCTTCTTTTTTCCGTATAATCCGAGTTTTTTGTAATCCGAGGTACCATCAGCCCCAATTACCTCGGATTATCGAGAATTACTGTACTTCCTTTTAGAAGTGTCTTTAAAGCTTCGCGAACACCATTCGATTTTGCACCAACTTAGTTGGTCAACTTCGAGTTCGTCCGATTTTGTCAGGCTCGGACACCATCCAACTTGCAAATGAAGTCGGCCGCAATATACCAGCAACCCCATAATTCAATGCGTTTCCCCCAGCAGCTGTGAAAAATCCGAAAAAATCGGATTTGAAACCTCTCTGATAAGTTCTGCCGCATACAATTACTGCATTTCAGTATAAATTATATTTATGCGTGAAAGAAACTCACAATACTCTAATATTCATTGTGTAATCGCTCGTCGTCAATTCGAAGTGGCGATACTCGTTTATGGACGCCATTTCTTTCCATGGGCGTGACTTCATGACTGGCGTGTTTCAACGCTGCTCTGTGATTGGTAATTCCGACCAACTTTCCCGAGTTGGTCCTGCACAACCGACTCGAGTCGGCCAACTAAAATCGCTGCAAAGTCGCTGAAAAACGTGCTCAAGGTCCGCTCTAGCAACTCGAAGACTGGAAGTTGGCCAACTAAGTTGGTCGAAAATCGGATGGTGTTCGTGGGGCTTAAGTAAACAATCTGTATGCTATCGGTTGATAACCAGGAGATTCTGTCTTTGCTCTAATAATACATACAGTAGGTATGTTGTAGTTGCAATCTTACAACAGCACACCTGCCGTGATTAAACAGATGTGAGTCAAATTTGAGTCCAATCATACTTGCATCTCTTTAATTGACATTACTAACACAAAATTCACGAACTTAGGCCATCTTTTCAAAATGTTCTCTTTTCAGAATCCTGGCCTGAAAATCTGAAGCGGCAGGCCGATTGAAACCTCGAAAACATATCGTCGTTAATCGACATTTCACGAGAAATATCGAAACTGAAAATAAAGAAATATAAAAAGATGAGAAATGAAGTACATATTTCCTGTTTTAATTCATTAAAGAACATTCTCTCGCCTATTCTGATGTTTGAATAAATCAATGTTTAGTTTTCATAAGCAAAATGTAGATATGGCGGCATTAATTTGTAGTGATCCGAAGTCTTCTTTGGCAGTTGACAGTGTAAGTTTGCCGTACTGATGGAAGATTGAGTTTTAAACATTTTTATTCATTGGCAAATTTCCTCACATTGGCATTTGTATTATGCTTGCTTAAACGGCACATCTGAAATGGCTGTTATTGAGGTAACTTTCGACCATTAGAACTTCCTAACTGTTGCGCAATATTACATTAAACATCTGGATTTAATTAAGAACAAAACCTTCAGATGAACTTCCATATAGCAACCTACAGAAATTGATTCCATATAACTCCTGATAACATTGTGTATCTACAACTCAAAAGACATCTATCAGAGTTCCTTCTTTGAAAAATTGAAAAGTGATTTTATTTCATGTAATTCAGCAATTTGATTCTAAAATAAGCTCGAAATGAAGAAAAAAACTCGGGTCTGACATTATTGATTAAGGTTTTCAGGAGCTCCAGGAATGAATAAGTAATCTGGAAATTATTACACCATTGAAATCTAGTTAAATTGAACGAAATAAAATGATGGAAAATGTTGTTATCGCTGTCTGTAAGTATAGTGGTACCTTGGGTTACGAACTTAATTCGTTTCAGAACTCAGTTCGTAACCTGAAACGTTCGTAACCCGAAACATTGAAATCAATAAAGTAGAGACGATCCGTTTCAAGATGAAAGAATCGTTCTTTTTTATTAACATCCGGTCGTTTACCTGACAAAACGCAAAGAATACGTGTACTTCACGTATTAAATAAAGAGAAAGAAAACAACCAAATAAATTAAATGTAAAATAATTACATTTAATACATATATTATACAAATAAATACATTGCGATGTCTTGTTTACATCGGAAAAAGAATCATGTGGGCGCGTAGAGATACTTTCAGATGCTAGGTGAGACGCCTTTTGTGTGATCTGGCCCCGTAACTTGTAACTTTGTACTACGCGATCATTTGTCCCCAACGTTAAACCTTGCTCTCTCTCTCTCTCTCTCTCACCTTCGTTCGTAACCCGAGGCACTGTTCGTTACCCGAGACAAAGAATTTTCGAAGTTTTGTTCGTAACCCGAAACGTTCGTGACCTGAGTTGTTCGTAACCCGAAACGTTCGTGAACTGAGTTGTTCGTAACCCGAGGTTTCACTGTAGTTCTCTGGGCACAAATATCTAAATGTATAAGTAATTGAAAGAAGTCTTATTTTGATTAGTTCTTATCCAAACTGTTGAATCCCTACCTTAATTCCTACGGTTACAATAAGCATGACAATTTTAAAAACAAGTGCTACTGTTAGTAAATAGAGAGACTCTTTGAGATGTTCACCAGCTGCAGCTTTTCTCATAGGATTTGTATCAGTAACATTGCGGACATAATCACTGCGGAGGAAGAAAATAAATACAATGATAATAAAGAGAAATCTACATCTATTGTATTTATAAAACTCATAATCATTTGGTACAGCCGAAATAAGAAGAAAATGAAAAAGTAAGAATTTATTTCCCACTTTTTATTAGATTCCCGTTTTCTTAAGAACAATAAGCTCTTTCAGAAGATCCTTGTGATTATTAATTATTATTATCAAATTACGAGTTATTAAAAGTTAAATTATAAAAAATTATTAAAGTTCTATAAAATATTCTTTCTATCGTTACATATATCAATTTCAATACAAAATTTACTAACTTTACATTGAAATTTGATATGGGTAATGATAGATAGTAAAGTAAATAAAACTTCATTAAAAAGATGTAAATTATCATTACATAGTTGCATAAATTTTTTGTGGAAGCAGAATATCAAATGCTCACTTTATATAATGAAAATGATCAAACAAAAAAAGCTTAGATTCTAAATCCTTGAGGAATATCCTTTAATAATAATAATTATTATTATTTTAATAAAGACAGAAATCTCTTCATTTATAAAGTAACGTCTAATAACATCAAAGGTTTTTGAAAATAAAAAACCTTGAAAATGGGAATTGTTTACTATTACTAGTTTATTAATCTTTTTTTGTCAGAAATACTTAATGAAACATTTAAATTTTATTTTAAAGGGCGTTTCACATAGATCCGATAATCGGATGGTCGGGTCCACGAATCGGACGTATTCTCTTTCACATGGCCACGAAACTCTCTCTCACGTCGTCTATACGACATGTAACATTCAAATCGTTCGTATAGACGACGTTTCATGGCCATGTGAAAGAGAATATGTCAGATTCGGATCCGACCATCCGATTTTCGGATCCATGTGAAACGCCCTTAATAAGCCAATATGATCGTGTTCGTAATAAGTATAAAATGTATAAAAAAGTCACTGGCTGAAAAAACCCCATAAAAACAAAGCATGTTGAAGATAACAGAGAAAGCTATAGATTGAACAATGCAAAGTTTGAATTAAAAACCATTTTTTTTTAATGGCAGATGATTTGTTGTTGATTACTCACCACAGATTGTCATCGTCTTCCGGTTTGCAGTTTCTTACAAGAAGGGCGATCAATTGACTGGTATCCATCCTTCAAGACCGGAAAGAAATATAATATATTTATTACTGGTTTGTAAGTATGAATATTTTCAATATAACAGAAAAAAAAGCAAAATTACACCCTAACAGGCATTTTTGTTAGTATCTTCGATTTTATTTCACCAACTTTTTCATTGACATGTTTTAAAAATATTTAGAGACTTTACTGTATTGTTAGGTTGGTTGTTGGTAATATTGTTAGTTGGTAATGCCTAAATTTGATTTTCGCTAACCAAGGGAGAAGTGGTGCTATCTAGTGGCTCTCTGTAACATTATTTTGTGAAGAAATTATTGTACTTGTATATTAAAACTACACAAATCTTAGCGATAAAGAAATAAAAATCCACAAACTAAAACATTAAAAAAATGTTTAATTTCTCAAATTTAAATTTAGTATGTATTTAAAAAACAGGGTCGGGGGGATTTAAGAAAAGAGAAAGAAAAACATTACAATTACTGTAAGTGTTGACTATTGTTATCCGGTCATTGCTGATGTAAAATCAGTTTGGCAAACTCTTACAGTTGACATGTATTTTTGAGGGATTAAAACGTCGCTAGATGGCGCTTGTGATCCCAACGGCCATTCTTGCCTACCACTTGACCGTCAACTTGGGTAAATCTGGCTGATGAATCTAATAAGGACGAAACAGCTGTCCTAGATTCACATTGATAATAGGTAAGGCGTTTTTGGAAAATTGTGAAACCTCCTTATTTCTTGTTTCAATTTGTACGTATTAAAGTACTTTATGTAGAATGAAACAGAACCCTACATGCCAACTGATTCCTAGGACCAACTTTTACACAGCTGAATTTCTATAATCAGGCAGATAACATCCATTTAATAAGTCCTTTATTACTAAACAGATTAACATCCATTGTTAGATAACGCTATTTTTCAGTTCTATGGTTTGTTTGTTTTTTTCAATGGAGATTCTTATCACCTTCCTGCCCTAATTTCACGACAAGAACCCCCCCCCCTCCCCCACACTCACAGACACAAAAAAATTCAAATCTATAACTTAGGTCGTGTCTTGTGCTTAAATGAGCATGTCAAATTAAAAGATCCATTCTGAAAACTATTCGGTCCGAGGAAAACTCAGACAAATTGAGTCATTTCATTATCTCATTTTCTATTAAAATAGGCTAAAAATAAAGTAAACGTTGCAAAATTGGTCTACATTATTTTGATATTTATCCTTAATTATTTCAGCTAAGAGAGTATCACTCTAATTAAGCTTCTAATCATTTTCCGGATTTCTGCAATGTTCACCGAACAATCTGGTAAAATTCACCATTGACTTAACAAGAATCCCCTGCATTAGGCAACTATTAGGTTTCTCAAGCGCCTGGATCGTTGCCAGTCTTTAATCATCGTTGAAATACGAAGACGTAAGAGCTTCCTTCGTTGTTTTTTGGTGAGTTTAAAGAGGAGGGAGTTTTCATGCCCTGCTGTACGCCTCGAATTTACGAAGGCGCCGAGTGCTTTTACCATTTCTCATGCTAATGCCTTTACGTTTCTTTGATAGACTCTCTGAGTTACATTCATTAAATGAGAGTGAAAAACTTATTAATCATAAAACAATTACAATATTGATTCCATTTGTAGACTGTGAAAACAAAACAATATCTTGTTACAAGTTGCGCCATTTTAATTCTAAAATTTAGAGCCTGATTTGAAACTAAATAATCGGTACAGCTTTAGAAATATCATTTTAAAAATATCTTAAAAATATTGGGCTGGTGTCAACTCCTTTCTATTTTGGTTCATCTCCTTTTTTATTTTATTTTCATCTGGTTTTAGATTTCAACCTTCTACACTGACGTCATAAGAGTGGCCTGTATACAGATGATAGTGATTGATACATCACAACCTACCCGTATATTATTTCAGTCAAATCTTAATTAAAAAAAAAGACTTGCCTTCGATCTTTTATTTTTGCTTGATGGACTATATTTAATCGTGCGTGGCTGTTATTAAACATATTTATTTAAACATATTATTAATTCAAAAACATTGTGAAACTGTGACTATTAAAACTCTTTGAAAGAAAATCAACATTCTCCAAATACAAAGTATGAGTAAACAGTTTTTAAAAACAAAAAAGAAAAGTCTCACAATTTTATCTTGTCATTTTGAAGCTACAACAAAACGAAATAAAAATAAAATGCCAGTTACTTCAGGAATTTCGTAGATATTTTATTTCATCGTGAAATAAAATTATTTTAATTAAATTAATTTATTTTTTTTTATCTTGAATGAAAGTAATAATTTACCTGGTGTATTCATTTGGGTAACTGAGTACAGCAGTTATAAGGGTAATGACAATAACCTAAGTAAATACAAAAATAGAAGGGTTAAAATGACAAACGATAATTTATGGAATTTCAATACACACTGATTATAATTTTTTGGAAAATAACAAAACTGATTTGATGAAATTTAACTGCATTCGAAATACTGATGTTTTAATTTTTAATTTGAATATCCCTCTGGGACATTTGTTTCCAGATTATTATCTCTCTTCAGTCAATTTCTTTTATATTAATCTTTTTCTTGTAAAGTATATTAGACATTTAATTACGAGATATTAATTTCCTTCTATGAATAATGTGAATTTGCGAGGGATTGATTTCGTGGCTGATTCGTCGCTCACAGTCATTTTCTTTCAAATGTACTGTTATTTATATTAAATATCTCTTTGCTATTGACTTTCATCTTCTAGTTACTATTTTCAACATTTTTTACACCTAGTTGACAGGCAGAGCATTGCTAGCTTTCTGATAATATGGAAGCATTGCATTTTTTCTGTCAGCAAAATAAATAGGATAACCATCTTTCTGACAAATTGAAATGGAGAGTTAGATTTTTACTGTGCAGACTTAACTGGTTTTTACAGCAATTATTCCTCAAGAACAATCAATTTTCGTTTCTTTTAAATATTAGATTCACATTTTGTTACAAAAGTAATAGAAATCGGTCGATTGGCTCTGAATTTCACTAGACATTTATTTATTTATTTATTTATTTAGTTATTTATTTATTTTTCTTTTTATCATAATAAAAATATCAGTGGCAGTAATAGGTTTTCGACACCGCTGATCCTATTCTTAAAGATTTGATTTAAAAAAAAAAAGAAGAAAAAAAATAACCATTCGCCTCAATAGATCTTAGCCTAATTCTTTCCAGAATGTTCTCTACAGCCATTGTCATTTCATAGTTTATTCCGGACATTCAGATTATCATTGTAATTTGGTCAATCTAAAGACCGGTTTCAGTGGGTTTTATTCGTAGTCATTATTATGTTGATGTAATAAAAGTACTGTCTTGAATTAACAATGCTGTGATACTGAATTGAGGAATACTACTCTGTTGAAAGCTGAAAATATATTTCAAGTACTCTGAGTCATCATTAGGTCTGAATCAGACTCACAGATGACCACGAAATCTAGAATTAAATGTAAATTTCTAGAATTCCATTTCTACCAATAATGCTTATTAACAAATGGAATAATTTTGCTTGTTATTAACATGTTACAAATTATTCTAAACTCTATTCATTATGTTAAGATAATAAATGTTGTATCTCTAAATGTAAAATAAAAAGAAATAAAATTGTAATTGGTGAACTTTCGAATCATGGAAAAAGTTCTCTTGATTTAAACAAAGGTCCTACTTAATTGTTTTATTTATTGATTCAGGATTCAACTTTGGTTGTTTCCTTTTTTTTTTCTGTGTTTGTCTCTTTTTCGAGTACAATTATTGATCCCTCGAATTCAAGCAACAATTTAGGGATAAATCTGCAGTTCTTTCTTTGGTTTGGTTGCAGTTTGGATTTGGGAACTATGAGCCTCGTCCAAGCAATTGGATAGCCCAGTCAAATTTTCAGCTTATGAGTTCTTGTGCAAGTAGGTTACAGAGGTCAAGTAGACCAGTTCCACAGATGATAGGTTCGTTAGATATCAATTGTTAGAAAGAGAAAAGCTACTCTTTCTTACCAAGAAATTGTAGCTTCTGTAAGATATAGTGTAGCTTTTGTAGACTGAATCTGTAAAGAACGATTCGAAGGTGGATTTCTTTTCTATAGAAACGCGCCATCATCGGAGGTTGGTGTAATAGATCTGTATATTTATATCTGTATATAAACAGTGGAGATCATAATCCATCTTGTCGCTTAATCGACGTTTTTACTCTCACCAGCTAGTTGGATACTAAACCCAACATAAAACAGTAGCGGACTGATAGGTAGCAATGACTCTATAAATGAATTTGAATATTGCCTTTACTGACGAATGGTCCTTCTGTCTCTCCGAAACTCGATGGCAGAATTTTTAGTCCTCTACCGAGTTGGTGAAAAGCGCAATACTGGAAAACCCGACGAGGAACATCATACCATCAGTGTTCCCTCCAGTACAGCAATAGGCTTTTCATAGTTAAGGATGATCCTACCTTAAGACATGTAGGACTACGCAAAACCTCATATAACAGCTGGTGCTACAAAGTACTTGTCACAACTTATCCATTAATTAAGTATCTGTGTCCTGGAGATCCCTTGAATGTCTGAAATATGATCAAACGGAGGGTTGTATCAATACTAGCATCTCGGCATTCGCAGACAAATGAAGATGAATAGTGCTTGGATGGTTATTCCGTAATGTAATATCCATGGTTTACAAGGACATATACAGTCATTAAAAATATGATATGTAACTTGACCCCATCTTGTACTCATCTAATACTACGATACAGCTTCAATGAACTTACAATTATAACCGTATTCTTCTTCGTGTCAGTATTTTCGTAAATACTGAACTTTTGAAATTACGATAATTGCAGTGTTTAACGATTTATCGTTTCCAATCTAAGCTGCTTATTTATCAGTTCATTCTATGTCATAATGAAAAAAAAGAACTGAAACTAAACTTCCCATAAAAATTTAATATTTTTGTGCTGAATATTTATTGAGATCAAAGAAGATGGATTCTTCTTTAACCTTTGACCTAAAATTTCATTCGAAGTTAATAAAGAATTTTATAGATTATTCATTCATTGTGAACTTCATGACATGGAATACGCCATCAAACGTTTATCTAAGAAATACAATAAAGGAACGTCATGATTTAAAAAACGAAAGTTCTTGTGCATTTATATGCACAAGACAAATGTTACTTACCTCTGTGATAGCGTATTGGCCAAGTTTAGAAGACTTTCTGAAACGGCACCAAAACAAATTGGCTTTACTCAAAAATGATGAAATTAGACCCTGAAAAGAAACATATTTTTATTAGACCAAGTCAATATGCATTTACTTCAAATAATGCCATTGGTGCATTTATTTGAAGAGAAGCTGTTTTAAGTAAATACAATGGATGGATTCTATTGATAGCTCAGTATGGTAAGGATTGATCCAGAATTTATGCAAATGATTCAACTAAAAATAAACAAAAACAAATCAGAAACGATATCAGAAAGATACGAATCTGATGATGACCTAAGGAGAAAAAATGATTTAAACTGTCCGGATACAATATATTAATAATAAATATTTTGTAATAATACACAATAAAAAAATCAGAGTTTACTAGTTTGTAATGGATTGAAACTAACATTAAATTTGATGGTAAATGCCTTTATGAGTATTTATTTAGTGATCAAATAGTTTATCATTAGCATTTAAAAAAAATATTGATTAGTTTTATTGTTTGGTTTATATTTTGGATCATAAAATACCAACTTACCCCCAATATCCCTAGTATCATGAAAGGTATTAATTCGATGAACATCCATGGGGTGGTGTAATTCACGTAGAACACAATCATATGTTCATTTCCGAACGGATTGATAGATAGAAGTACGAATGCAGCCACCATAGCACAGAAGAAGGAACGCCAAAGAGTTTTCAAAGGAAAATAATAACTGACCTAAAAGAATTACAAAAGAATAGAAGATCGCATTATAATAACGATTTGTTTAAAATAAATAAAATGTCATTAAAAAAAAAAAATTTCTACTGAAACGATAAAAATTTTTTTTATGAAACATACCCACTCTCCATTCATTTGAAAACAAGTTTTTTTTTTTTTTTGAGCTTCGATTTGTGTTTGGTTTTTTTTCAAATATATATTTCTCAAACTGATCTTTTAAATACATATTAAGAAAATACAAAATATCAAGAAAAAATTACGATGACTATTAAAACATTAATGTGTCATTAGTGATTATTATGTACTGTGGGTGGCATTCCCAATGTCACATTAGCTGCATCGAGCAGCTAATGTGACATTGCGAATGCCACCCACAGTACAATATGATCTCATTCGTACAAAGGGACCTCCACCGAAAGTGCAACAAAGACCCCCCCCCTTTTTTTTTCCATTTGCGAATGCATATAATACTCTCATATGTTTATAATTTAATATATTAAATGTGCTGTAAGGCCTAAAAAAAATCGAAAATAGTTTTAAAAGTATGGAAAATTCCAGAATAGAGAAAGACGAGGAATGCACAAATGATTAAATAGACTGAATCACTGACTACAAAAAGGTGCCTGACCCTCTTGTGGTCTCAGCTTTTGAGTGCGATGCTGAAAAAGAAAAGCGGAATAAGCACTGAACATAATGAATATGAAGATAGGCTAAGTGAAAACCTCTGTATTAGCGGAACTCAAAAAAAGCCAGGCCGTCTTACGTACAATTATAGATGCCTTTGTTTCGAAGCTGTTAATTATTGAGCATTAGCTTTAAAAATTTATCAGTTTTGTTCCCTCCTTACGTTTGGATATTGAAAGAAAATAATACGACGATTTAGATTTACGCCGGTTTAGAATTTAGGCCAAAAATGAGGAAAAATATATTTAAAAAAAAAATAAAAATACGAAAAAAAAACCCCCTAATTTTTCAGTAACCATAAACCGTGTACGCCGTTACTTTTAACATCCCGCGTTGATTGCCTGTGAATACTGTACTAAATAAGTAGGACAATTAATAGTGATAAAAGTTTTTAAAAAGAAAAGTGCCCATGTCTGGTAAAAGGAAATTACTCTATATGCACGTAATAATTAAGTTATTGATATTATTTTATATTAATTTAGTAGTCTACGAAAGTACTGAAATATTTTACATCAATTTTAATCGCAAAAACTTATATTTAACATAGTTTAATTAAATAAAAACAATATATTTTTGGATATTTGGAATGCATCTCCTCTGTTTACATTATACAATGGGTTCGGTTTACGTCGATTCGATTTACGACACCAGTGTAGGACACCGGCGTAAAACGAGGGCTGCCTGTTTATTACTAACTGTAGATCACTGCACTTTTGTTCAAACAACAGCAGTGTTGTTTAACTTTACTAGGTGGTATTGACTGTAGCAAATGTTTTTTCGAATTCATAATCCACATTAAGAGCTAAGTTATTTAAAGTATCCCACTTGGTCCTTCTGATCACGGAAGATAAGGGATCCTGACCAACGTGTGGTCAGTCCGCTTTAAACCCTCGGGGAAAGAAGCCCAGTACCCGTCTGGAGGAGAAATCGACGTGGAAAAATCCCCAACCTCCGTTGGGAAAAATCCCCAAGCCGTAGATTGAATCCGGCTCTTTAGCCTGCAGTCAACCGCATTACCACTTGGCTACCACGTCAATTAAGAGGAAAGGGAAGATATTATTATATAAAATATCGAAAACTTTCTTTCAATCAATGGAAATAATATATTTATATGCAAATGGCTTATTTTTAGATTATTTTAAGACTTTTTTTTAAAAAGTAAATCAGCACTTTATTAAATGCTGTTGGATTACTACAATAACGTGTGGAGCCAGAGTAGATAAAGATATCTACCAAGCAATGGTTTGCTTCTGATTCTACAGCTAAGAAAAGATATAAATACATTTTAGATTATTCACTGAAAATGTTAAGTGAAGATACCCTATCATCAAAAACAAACAATCAAATGTTTATCCTATTTCTTTAAATAACATAAAACAAATAGAAAAGAAAATATTACCTCTTCTAAACTGAAAAGAACACCTCCTATGGGAGATCCAAAAGCAACAGATACACCAGCGGCGGCTGCAGCAGACAAAATCTATAAAAAAAAATTTAGTTTTAAATTCTTAAGAATCAAGGCTGCCAAAAAATTTAGTACTTAGAAACAAAATAAAAACGTTACAGATCCTGTTGATTTAAGTGAATCACCTTTACTGCTAATATAAATACTGTAACATAATGTAAATGCATATTTTATCTATATCTACAAAAGACAAAACCACTGACTGACTGACTCACTCACTCACTCATCAATGCACAGGCAAAACCACTGAACCTAGAAACTTGAAATTTTCGGGATGGTTTCCCCTTATGATATAGGCGCTCACTAAGAAAGGATTTTTAAAATATACCACCCCAAAGGGATGTAAACGGGTGGGGGGTGAAGTTTCTTGAAGGTTGTGCATATCTCGGAAACCGTTTGAGTTAGAGACACGAAATTTGACATGACTGTTTTTTGTTACATCTAAAAGACCAATTTTCGATATTGGCGATATAAGGGATATAAACGGGGAGAGGGCAACTTTCTTGAAAGCGCCACATATGCATCTGGAGACGACAATTGGAACTGCAAAAATAAAATATTGTTGTGCATAATAGCGCCACAGATTAACCTGGTGGCGACAATTGGAACTAACATATTGTTTTGCATAATAACGTCACATGTTAACCTGGAGGCAAAACCAGAACTTTGGGGTCTAAACGGGAGGCGGTGAGGGATTGGACAAACAATGCTGAAGAATACTTCTACTGGATTTTCGGAATAGATATAGATTTGTAATGATTATATGAGTTTTTTACGAACTGGGAAGGTTTGTAGTGTTAGGATTGTGGAGAAGCGGATAAAGGAATTGGAAGTTAGGGATCACGAGTTAAAAAATTCAAATATACCGTATTTACTCGCATAATTTCCCCTTTTTTTTCATCAATATTTTGACAAAAAAAAGGGAGGGGGGAGGAATTACGCGATGTTTTTCAATTTGAGGAAAAAAAATATGGTGAAAGTGTAAGGAAAACCATGTTAAATATTGATTTTTAAAGCAAGAAACGTAATTAACAACAATTTTATTAACACGCAGCATTTAAAATATAAGAAATCATATCTCAACATTTGTTTTTTTCTTCAAAGTACAGTTAAGCAATAGGCATGCACGGAAGTGTGTGTACGACTGTGACGTAATTTCGTAACTCACGCAGCGCAGCCCGCCATCTTTATAGCTGCTCACCGCATGACGTCAGCATCAGCTGCCTGCTAATAGAGAACTTAACTTTATTCGCGAACTTCACGTTTTCACAAAACACTCGAAATTGTTGTACTGATTCAGAAGGAGTCTGCTCTTGTACTGACCGGGGTGGGGGTGGAATCTTCCCCTAAAGTAGCGTGGGATAGAGAAATGCGATAGTAACGGTACATTGTCGCGTTGTCGTGAGTTGACCGCAAGTCAAGGTCATGTTGGAAACGCGTTGAAGTAGAGGTGGGGAAATTATGCGATAAAAATAAAAATTGAATTTTGTAATCCACAAAAACTGGGGTGGGGAAAATATGCGATGGGGGAAATCATGCGCGTAAATACGGTAACATTATTTTGTACATATCACGTGACTTTTGTACCAACTTGGAAAGTTTCGAAGTGATCTCACAATTTCAATTTCTTTTTCATCCATGTCATTGTAACCCGTACGAAGAACGGGAATTTTTGTTAGTTTTATAAATGCTTAACTTTCACTATCATTTTAATCTAGATATGATAGTAAAAACAAGGAAGCTTTCTGCCAAATTTCAGGTTCATTGCTATATAGAAAATAGGAGAATTAGATTTGAGCCAGTGAGGGCTTTCGCATTTATGTAGATGTAGATTACATTATATGCTACAGTTTCCGGTGCAGAAATTTTTGCAAAAGTTTTGCAATACAACATTTTTGTATGGAATTTCCTGTTAATCTATTTCCATTCCATTCAATAACGTAAAGATAATCACTCTTTTGTTCAAGATAAGATTGAAACACTGATCAAGGCTTTCTAAAAAAATACTATTTTAGTAATGTTTTAAAGAGATTATCGCTCACTTTCGCTCTTCGTTTTGGATATAATCTTATCAGTTATTCTTTAATAATCATAAATCAGATTTCTATTCTTATTCTATATTTAAACTTGATTCTTTATGTGGCTGATTCTAAAAGGTGTAACTCTAGACACGATTCTAAAAGGTATAAAGTTAGATATGTCATTTGTAATAAAATTAACATTAAATTTCATTGACATAGTAATAATAAGATGATGTAAGAAGGTATAGGCCATTATAGGCCAGGGGCGCTGGAGATGATGCTCCAACTATTCGTGATCCTGGAAAAAAAAAGATGAGGTCGAGTGGTTAGAACAACGCTCATCCGCCTTCCGGAAAGAAACCTTGTACCCGTTCTACAGAGGCTGCGTGAGCCGTAGGACCCGTCTCGAGGAGAATTCATCTAGGAATAAATCTCCGATCTCCCTCGGGATCGAATTCGGCTCCTCCAGCTCTTACAGGTGTCGTGAAAGTAGCGCACATGTAAAATATCGTGAGATTAGCGAACACTTCTTGGAATTGAGGGTGACATGACAGTGCTCACTACTAACATTTAAGCTTCATTACTCCTATGAAAGAAACACATTTTAAAAATTTTGTATTTGCTTGAAAGGTAATCAAATTACTTAAACATTAACAATGTAAATTGTGGTAAATATTAAGTGATTTATTCTACTTGCGTGAAAATAAATGTTTTCAACCAGCAAATAATATTTAAGTGGAAAAATACCATAAATTATTTATTTGGAAAATAAAGTGAATTGTGCAGCGATTTTAGGAAAAGCAGAAAAGCCGGATTGTGGTAACTGTATTCACGATCCAATAATATCACATGAATGTTAAGCGAGCTTATTGTTTCATAAAACAATAAATTGCACAATGAATTCACGTTAAGAGTTGAACTCTAAAACTGATATAACAGATGTTAGGATTTGTTGAATTTATGGAATGTAGACATAAATGTTATGACTGAAAAGAAAAAGGATGGAGTGGAACCTAGGATAAGTAATCTATACTAAGGATAACTCAAGTTTTAGTATACTCTTATCGGTTCCGGAAAAATAAACATTCAAGCAGTGAAATATATCTTCGTGGAATTACGGCAGACATGTTTGATTATATCATGTTGTATTCGAATTAGACGACATCCTTAGTGTTCTATTGCTCGTAAAGAAGGAATAATAAGTGTTTATGATTTAAGCTACCAGATACGATTGGTGAATAAAACAAGTGAATACTATTTTTGTCAGTGCATTAAGTTGAAAATGAAGTCAGACAAGAACCATTCAAAGGATGCCGGTAATCGCCAAAAAGCACGAATTCACGACATTCCAGGAAAGCGATGTGAATGTTTGATATCTGTTTAATACCAGCTCAACTCTGAAGGTGAAGGTACTGCAATCATTATTTATTTAATTCAGGAATAGTAAGAGCTCAATTTTGGTGAACTAACTTGTAAGAATTTTTTAATTATTATAAATTGAGCATATTTGTTTCTTCGATTTTTTTTTTTTAATGTAAATGGATAGCCAATAGAATTCCATTAAGTTAATACGTTTTATTTATTTCTCTTTCCATTACCTGCATTCACAAACTTATTAAATCTATTAAATTGAATTATATAAAGAATACAATAAGGGGAAAAAATATTGAACTTAGTACGAGCTCAAAGCACCAACAGCGCCACATAGAAGCGTGTGTGCCGATTAGCTGTAGGTTAGATAAGTTGAGGTATGCCCCCGTCCATAATGTTTTTTATTGAAATAAATTAAAAATTAGTTTACCTGGGTTAATATAGGAAACATTTTTCAAATTTACTACATGCATTGCACTAATCTCACAATTGATGTGCGCTACTCTCACATAACCGCTCTTACCACTTGGCTACTAATACGGATGTTCAGGTAGTTACATTAAAAATTAAATCAAACCACATTAAAGCAATGTAAATAATCCATTAAGTTTTTAGTTATTTACACGTTTTTCAGAATTTTAGTTTCTGCATATAAAAAAAGGTAAAAAAATTAAGACAATAATGAAATCAAGCGTAATAAGATAAAATAAAAATTATATTATAAACTATACTATAAAGATGTTTTGCTTTTTGTACTCTTTATCAGTACAGCTCTGTAAAACCAATGCAAAAATTAATATCAAATATCATTTTCGGTTACGAATCTTATGAAATATATTTGAAATATTCAAATATATGAATACAGAGAAGTATATTAAAAGTTCTCTTTCTTTTCCCCCGAGTCTTTATAATCTTAATTACAGGAATATTATTCTCCAGAAATGCTGTTCGTTCTGAAGTATGCGAATGGTGCAGTAGTTTACAAGATATTAATGTACCACTTTATTCTTAAACTTTAATAGCTTTCATAAATCGGCTACTCCTTCTTATTTGCTACCATTTATGTAATAAATTGCAATAATTGTTTATATGACAGTAATAACGTATATTTATATATTTACCTCTCGTTTCTTAGCTTCATTCTTCCCATATTTAGGAAATAGATACGTTACGATATTACCGATGCAACAGGCGACGTGAACCAAAGGTCCTTCTTTACCGAGGACAAGACCAGCTGACACGGCTAACATTACACCCACGGATTTAATAATGAGTGTCCATTTGCCTAATAGTCCTCGCATGATGAAACCACTTAAAACCGTCTTAATCTAAATGAGAAAGAAAGTAGAAAATATTGGAATTACTGAGCATTTAACTTAACAACAAGTGAGCTATGTAGAATAAGAAATATCAAAAGGAGTAGCAAATTATCACATCAGAAAAATGCAGATCAGATAAAACTAGCTCTTATCATTTGCAACTGAAATAATATACTAACATTCTGAATTCGCTAGTGATTATGTCTCAAAGGACTTGCTCATTTGAGAATTAAAACCATGGAAAGCTTAGAGAACAGTCATATAGTCACGAACTGGGAAGTTGCTTTGGATGATTGCATTTGTTATATCAAAGCTACGAATGCAATTTTAAACAATCCAAACAACTATCAGGAAGCTTGTTCTAGAACAATCCTTGAAGGTGATTGTTAGCCAAGGTCTACAATCTTTGTATCAGACTTCATTTCTTGAATATACCTCCACCAACGTCATTGAAGATATTAGAATGAGATATTGAATTCCTAAATCAAGTTATACTCTTGATTCCTTTTGAATAGATGTATCACTTGGACAATATTCTGAATAATTGGCCTCCATGTTCTCCGAACCTCAATCGCTGTAGAACATCAAGGAAATATAATTAATTATAAGTTTGTTGCTTTTCGGGCACCAAACAAAAACAAAATCCTCTAGTTTTATAAGTTTCAATACATGAAATATCAGGATCATTCAAACAATTCACTTCAAAGAATAATAATTTTATATGTAAAAATACAGAACAAAATCTACTATATCATGATTATAACTTTATGCTAGTTGTTTACGTTTGACCATGCACTTGAAAAAAAAAAGTAATAAAATTAGTTATTTCGTTAGAGAATAATAATAAAAAAAATAATCTTACCTCTGGAATACCTCCACCTACTGCATAAGGAGCAAAGGTTCTGACCAACATCACAGCCAAGAAGGAGAAAAATAAGGCCCAAATTACATACATAGCATACTGGATAATGTAGGTTGCATACCTATCAGAACTGCTTACTTGAAATACCTCTGACCAGTTCAGCCACTAAAAAGATTAAAAAGCAAAAATCAATCTGAACTCCATTTTATCCCAATACACTCTGACACTGTTTCATTTGAATTTGTCAACTGCTAATGAGGAATCACAGTGATTATGTTTTTCCTTTTTAAAAAAATTAATCAGTGAAATAAGAAAATTAGCATTTACAACTATTAAAGTTGTTGCATTTTTTGTACATTTATAAATTATAGAATTACAATTAAAATTACAGAAAAATTGAAAAAGAGAAGTTTTCTTCTATGTATAGAAAATATATATTTATATTTCAAACCTGCATTTCCTACATTGATAATGAAATTTTTTACTTTTTCTTGAGAAATTATTATATTATATAATATTTCGATCGGCATTTCAGTTGTTCTTCAGGTTAAATGTAGTATATTTACAATATGTCTCAAATTAAGCTTAAAACAATACACACGTACATAATATATCTTATACACACGTATGTAAAATACATAACACACGTTACGTACGTAACATATTATTACAATGTTTAACAATTTAAATCATTTAAATTTTCTTTTTGTTAACCTTATTTATCAATGTAGATCAAGTTTCGAGTGTATGTACAAAGAAAAAGGAAAAAAAATTAATGATTATTCGGTAAAATTATTTAAGGAAGAGGTAAAAGATATAAAAAAATATAAATGATAAGGAATGTTTAACAAGAAAATTTAAATGATTTTAATTGTTAAATACTGAAACTTGTTGTTTCTTATATTTTTTACAAGATAAAAAATGCCGATCGAAATATTGTGTATAATAAAGAAGTTCTGAAAAAGTAGTTTTTTGTTGTTGTTGAAATTAAGGTTTTTTGGAGTTATGTTATTGAATCTTTTTTATTTATATTTCTGCATATTATCTATTTCTAGAAAGCTGATATTGTTAAATATCAATTGATAATAAAAATTAAAACTCCGATAAAACAGTAATATCTAAATCAGTTATTTTGCTATTTATAAATTATGAAATAACTAAAACAATAATTTGCTTGCTTATGGCTAAAATATCATTTTTATCTCCACTTGACAATATGTAGCTTCACTTTGAAAAATAAGTTTCGTTATTTTTAAATTGTTTAAAGTCAAAATCGATATTAACAGCACCTGTGGAATATTCAACTATACTCGATTTTTTATTAATACAAAAAGGAATAAATTAAAAGTAAATTCATGTTCATTGCAGTCAAGTGAAAATAGAAGCTTGATAGTTTGGTTTCTGTGTCCATTCTGAAATAAATAAACAAATAAGTTTCTTCCTGCCCATATCTTCACGCTCTAATAATCCTGAAAGAAATACACTTTCAATTCTGAATTATTCATAACGTGCTAAATGAAATATTTATTTGTTTTATAATCCAAACTTAAATAACGCAGGATTTTATTTTAAAAATAACCCTATACGAAATTAGACCAGTCCCAGATTTCGATTTTAAATATTAGGCTTCAGGAATGCTCTTTTGTTTTGATTGTAATGACGCTAATAGTTAAAAAGAGGTCAAGTCGATATCAACACTGACCTTGGCATCAAATGAGTAACTGCAGCGAATCCAGGAAACCGTTATTTTAATCAATACTGAGTAAATGAACTCTTTTTTTTTCAGCTTAATTCATTAGAGAATATATTCAAAGTATATCGATTTTTTTTTTTAAATTGCAAAAAAAAAAAAAAAAAAAAAAAAAAAAAAAAAAAAAAAAAAAAAAAGAAAAGAACAAAAACAAAAACTTACAAAAATTATATTTCCAAGAATAATAATATATAATTTTTTTCGGTTTATTAAATATACTCAGTAAAGCACTTGGTTTTTCTCATTCTGATGCTTTTGATTTTCTTATGCAACTATATTTATTCAAAATCAGAATAATAAATAATGTTTCAAAAGCTGAAATAATAATAATGATATTGCAATGCCTGTCAGCAAGAACATGCAGAAAACTCACGCAGACAAGATCAGTAAATGCACCGATCTAGGACACGAGCTCCAGAAGCAGTGAAGACAGGACTGAGTATGTGCTGCACCTATCGTCCTGTCCGCCACTGGTCTGGTGCCTCACACACTGCACCACAGCCTCAGCACACTAGGGCTTCACAGAAACAATAATAGTAATAATAATAATAATCAAAAGATAATTTTATATTATTTCTTAACGTGTGCGGGTTAAAAGAATTTTTTTAAATATGGACCTTTAGCGCACGTAATAAAAATTCAAAATAATAAGAAAAATTAATAAAAATTAAGAAAAGATTAAAAGATACTTAAAAAAGGACGGTTTCAACCCGCTTTCAACTGCAGGTTATCTTCAGCTTCCTTCAGCTTCAGAAGATGGTTATAATATTTTGAATTTTATTATTTAATACATATTAAAAGTTTTTAGTATTGTCCATGTTTAAAAAAATCAAAAAAATAACATAATAGTTTTCTACTCTTATGTCAACTGTCTTATGTCAACTTCGCCAGTCAACTGTCATTTTGACAGTTCTGCCCCATATTCCAGAATAAAAATATTAGAATTTTAGTTGTATTTATATCACGTTTTGTAAGTGATGATACATATCTGGGACCTTTCAAAGATTTTAAAGGAAAAAGGATCATTTGTGTAGATTCTTCATAAAATATTTAATGTTTTGCTTTTAAACATGTTTTAAAATATCCAACTTATTCCATAGCATTTTTTATTAAAAGAATTTGATATTTTGATAATTGGAAGTGGATGCACTATTTTCTCTCTACTTATTATGGTGATTAGTCCATAGGCGTATATAAATCTTAAATATGCGCATGGGTACAATATGAAATTTTAAATCCTTTCTTACTATGAAAGAAAATATACCTTGAAAAATCTTTTTCTCACAATTAGAAATTACAGATAAATTGTAATTCGTAATTTCAGTTCGTTTCTACCAGCCAGAGTTTTAAGTTGAGATCATCAGCAATACACAACAGAAATTAATCACTTCTATGTATATTACGTGCGAGGGATAAAAACTAGAAATCGTAATTTAAAATTACTTTAAATTCTTAGATCACTCTTGAAAATATTCATCATTAATTTCAGGTTATCTTCCCAAAATATAGTGATTTATTTATTTGTATAGGCATGTAATTTGCTACATTAGAAATCTCCTGCTAATCTTGATTTAATAGATACAACATTTATAAATCGGATATTTCACTTTTGCAATGATTTGATATATGATTTGAATGTAATTTTGTGTGAAAAAAAAAAAAAAACAAAAACAAAAACAAAAAAAAAACATCCACTTCAGCTTTATGTTATTAATTCCATCACAGATAAACCACAACAACAACATCCAAAATCACTCGCTAATGTTTTTCATGTGCAACAATTCATATCGCGATTATTGTTTTTCAAGAATATTTATTATTTTTCGTTTTTAGCTGGTTCACAATTAAAAAAAAAAGTGAGACAACAGCCTATTCCAATTATAATTATTATTATTTTAGTTCGTTTGGCAGTCTATTTACTAAAAATACCTAGATTCCTACTGATGTTCGTGAAACTTGGCATTTACTAAAATCAATGAAATTTAATGATTGACCCCAAAGTTCAATAAAGTGTCTTTATGTCTGTCCCTCAACAGCTTTTCCGTAAATCTTACTCAGCTACGCTATGATCTCATACACCGTATCGGCATCTAGTGAGTGCTTTTGGAATGTCTGAATTGGACGATGGCTCACAGATGGCGAAAAAAACTTTTCGTGATAAGTGCGATCAATGCACCTAAAATAATAAGGGATCGAAAAAAAATGATAATATAGAGAAAGTAAACCAACCACTAAATGTTACATTGTTATTCTTTAATCATGGAAATTAATCATTACAAGTTTGACAATAAAACGAAAATAAAATAATAATCATAGTGAATTATTAATACTGAATTTAGGATATGTGTAAATTCCTTTAATGTTCAATTAAATCGAACTCTGTTCAGTTACATTCTCGTCCCTATTTGACTTTGTTAAGTCCATGGATTAAAATAGGCAAATAAATAACTAAATTACAATTGGTACGCTTCCTTTGAATATCCACATAAAATGACCTTTGTTGATTAACTTGATTAATTAATTGTTGAATAATTAAGATAATGGCGATGTAACGGTGTTTCAACCACTTAGTGGTTTTGTATACCAAAATCAATAGGAGATCACATTGGATTTCATCCATCCTCCATTTTTCTACTTCTGTGCGATGTGATTATTACAAATAATAGCCCAAATTGTTAATACCACTGCATTTTATAGAACAGAAAATGGTCACATAGGGTAGTAGTGGGATCTTTATAGCTTACTTTTTATAAAAAAGAAAAACATACAAGTAGGCCTATTACCTATTCGGTAGAACTGTGACATCTAATATCTTAAAAATGATTTAATATATGGCTAAATTAAAAAGAAGATTATTCAGAATAATTTTCTTCTGGTTTCTACTCCCACAAAGTTGATTTCATCTCCTCCACTTCCCACAATAGGAAATGTGCTATGAACACAATAAATACAATATAGGATGGCGAAGTCGAATGCTTCATTAATGGTTTCTTCAAAACACAGGCTTAAGGTTGCTTTTGCCTACGGTTTTACATACAATGCTTCATTACTTCTTCCTAATGCTATTATAGTTTCCTTGTGGTTTTGGTTTATAGTAATTTTTGACCAAGAAAATAAATACAATTAGTTAATAATTGGTGTTAGCTTTTAATTTAAGAAAAAAATATTAAATATGAAGTTTTTTAAGAGACACGTTAATATAGCTATGTCTGCTTACATATTTGTTAAATTTATTTATTTATTTATTTATTTATTTATTTATTACTATCTTCGTTTGTAATTGCTTATTGTATTTTCTGCTTCAAGTAAAATCCACAAACAACAGAAACTATATTAAAAAGATTTAAATAAATAAATAAAAAAAAAACCGCACTGATGTAAATGTATTTGAAAAGCCATTGAACTACACCTCATCAGTAATCCAGCTAATAGTAATGGAAGGAATCTCCTTAAAACATCAAAGCATTCGAAGCTAATAGAATTCTAAAATCCGTACTTCCTTTATAATTATTTCATGTGTACTTCCATTTTAAAGAAAGGTGATTTCAACATGTAAAGCTTAGTCTTTCCTTGTTGTAAATTCGTTACGGTTTTCTTATTCTTTTTACCTATAAATTTATTTATTTTTTTAAGAATTTAAAAATGACTTATTTATATCTGCTGCTTTCTAATATAATTTTATTAGCAAACAAGAATTGAAAACCCAGTAAAACGAACAACTTTTGGTGAAAGGCACAGTAATGACCTTCATTGTAATTGTAGGTGAAACTTACTTCTTCACATTGATCGTCCATCAGTTTCGTTGAATTGGATGACCAACAACATTGTTCTCGATTGAGCCAAAATGCCTCTGGACAAATGCCTTGTCTTAAATCAACCATCCAACTTGTTCCTATATCAATCATGGCAGCCACTGTTCCTGTAGAAACAACAAACAAAACAAAGAACATTAGAGTGACTCTGACGCCTTTCGAATTATTTCAAGGAAATTAAGTTTTTATTTGCGATTTTTTTTTTTTATCTCAGGCTGCATATCTGTGAGTCAAAATTGTGTCAAATTCGAGAGATATCTCACTGGTAAAATACCGTAAATTTCAGCTTCCATGTCTAACTTGTGTGAATTTTGTAAGCCGAAGCATAAGGTTCAAATCTGCCGATGGCCCAGCGGATAGCTACATTGTGAATTTAACAGATTTTTCACGTATTTTCTAAGTTTGATCAAGAATGTGCATGGCGATGTTTAAATTTTGATTCTATTTTTGGTAGAATATGAAAAACGAGCGTGAAATAGATATCCTGAGATGTAACCAAGTAAAACACTGGATTTCAGCCTTTTAATATTACATAGAAATTGTTAGCTAATCTTAAATAATTGTTTTTGTGAAAGAAAAAAGTAAAATACTTTTTTTTTTCACAAAATGAATTAAAAGATTAGCTAACAATTTCTGTACTACATTAAAAGGCTGAGATCCTGTGTTTACTTGGTGACACCTCAGGATAGCTATTTCAAGCTCATTAGCGATCATCAGCTGAGGATAGACACCAGCAAAAAACAAGGTACCAATACAGAGGGAGGTGAATATGATTTTTAGTCGAAAGGAATATAGTATCTCCAAAAATTAAACTAAAAAAAAAAAAAATACACATTGAAAATATAGAAAATTCATGCGCTAGCCTCCGCTAGTCTCAATGAATATTTATTTCGCAATTAAATAAAGCGCCTAAATATTTTATTGCGAATTATAGATACACACACATACAGGGTGATTCAAAATTCCCTGTACTTTAAAGATAGGTCAGGAATATTAAAACAAATCGTATAGTGGAACATATGTCCGCAAACGCCATCCGAATCTGCTGGAAGGTCTACTAAGGTTCAGAAATAATAGACAATAAGTAAGTTAGAAACATGTTTATTAGCCTATAATGACGTGACCCGTTGCATGTACAAGATGTAACCACTCGTCGTGTAATACTCGCTGGATTAAGGAAGAGCAAAGTGATGGCAATACCTCGTGTACTTGTACGTGGATTGCGTTCAATTCGGTATATGACATCTTCCTCCATTCGCGTATCGATCGTTGCCGACCACAGTCTTGCCTGTTTCCTTCGAATGATCCAATTTCACATAATTTCTGGTTGAAACGCACAAATGTTTGATGATTGGGCACACGTCTGTTGGGGACCGCTCACGATACAATCTTACAGCGTCTCATCTGTGTCCTCATCGTAGGCTAGGTGTATATTTGCCCTCTCAGCATTAGTGAAACGATACATCCTATACTCGTATAAAGTCAGCTTCTCAAATGACGATGGCTCACACTAAAACCCAACTAATGTGCTCCAAACAGCGCCCTCTATCACGTTGGGTGGCGTTTGCGGACATACGTTTCATTATGAATACGGTTTGTTTTTTGTATTCCTACCTTTGTACAGGGAATTTTGAATCACCCTGTATTTACATATGTGTAAGTGAATACATGTAAGATTGTGTATCGTTGAGTCACTCTTCAACCGCACAACGGATCTGAATGAAATTTTGCAAGCTAGTAGTCTACGACACAAAGAAGGATAATAGGCCACTTTTCATCCAAGTCCATCAAGTAGTTCCCATGGGATGAATAAAAACATTCAGGCTGCCCAAAATGAAAAACTTCCCAAAGCTGTCGATAGATGGCGCCACAGCAGTTTTAACTCGGTGCGTTTAAGGACATTCTTTGAGGCGCCAAATACGATTAACTCACGAGTTACCTGATAATTCTGTTAGACGATGTCTACGGTGATAAATATACGTTGGATATTGTTTACAATTTAAACTTTAATTTTGAATATAACATTAATTTCTATTGATCACGTTACTTTTTACCAACTGCGGAAATTTTCAGGTATAGGGGTGTGGAGTAAGCCACAAAGGGCACAGCAGTATTAAATTGAGTGCATTAAATTGAAGATTCTCTGCAGGCGCGGAACACGATTAACTCACGAGTTACCTGATAATTCTATTAGGCGAATTATAAATAAACGATACGATTAATTAAAAACGTTGGATATTGTTTACAATTTAAATCTTAACTTAGAATATAACATGAATTGGTAATGATCACTTGATTTTTTATCAACTGGGGAAGGCTTCAAGTAATAGGGGGTGTGGAGAAGCCACAAAGAACTGGGAAGTCGTATATTCTCTGATCTCAAAATTAATTTGCTAAATAAATAAAGCTTTTTTTTTACGTTATTCTGTATGCAAGGCTTCCAGTACGAAGCGACGATAGCAGACTAGTGTATACTAGAAGCCTTGCATACAGAATAACGTAAAAAAAAAGCTTTATTTATTTA
>JAFIDM010000001.1:122458945-122471602 GCA_023159025.1 Thereuonema tuberculata
ATATATATATATATATATATATATATATATATATATATATATATACAACAGTAATGAAAAACTGCTAAAAGCAGTTAAAACTGAAAATTTCCTGAAAGCCACCAAATCCAAAATAGAGTACAAAAAAGACCAGTACAATACTCGACTAGAAGCTTGGAAAAATAAGCCCCTTCATGGGGCTTTCTTCAAAAAAATCGAACATAAACATGACAAAAATATCATCTGGACTTGGCTAAAAAATGGTACATTGAGAAAGGAGACTGAGGGTCTGCTCCTTGCTGCACAGGAACAGGCCCTTCAGACCAATGTTATGAAGGCCAAAATACAAGGCACAAGCACCAACAGCCTTTGCAGACTGTGTAACAACCGAGAAGAAACTGTAAATCATATAATCTGTGAGTGTTCTACAATTGCTAACACAGAATATAAAAAGCGACATGATGATGTAGCCAAGAAAATACATTGGGCACTATGTCGTAAATTTGGATTCCATACATCAGAAAAACCCTGGCATCACAGTATAGAAAAGGTCTTGGATAACGGGCAAGTTAAAATCCTCTGGGATTTTCGTATTCAAACAGACCAGCATGTAACAGCTAATACGCCTGATATTACATTAATTGAACAACAAAATGTGACCCTAATTGACATTGCCATCCCTGGGGACTGTAGAGTCCAGGAAAAAGAACTGGAAAAAATCAACAAATACAGGGCTCTGGCACTTGAAATTACACGAATATGGAATAAAACAACTACAGTGTTGCCAATCATCATTGGTGCACTAGGAACACTATCACTTAAATTTATGGACTATTACACCAGACTTGGAGCACCAGCAATAACAACAGCTGAATTACAAAAGACAGCCATCATTGGCACTGCGAACATTTTACGTCAATACCTTAGCAACACTTAGGCCCCTGGTTGAGGCCCGTCTTGCCTAAGAAAATGCCAGTGATTAAACGTGATTTTTTGTGTTTGTTTGGGTGAACGTTTACACTGTGTAACTATTTTTTAAAAGAGTAAATTTGTTATATATATATATATATATATATATATATATATATATTTTTAGGCACTTTATTTAATTGCACATGAAAAATTCATTGAGGCTAGAGGAGGCTAGCACATAAATTTTTCTACATTTTATTTTTAATGTGTATTTTTTGTTTTGATTTTAATTTTTGGAGGTCCCATATTCCTTCCGACTAAAATTTCTATAATATTTCATAAAAAAATAA
Source organism: Thereuonema tuberculata (assembly GCA_023159025.1). Lineage (NCBI taxonomy): Eukaryota > Metazoa > Arthropoda > Chilopoda > Scutigeromorpha > Scutigeridae > Thereuonema > Thereuonema tuberculata. The sequence continues at coordinate 122,460,187 of JAFIDM010000001.1, forward strand.
TCAAAAGAATTACTTACTGTCATCATTCATCATTCAGCCTTTATCAGTCCACTGCTGGACGAAGGCCTCCCCCATACATCTCCATCGTTTACGGTCATCAGCTTTACTTCTCCATCTCTTCCCCGCAAACTTCTCCATCTCATCCTTCCATCTGCCCTTTCGTCTTCCTCTCTTCCTTTGACCTGTGGAGGGTTTCCAAAACGTGGTCAGGCTCGTCCAGTTTTCCCTAGTCTTTCGGGCCAGGTGTCCTGCCCACCTCCACTTTGACTTCTTTAGACATATAACTGCGTCCTGTATCTTGGTCTGTTGTCTGATCCATGTGTTTTTCTTCATATCTCTCAATGTTATATTTAACATGTTTCTTTCCATACGTCTCTGAGAAACCCTAATCTTATTTTCTTGACTTTTAGTCGTTGTCCATGTTTCCCCGGCATATGTTAATATAAGTAGGACACACTGGTTGTAGGCTTGTCTTTTTAGGCTTTTAGATATGTCTGCTTTAAAAATATATCCCATTTTCTTGAAAGCCACCCATGAAAGTTGAATTCTTCTTTTGATTTCCTTTTCCATCCCTCCATTAATCTGTAATATTTGTCCTAGGTAGTTAAATGTTTCTACAATTTCGATATCTTGATTTTCCAACTGAATATTCCTTGATTTCACAAATTTGTTGAACATTAATTTGGTTTTTTCTTTATTAATTTTTAATCCTATGATTTTGCTTTCTTGGTTTATATCTATTAACATTTTCTCAAGCTGCTGGGGATCTCTTGATATAATTACTATATCATCTGCATATCTTAGATGGGAAATCCTCTTTTGATTTATTTTAATTCCTTCCCCTTTCCAGTTTAATCTATTGAAAATCAGATCAAGTGCAGCAGTAAACAACTTTGGGGATAGGGAGTCGTCTTGTCTGACTGTACTTACTGTAATTATGTAAAAATATAGAAATGAAATGGGAAGTTAATTCGAGGTAGAATTTGTTTATCTTTTAATCAGCAGTTTAATCCTATGTTCATGGGGATCTGCTACTCGGACAGGTTTGAGATTTTTCATTTTCTTTTACTGCCGGGTGTCCTTCCTGTCACACATTATGGACTATCTTAAAGGCTATGCTATTGACGTCGGAAGAAGAGAAAGAGAAGAAGCAGACAAACACAGGAAAGAAAGGAAACATCCAGGCCTACCTGGGATTCGAACCTCAGCTTAAATGCTAAAGGCAGGCCATCGCCTTTACCAAAAGGCTGTACCTGAAATGCTGTCATTCGAATTAAAATACACGCTTGACTCTCATATTTTACTATTACTATGTTAGCTTATTATATATTTTATTAATTTAAAAATGAAGACAATGACACACTGAATTAAAAGATTAAAAACATATATCACACATTAAAAGGACCGGTTTCGCTACATATACAATGGCATTCTCAACTCCATCCAGTTCAGAATGCTATTGTATATGTAGCGAAACCGGTTCTTTTAATGTGTAATATATGTTTTTTTATCTTTTAGTTCAGTGTGTCCCATTTGTCTTCATTTTTAAGTTATAATCTGCACACGTTAAAATTGAATTCTCATATATTTTATTCACTACAATCAAAAGCGTTGTGTAGATAATATCCATCAACTGCACTAAGTAATTGTTTAACAATTACTTTGTAAAGACCTTCAATATCAAATCTGCTTAGTAATTGTCAATTATCATACAAACACATGTAGAGAGAAGGCGTAGAATATTTCATTTCTCTAAAGTGCAAAAGTCGTGCAATAATTTGTAAAAGAATAAAATCTTATAGTATGATGGTTTTTTTAGTCGTATTGTAGATGCGAGTGTCTTAAAAAGCAACATTTATTGAATCGTTTGCTTACCACATGCAATTCCAATAATAAATACGCATAACCATCCGGACCAAGCATCGTGAGCTCCTTGTAAGTAACTCCAAAATGACTCGTGCTTCTTTCGAACGATGAGTCGGTGTCGCATTCTGTCCCTGGCCAAATCCCGCAACCAGTCAATGGTATGGAAATCATCGTACTGCCCAAAATCAGGTAAGAGGACATCTTCTGATTCAGAATTACTGCCAACTACAATCAAATATAAGAAAATGAAAACCAGCAATTCAAATAATAATATAAAAAAATATCGTTTGGATAAATCAATTTCGTTTTATTGATATGATAGTTTTGTTTTTGTTTTTTGTTTTTTTAACATGGTAAGAAAAAAAAATAACAATGATAACAAAATTAAAACAAAACTCTGCTATTGACAAAATAGATCAGGTCGAATAAATTTCTGATATTAATAATGAAGGTAAGTCTATATTTATTTATCTTAATCAGGATAAAAACGTCGGAATCAATGTAGAGCCCGAAAAGCTAAAATAAGCAAGAAAAAACTCGCCAAAAGGATAAATTGCGAGAAATTTCATGTGCACGCTACACGCGGCCGCTTTGAATTAATGTTTACCTGCGCAACTATGCGCTAAAAAAATTCATAGCGGCCGTGTGTTGCGTGCACATGAGTCTTCTCGCAATTTAATCTTTCGGCGAGTTTTTTACTGCTTATTTTAGCTTTTCGGGCCCCACATTGATTCCGATGTTTTCTCATATAGGCCCGTGTACCGAGACCTTGTTGTGTACTGATGACTGCTCCTAGCTGATGATCGCCATATTAGCGTGAAACAGCTGTACTAGAATGTCATTGAGTATACAACTTAGTCTCACCCTTATATCTTAATCAGGATAAAAATAGATAAAAATCAATATTAAGGCTGGACATGTATTCAAGGACTACCTAGTGACCTCTTTGAGTAAATGACGAAGAAGCTGATATGACCTACATTCGCTATAAAAAGCTGACTGTTGAAAAAAAAATTATAAAAAACAGTCAATAAGGGCTGCCGATTTCTTTTTGACGGTTATAATTACCGTTACCCGTAATATTTGCTAGAACGACCACCGTATTTTAAATAAATTACTAAATTACGCAATAAATTACTATAATTAAAAATATAGAAACTATACTGGCACTAACCTTAATCTAAAACTTTAAATGACCACGATGTTTCAGAGCTTCATGGCTTAAGCTCCCTTTTCAAGTGGAACGAGTCATATTTAACGAAAAACTTTCCTTATCTGAGATTGTAAAACAGAAAGGAATGGCCATTCCCATTTTAATAAAAACACCTCCTGGTGACAGATGCTTTAAATACGCACAGGAAGTGGTCGTCTGCGAAGGCTTCAAATACAATCAAATGGAAAAAACTATTAGGAAATTTATTTAAAGGAACTAACACAATTATCAAAGCCCGTATTCTAACACATTTGAAGTAGAAAGGTCCTGATTATAGCTACCTAACAATCTTATCATGCAAGATTCATAAAAAATACGCAAATATTTATTTTTTCGTACACCAAGAATCTCTACCTGTCCTAAGTCGAGCGAATGACCCGTTCGCTGGCAGTGAAGGGCAGTACTGTAAGATAGATTAGCATTTGTTACAGCAGAATCGTGTTCCTTTAGGCGTGCACTTAACTCCCTTTTGGAATGGCCTACATATAAACAACTATTATTGCCTCTAACAGAAGATTTACACCTCATACCATAAATGGAACCTCGAGTACTTGATCTATTATCTACATTAGAATAGATTAAGTACTCGAGGTTCCGTAAAGGTAGTTCCTGTGTATAAATTGGTGTCAGTATGTGATCCTGATAGTACGCAGAATTCACCTTTACATTTTGAGCCACCCTCCGTATCTTGATAGGAATAACCCGCAAGATCCTGAATCCCTTCGAAAAAGTTTCACGACATTTTCTGTACCAATTTGGAAACGATTTGGCTCCCACTGGGCGATAGAAAATCGCCCTTGGTTTATTGCAGTCGGACAGATAAACATATGCTTCGTCTAATGTGGCCACATACTTCCATTTATCCCCAGCGAGATGTCGTTCATACAGTTTTCTGCAATTTGTCTTACGTTCTGAAATGTGCTTTGGTAAGAGCTTGTGAACCTTGCTTTTATGTCTCTTTTTGAAGTCCCAAATCTTTATGGATAATCTTGTTTACGGTACGAAGAGATGTTCCTACCTTCGCACCAATGGTCCTTTGGGTCGCTGGATTGTTCCCAGTCAACATTTTCTTGACTTTCTGAATGACAGTCTTTGTGAGACTTATAGGTGTCCTTGGATTTGCTTGCTTTTCAGTCCCGGAAATCTGTCCTGTACGGGCCAAACCAACACCAGCCAACACATTATGAACTCCTTTCTTCGAAATGGTGAAACCTCTTTTTCTACATGCCGTAATTATTGCGGAATAACTAAATTTCGCGTCGGAAATTGCTGTAACGTACCCTTCCCAAAACTGTGACACTTTCGGCGGCATTTCTCCGAACAAACTAACCCGCACCCCTCCACACTAATCTTTAAGTACTCACCTGTATGTTTGCATAAATTTGCATACCTACTGTGATTGGTTGCGTCGTCACGCGCCAAGCAAATCGTTACGATAGATTGTAAACAACCCTCCGTAGAACTTCTTGTATTTGCAGGCAGAGAAGAAGTGGTGTTGTCTAAATACACAGTTACTACAGTTCAGTTAACAAAAAGAGAAAAGAAAACAAGAACGGCACCTCAATAATCGAAATTGTCTTTCCGATTCAATCATGGGGAGGAATTGGGAACGGCTGTTTCGTCCTTCAACGGACTCATCAGCCCAATCCCATTGAAGGACGAAACGGCCGTTCCAATTCCTCCCCATAATTGAATCGGAAAGGCAATTTCGATTATTCATGTGCCATTCTTGTTTTCTTTTCTATTTTTGTTAATCAATTCTCTCGGCACGTTAAATCTTTTCTAACTACAGTTCAGTTCATGAAAGAAAAGCTTTTGATGACGTAATTTCCTTATGGACTGATGTTTCCAGGACGTAACAGCGCCGTCTAGTGCTAAGATTCGTAACTGAATCTTATAATCATTACGAAAACATTCTGGTTTTTGTAGTTTCTACAATTACAAATATATTTCTATACTAATGATTGAAGAATTAAAAACTTTCCACACTATTCCCTTTGATTGGCTATGCAAAAGTTTGTCCTTTCTTGGTCACGCTTATGCGATCACAAAACGATGTCATCTTGGACTGACTGCTCGGAATTCAAGTTGATGATGTCATGACTGGTGATCTTTATTCCAGAAAAAGTCAATCGCTACGTAAAGACCATATATGGCAAACCCTTCTTTTTTGAAAAATACTATAGTAAAACTACAATAGAAAGCCGTTATTCGAATCACCTCTGAATTCAAAGATACTTACGATGTAGCATAGAAATACATAATCTGTCATTGCAGAAGTTAAAAATCATTTCCTAAATCAATTAAAATAATTTTTATTTTTGATTTGTAAATCAAATATTTTTTTATAATACGTCATATTTAAAAATACAATAGTACTAATCTTATACAGGGCCCTGCGTAGGCCTGTTGTGGCGATCCTTTCACCTTTTTAACTTAACTAATCTTATATACAATAATTTAATTGTAGGCTTAATTACACTTTGTTTCTGAAAACTTGATATTTTCATGTGTGATTAGTTCGGATAATCGGCAGCTAAATTATGCCTTTAGCTAACTTTTTTAATGCCATTCTTCTAATGCAATTTAAAACGCCGAATCAGGACAAACTTTTAATCTAAAAATAAAATTATTGCCTCATTATATTTTTGAGTATGTAGTTATTTTCACTATATAATATTTTCTTTTCTACCAAACCTTATTAATAATTGAATTATTGTACAGATGTATGTTTAATGATAATGATTTAATGATTAATATCGACGTCCAAATTTTAGAAAAATTAGAATTAGAATTTCCAAAACAAGCTTTTGTTTTGATACGAGTATTCAAAAGAAATTATGAGAAATCTACTTCGACGCAGCCTCTGAAGAGACAATGATGGGAAAAATTTTGTTTAATCTTGAACGTATATCAATCAACTGATAACATTTATTTAAGAACAATAGTTACTGATAATTCATTAATTATTTTTGTTGTTAAAGATTGTTATCAATAAAAAAATAAATTTATTATTTCTTTTCTTTTTTTATTTTCATTGACATTTAACATTCTTCGTTTAAACATCAATGAATGAATTTTACACAAAAACTCACAATAACTCCTTCTTCATCATTCTAAACTTCTTTACGATATTTTAACTTCCTTAGCGGAAGTTTTCTTCAGGAAATTAGTTTTTCATAATAATCAATGGATGAAGCCAATTGCTTACTAACTGACATCCTAGAACAGCTGTTTCGCGCTCTTTGGCCATCATCAGCTTGGAGTAGTCACCAGTAAACAGCGAGGTCTCGGTATTGAGGCTAATAGGAATAATCGTCGAAATCTTGCTTTCCATTTTTCCAATTAGCCTCAGTATCGAGACCTCGGTATTTATCGGCGACTACTCCTAGCTGATGATCGCCAAAGACCGTGAAACAGCTATTCTAGATGTCACTTTGTAAACACTTAGGTCTCAGATTTATTAATATAATTAAATGCGGAGATTTAATTTTCAATGCATTACGAAAATTCATTGAGGCCGGCGGAATGCTGGCACACAAATTTCCTCTCTACTATAAACAAAACTACATAAAGTAATATCATACTTAACTTCTTTATCAACTTAACAAAATCTCACTAAAAACACTCGCCATTACGATATTTCAGAGAGCCTCAACGGCCTCTCCTTTTTCAAGTAACACCATAACAAAACGGGAAAAGAATCTACCATCTCTTGTTCCCAAATTATAAAAAATAAATAACTAAAACAACAATCATGAATAAGAATTCCAATATAACAAACATAAAAAATGTTACATGCTCCGCGTAACACTTTACACACGAAGCATTATTACATTTCACTAACATCAATAATAAATGTTCAATTTCAGAAAAAAAATTTCTTATCCTCTCTACTATTTTCTTAGTGAGTTTTTTATTGTTTATTTTGGCTTTGGAGGCTCGACTGCGATTTCAACGATTCTTCGTTTAACTTCAGAATATCTTTGTTTTGAAGAGTTAACAATTGCTTAGAAATAATGCAAAGTATTTCCGTTAATAAACGCTAAGCACTAACTTAAAATACATATAGTAAAAATCTCGAAAACTCCCAGAATATCAATGATTCATTACAGTCTATTTTCAATGGCAACATAAAAATTCGGAATTATTGGTAACAGTGTACCTAAGAGGGCCGTTATTACTTTGTAAGGCTCCTCCCAAAAATATTTTTAAAATACTACGGGAAATTCTATCTATTTGCGAAAAAAAGAATTTAAAGCTGTCCAAATCATAATAACCTACTGAAACAGATCAAATAAATGTGGAGCTATAAAAGATTTACATATACAACGTAAGCAGTACATGACTTTGGATTAATCGTTGTTGCATATTGTTGTCTTAGAAATATCGTGGTTTATAAAATTAACAAGATATCCATTTGTTTGGAAAATGGAGCATATTTTGTGCAGTTCATTATTAAAAAGGATCTTGATTGCTCGAAATAGAAAAAGCCCGTAAAACAGCCATTTTTATATTATTGGTTATAAAGGAAGTGGGACAAAAGTATTAAAAGTGTAGGGTGGAATCTTAATCCGGGGTTTGCGGAATACAGGGGTGTGAAAAGTGCAGTATCCTCGCCCAAAAAGGACGTCCAAGAATGGAATTGAATTGCTGCTCTCTTTCTCATTTTAAATTTAATTGCATGATATGTAAGTCTGAGTCTTTGGAATAAAACAAAAGATCGTCAACATACCACAAAATAAAGGAATGACTAAATTTCTTTCATCGAATATGGAGAAAGCAGAGACCTCTATATAGGCCATGGAAATTTCGGTTAAGAGTTGAATAATAGTTGGGAAATATCTACACACTATTTTCATTAAAAAAAGTTAGATAAAATGTTGATCAACTTCCTATCAGAAATTTTAATAATTCAAAAGGATATGATGTTTACTAGTGTTTTCATCAATGACGGACTAAAAAAGCCCGATGGTATTTAGCTGATGCATGATAAATATTATCAACAACTGACATTAAGTCTATCTTTTGTGATACAAATTGTTACGATATCTCTTTCACAGAATAATTTCCTAGAAAGTAGGAATGCTGAAATATTATCATGTTAACAATAATAAAAGACAACAACAATTGACGATCTTTTGTTTTATTCCAAAGAATCAGACTTGGGCGACATATACGACATTATATCCAGTATACATATCCTGCAATTAAATTTAAAATAGAGAAAGAGAGCAGCAATTCAATTCCATTCTTGGACGTCCTTATTGAGCGAGGAAACTGCACTTTTCACATCTCTGTATTCCGCAAACCCCGGATTAAGATTCCACCCTGTACTTTCAATCCTTTTGTCCCATTTCCTTTAAAACCAATAATATAAAATTGGCTGTTTTACGGGCTTTTTCTTAAGAGAAAGAGAGAGAGAGAGTGTGTGTGTTCGTTCTTCGGTGGCAGACAGCCACGAGAAGGTCTCCAGTTCTGGGAATTGGAGCAAGTGTGAAGACAGTAAGAAACGGGAGGAGTTCCTGCTGCCCTGAAGTGAAGACAGAAGAAATTACTTAAGTGATTTCGATACAGCCGCACTTTGGAGTTTTGGGGAAGAGGTGAAGAAGAGGTCATCTTAAACGTGCTAAAAGATAATCCGATGGACTACGGAGACGACAAACCATAGCCGAACGAGACACACCTGAGGCCGACAGAATCCAGAGCTGTCCGGTCAAACCCGATCGACTAAGGAGAAGGCAAGCCATAGCCGAACGATAGGTACCTGAGGCCAACGATTACGACATAGGGTCCTTTCAAATAGACTTTGAGTTTAACTATAAAGAGAATAATAAAGGCATTTCCCTACAATAGTAGGATAAGAGTTCGCAGTGTTCCCGTTGTTCAGTTCTACTCGCATCAAGAACCCTAAGCTTTCGAACATTTTGGACAGTCGAGTAAGGAATTTATCCTTCTCTCGATATTTCGACCCTTAGCCGAAAAAATCCGGTAGCAATATTATATATAACAATGACAATAGAAAGGCCCAGATTTCATGTTCCTACTTGTCTATTCCATTTCATCCTGTCATGTTCAGAGGTTTATAAAACTTGTTAAAGCCATATAAAGCCGTATCACTACCCCATTGGACAATACTATTTGTCGCTTCGTCAATAAAACAGTTTCTTCTATCGGTCAACACAATTCAAAAGGTTAGGTTTATTCCATCCCATGTTCTGACAATTTCTGTCATTATTGTGGAGAGACCCGAGAAAAACTCTCGGAACGGGTTGTCTAGCACAACTATGCCCTAAAGATTAATAATTTTAATTACCTCACGGCTCTACATGCACTGACTCATAAACATTCCATTAATTTCTCTTCTCTCAAGGTTATATGTCACGAGCAGGACCACTTCTCAAGAAAATATAGGAAATGCTCTTCATTTTAACAAATCGATTGTGTTATAACGACTGTCTTTCTGTTCACACCATAGCCCAAAATGGTTTCCAAAATAACAAATCTTCTTCTAGTAAACATTAACGAAAAAAAAGGGAAGGGAGAAAAGGAAAAAAAAAAGAAAAGAATTTTTTTTCCAAGTTTGTTTGAATACGAAAAGGAGACCAGCCATTACCACCGGTCTCACTACGACACCTTCATTATTGAAGTTCGACATCATTGACGATCCACGTGTGATGTTCCCATGATTCACTTCGGCGGTACGCCCACTTCCACACAACTATTGGTTCATTTGCATATTTGGGTTCGTTTGCATATTTGGTGTGTCATTGGTTCGCTTTATGAATATAGGCATGTTACGCTAAATTTTCTTCTTAATTTGTCAAAGATTCGTGTCACCGAATCGAAACCGGTTGTGTTGTCTTTTTTAATGTATTAAACTTTTTATCTACATTTGTATGTCGGCGTTTCCTGTTAATTATAATCTGACCACGTTAAAATTTTATAATATTCACTACTATGTTTAGCAAAATTATTTTCACCATTTATGAGATTCACTATATTTAGGGATTAAAATAAAGACTAATGCAGGCTGACGAATTTACAAACCAGCCTAGGCCAGTGCTATCTTATTTGGGGATCAAACCTTTAAATAGAAAACTATAAATGACGATTGAGTGGGAATTTCCTGCCTCCTTGGATGAATGGTTTGTTGGTTAAGAAGTGGACAGTTGATTGGTTCTCGTAGTGAAGGTATTACGTGGACTATTTAATTTGCATGTTCTTGTGGACTCTTTATAAGTTGGAGCCGGGCTGTATTTATTATAACATCGAAAAAGCCAAAAAACACATGTGGAAGTGAAACTAGTCGTGAATGTCTTTTCAAAACATTTAAATTTTTTAAAGTGAATTTTATTTTAACTCTGTCATGTGTGTGTTTTTTAATTACGTGGGAACTATTTTACCACACGCTAAAGTGAATGTAGATGTCAAGAAAACTTTACGTTCAGACACTTAAATCTGCCTATTATGGTGGAGAAAGTTTCGCATCATGACATTATTTAGTTTTACATAACAAAAGAGATAAAGAGATATAACAAAAGATTTTTCTTGAATTGTCATTTATTTAATGTTAGTGAAATTGTGCATCTGTTTTGTAATCCTGTGAGCTTCAAAAACCATAAAAATCACGTTACTAGGTGGATGGGATCCAGAGTCGTCGGCGAATTCCGGTCATAGAAACCTATGGTAAAAACACCAACTTCTTCAGCAAAGACAAAATGGCAGGTCAAGGACCAAAGCACAAATTGCCAAGTGTTAAGAAGTGTGCAAGAATGATTGATTTATATGTCCATAAATTTCCTAACTATGCGTATTGTGTTTAATACCACAGCCTTCTGGAGTTGTGCAAAAGTGTTTTTGTGAAGTCCTAGTGTGCTGGGGCTGTGGTGCAATGTGTGAGGCATCAGACTACTGGCGGACAGGACGTACTCGGTCCTGCCTCCACTGCTTCTGGAGCTCGTGTGCTAGATCGATGTATTTACTGATCTTGTCTGCGTGAGTTTTCTGCATGTTCCTGCTGATAGGCACTGCAATATCAATGAGATAGGTCTGTTTGTTGACATAACAACAAGTGTTATGTCAGGTCTGTTGTGATGTATGGGTTTGTCTATGTGAATGGGGCGGTCCGAGTACAGCTTATGTGAGGGTGACTAATACGTTCTGTGGTGTGTACTTGTAGTACGGGACCGTATTCTTATTAAGTGAGTGTTTGTGTGCTAGCGGTTGATGAACGATCGACGTTACCTGATTATTATTATTATTATTATTATTATGTTTCAAACCTTGGGTTTCCCCAGCAAAAACAATATGGCGGGTCAAGGACCAAAGCACATA
>JAFIDM010000001.1:122472002-122483442 GCA_023159025.1 Thereuonema tuberculata
TTGGATTATGTCAGTGAGTGTAAGCGCTAGTTTTCCATGCAGGGACGCATTATTATTATTATTATTATTATTATTATTATAATCATAGATAATCTTTAATGTCTTAATTAAAAAATAATTTGATTTTAACAACAATACAAAGGCAGACGAAATTATAACGGAAGCTCGTAATAAACAAATAAACTTAGAAAGTGTTATTTATTAGTATCTTAATAAGTTAGTTTGAAAATAAGTGTACATTTTTCTAAAGGATTATATTATTATTTCTATACGGAGATTAAAAAAAAAAAAGTCCTTTCTTTGCATATAGCAATACATAAGACACAAAGATATGATGTAAATATAAATAAAGATGCGATACCACAATATTTTCATTGAAAATTTCAAAAGCTAAAGAAAAAAAAGAATGAGCAGGGAGTGAAAGAAGTGATTTATTTTCTAGAAAGCAAATTAATTTGAATGATGAAAGAACACTAATCAGAAATTATGGCATATTTCTGTACATTGTTCTCATTTTCATTTTATTTATTTATTTTCATAATTCAAGCGCCTCCTTTTTCCGTAATAAAATCAAGCAGAAATGTAAACATAAATTCAGGCGTATTCAGGCTATTTTTTATTAATTAACAGACAATATTCAGATATATATTGATTACATGTTTAAGATATTAACATTTAAAACTTTTTAATTGTTTATTACAATTATGTAAGCTTCCTTTGTAACTTCATCCTGCCTGCAATAAAACTAATTTATAATTAGAAATAATAGTCTAATAATTTCCTTAAAAATTTCATTTTATAATACTTTAAGGAACATTTTAAAATATGGTGCTGAATTTAAAATATTAATTAAAAGCTTCAGAAAAATAAGGCTTTAGATTTTTAATAATAAAATAAATATAATTACAAAAAAAAATATATTTTTGTTTAGATTTTATCGTCTTCAATGAATCATTGTTTACATTTGATCGGCGTTTTCATGCCTAAAACAAAATAATTTATTTCGATAAACTAATGCTTTGTTGAAAAGAAAAATTCGTTGAAATAGATAGGATATTTATAGAATAAAAGAATATAATTTATTTATTGAAGATATTTAAGAAATAAAGGTAAAATTGGACTATGTTTTTAACATAGATTTCTATTGACAGAATTCGCCGACGACTCCGGATACAAGTGGCGCCCCAGTAAGGGTACGCGCGCACTACAGGTTTTTAAGCTGAAACCGCAAATTTGTAAAAGGGAGAACTTACATAGGGGACCCGGAGGGTCTTCAGCTGACTCCCAAATGGAACATGACCCATCTCCTGGGTCTGACTAAAGAACCCAGGGCAAAACCACTCACAATAAGAGCACTAATCGTCCCATTATTGCCCTGCTGGAGGGCTTGAGTTCCCCTAAATTCTCCCCTTTTCAACTTTGTCAGTTTCAGATGAAAAACCTGTAGTACGCGCGCACCCTAACAAACTTTTAAATCCCAAATATTGATTTACACTTTTTACATAAATACAAAGATTTACTTATTTTAGGAATATTAATGTAAACTTTAAAGAAATAGCAAGCTAGAATAAAAGTAATAGATTCTATTTTTCTTTTTTCAACAAGAAATAATAGGTATCAAGACGCATTACGATTTCAATCGTCTGAAATGAAGAAAATATTTTTTTTAAAAATGATATTAAATCATTCTTGATGCATATTTGATACAATATTTTATTATAACGAACCAAAAAAGGAAACAACATCACCGGCGAATTGAATAGAGCAATTTCACAATCGACTCCTGTTTGAATATTATTAAAAGTTGCTGAAGTGTGCAACAGAATAACGATCTGTCAATGTTGGGTATCTGCGGATTTTGTTATTAGAAAAAAAGCAAAAGTTTATGCCCTGAGTTTTCTAACGATCCGATATACATAGCGTGATGTTTTCTCTAGATCCGGCTCTGGATGTGAGTGCGAGTAGTTTTGACTTTACATACCTGAATTCAAGTGAAAATGATCAATAATATCGGCTCCATCTAAGTCCGAAGCCAGGAATCCTTTAATCCTTTGAAGCCAACGATGATTGGTGATCGCTTTCCACACAGAATCCATGGAGGTGTCTGTTAACTTTGCATTTTTATAACGGGCGTTCTCACCATTGATTAAAGATTTCTTGCAGCGAAATGATCAATAACGGATCATTTATCGGAACATAAAAAAAAAAATCAGATTAGAGTTCGAATTGAAAAGATTTGGAAGAACAATTGATATGACGTCACACATTTCCTTAACATTGCGAAATATCATCAACAAATCAAGCTACAGGCGATGACATTGAAACTACTATGGAAGTGAATATCAGCTTTAAATTCAATGCTTCCAGTAAGAGCAGTTATTCAGTCAGATGAGATTTCCTGCAACTGAAGTGGGAATTTCTTCTCAGAAGAAACAAGGATGTTTCTTATAAAAACAGCAAGAACGAACAGAGGCAAGAAATGATGACCACTTATCCCTTGCTTGAGAGAATGTGATAAATAAACAATGTGAAATTCATTGAATGTGATAAATAAACTACATCTTACGTAACAACTAGTGGCGAAAACTTTTTTTTTTATAATTTTTTTTTCTTTTGTGAAAGTTACGATTATCATGTTTTATCAAATCTCGGAAACATTTATTATTAAATTTATTTTGCCTGTGTTTTTTGATCAGTGAAAAGTATTGGTCGTACGGGAAGATTAAAACAGGATACAGTTGTTGTGCCAACTTTCGAATGATGATGTTGGCAAAAAGAAAAAAAAAAAAACAATTTGAGGGCATAGATATAAGAAACAGTCATGTAGGGCTACTGAAAATTGAGAAAAAAAAGTAAGAAGTTCAAAAATCATCTGAGAAGAAATGGAAATTTTAAAGGTAAGCGAATTTTCAGGGGATATTGATTGAATGCTAAGTATTTTGGCGGTTTTGGGCCCATGTGCTTATTGGGACAATATATACCGAAAATCAATAGATCTTCTTATAAGAAAGTAAACCTCATCCTAAAGTTTCAGCTTTTTAGGTTAAGTAATAAGTCATCTTGTTCAGAGAGGGATTCTGTGACACTTCCGATAGGGTTTTACTATACTGACAAAGCGCCATATCTTCCATAACTATGACGGAGACGCTGATCCTTGCGTAGCTTTCAGCTACAGCTTTGTTAAACTGTCCTTAACAATAGCCTATACCTTCTTTTTTTTCATCTACTGAAGGGAAAAGAATACTGGAAGAGGTCATGTTAGCTCAGTGTGGAATCCGAAATTTACAATATTAAATACGTCATCTCTTCATCGAAGCTAAAGCACAGAAATAAAGAAATAATTCGAACATTACAGATAATAATCCACCAAGGTGGATAAGGTTCTCGAACCCGAGTTATAACAGTGCCATTTCTGCCTTCCACCAAAAACTCCAGAAAGTGCGTCGTAACAGCCACTTTTGTCTAGGATACAGAGTGAGCTTAAAAGAATGGTGGGGTTTCAAAGACATGTAGTTTCTGTATTGCTTAACGGATACACTCATGATGTTTCTCAATTGGAAGTGCAACTATATAAGTTTGATGTGCGTCACTCAATGTCCCTCAATGTGCGAACCTTTCGTCACCCGCCACGTATCCAAGCGGTAGTCCGATTCCTGCCAGACTCAATGACGTATGTCCGGTGTGATGGCCTCCAGAGCATGGGTGATCTGGTCCTTGATATCACTGACGGATGTGAACATTATAGGTATGTATACGTTGTTTTTCACGTATCCCCAAAGGAAGTCACGTGATGTTAAGTCCGGGGATCGTGGTGGCCACTGCAGATGGTGGTTGTCGTGTTTCTTCAAACTATGAGTATTATTCTCATATGGTTCTGAAAACGTAAACGAAATTCACGTCGTACTGCCACGACTGATTTCGACACTTCAAATCGGAGCACGCAGAAATTCTTTTCCTTCTGGGTCAGTTTCGGAGTCAACGCCACCAAGCGGCATAAACAGAAACTTGAATATCTGCGTATCGACCCTATTCATTCGTCACCTGAATACGAACGACGTTAAACGTCTCTGAAACCCACCATTCTTTTACGCCCACTCTGTATTTATTTTCTTTATCAGATAGACCTATTCTTAAACAAATTTTGACTGGCAAAAAACATACAAGGACTAAATAAAAAATAATGAACACGAAGAGATCGTTGATGTCTGACACTGATTTAATTTTTCCCAGTCTTTTTTAAACCTAATAAAAATTGACACTTACTTTTTCGTTGTGAGAAGGAATCAGAGCTTTGGTATTTTTCGGAATTAATACTAAAAAAGTCATCGAAATGTTCTAAGCGCCATTCTTGAACTGTTGCCACAGAACTTTTCCCTTGTGGTCGATAAAAGATAGATGGAAGGACTACAGGGTCGTCACTCTTAGGAACTTCTTGTTCCGACAAAGTTTTAACCGAATCACCTATATTTTCATTTTCATTTTTAATTCCAGGTTCAAAACTGGATGATCTAATAACTGACTTGTACTGGGCTCCTGTGCCGATAAATCCACTACGTTTCATCAGCCAATCTTTCTCCATTCTATGCTTTTCCAGAAGGATCTGTAAAGAAAATGGTAGAAACCACTTAATGTAATTTCTTTGTAGTATTTAGCAATACCTGTAAAAATAACAAACACAAATTATTCCTTGGAAAAAATATAAGAAAATTAATTAAGTAAATTTCACAACTTGTTCAAACTAAAAATATTATTATTGTTAATTATTATCTAAAGATATTCCTTTTTAAAGATTACATTCTAAAAAGGAGTATATATACAGGATGAATCCAAAAGGTGGGTAAAAAATTGAGCCGTAGGTTCTACTCATGAAAACAAACAAAAAAGTTCCTATAAATACGGGTCCGGAAATGAATAGTTTTCGAGAAAAACGTTTTGTATCATTATTCAATGTAGGTGTGTTTGTTTCATGTTTTGTTTTGTTGGTACAGTATGATGTGAGAAAATGTATTGCAAATATTTATTGTATTGTTTTGTTGGCGTTTATTATGACGAATTCCAAGTCATTTCCATTATTTGTGTTGGCTATTATAACAATACAATGTTTACTGTAAAACTTTCATTTCCAGACCCACGTTTATAGGAACTTTTTTGTTTGATTTCATGAGTAGAACCTAAGGCTAAATTTTTGACCTACCTTTTGGAATCACCCTCTATTTAAAGGCATATTAACATCATATATCAGCTTGTTAACTGAATTTTCATATACAGCAAGAAGCGAACAATCCCTTATTATGAATTGACGTTCAGCTTGCCAGGATTTTTTTACATTTAATCATTGACAATTTAGGTAAATCTAACTTTGAATTTCATGCAGCAGGTTCTGAAAGCAATCTAATAAAAACCCCGACTAATCGATTCAATTAGTTTTGAAAAATAAAAAAAAAATTCATACATGCTCTCTTCATTTTTTGCCGTAAATAAGTTATTGGCATAAGTTTAATGCTTAGAATATGTGCAACTGTGGTTATAGAATCAATAATAAAAAAATGACCAATGATTATTTATTTATTGCTTTAAACTTTGAAGGAAATAAGATATTCTAACGTTCGTAAAAATATGGGACAATTACCATAGAGGAGGAAAAATAAAATAAAATAAATATAGGTCAGACTCAAAATATAGTGAATGTTAGGAAAAAAGATCATTAAAAGGAAGTCAACACGTAAAACAAAGTCTCTACAAAGGGAAAAGTTAGAAAGAAAAAAAAAGTTATTTCGAAAACTGAAAAAAAAAAGTTTTCGGTATTATTAAAAGAAAAAAATGTTTTCTTTGGAAAATAACCAAGACATTGGACGTAGAGACTATGGAGATTCTCAAATTACTGAAAGGAAAAAGAATTATAAAGTGTATTTAAATAGATAAAAATAGAAATGTTGATATATTCCAATTCTCTAGTAAACCCAGAAACACTGCAAAAGAAATTTGAACCAATAAGAATAAAAGAGGCTGAGAAGGATAACGTTATTTTTTCTCAACTAATTCTAAATCTAAAAAAATCTTTGAAGAAAGCATTCAGCAGTTTTGTTAGAGTAATATTACTATCAACTAGTATATGCCTGAACAACAACAACAAAATATACTGTATATAGTATATATTTACCAATCACAGAACAGGGAGTAAAGAATCAAAGAAAAGAGACTTAAAGTCCTCCTAGCGAAAGAATGACTCTGACCTTGAACTACAACAATGATCTCTTAATCATTCCAGGACTGAAGTTTGTATAGAAAAACTATTCACAATCGCCAATCAGAAGCCAAGCACTTTCCCGCCATAAACACTGACATATACAATCGATTCAAATTCTACTACTGCGACATCTGGTGGCCACGGTCGTTCTTTGGTTTGCCCGAATATAGTATTGGGTAATCACATAGAAGTTTCTAGAACACTTGTGACACGTACCAACCATCTACACTAGGTTATCAAAATTTTGTGAACTTGGACTAAAAAGTTGTATTTTTAGATGGAACAAGGGATTTACGTGATACATGAAAATGCGAAGTTGATATTCGCTGCCTGTAACCATAGCTCGTCTCTGCTAATGTTGGTATCCATTAAATTTATACAAGATTCCATTGCTAATATGATATCAATCTTCCATTATGGTTGTCTTTTTCAGAATACTGTCCAGAAGAATCTGAACTTCGGATTAAAAAAAAGAGGATATATTTCATTAGATTAGTATCAATGAAACAACCCACAGATCTTAAATTTTCAACTGTAATCGACATTTTAGAAATTATTATAAAACCAAACGAAGAGTTTCTTAAACTTCTTCTGGAGAAATTATTGCATCTATGGTTTCTCAGAAGTATGATTCTTGAATGATCTTACGTCAACACATTACAAATAGAGAATTGAATCATGTTAAATGATGTACTTCTGCGAATTACAGAGACCTGTTTATTTACGTAAAGGACCAAGCCAACCAATAATTGTTTATCGATTTGTCATCTGTCATGAAAACTCTTGAAGCAAGGTTAAATAATCGCATTCAATTTCATATATCAGTTTGTTCTCAACAATGTAAATATCTTTTAATTTTTATTATTATATTAAAATATTATTATATTATTATAATATCTCTTATATTATTATATATATATTGAAGTTCCTGAATAGGTTTTAAATATATTATTGTTCGGATGGAAAGGCTTGTACTTATAAAAGAATTCATAAAATCTGGGAAAGAAGGGAAAATTTTTGCCAATTTAAAAAGATAATTTTAATTCATTCTTCGTAATAATGTAAGCACATCAAGTGATTGTACAAGACACGCGAAGTTTGGCATTTACCTAATCTTTGAGAAATTTAATCTCCACTTTCCTCAATTGAGCGTAATGCCATTCGGTGATTGTATGTATTAAAACTGGATAATTAAACTAAATTTAAAATAAATAATTATTATAATCAGAAATTGTTGTCTTTATCATTCCATTGCTCAAGCTTACTAATGGTACTTCTTTCAAATCTTTATATTAAATTTTCCGATTCCAGAACCATTTTCTCATCAATGGAACAGCCGTTTCTGGGTCGTCAGCCAAGGTTATCCAATTGAGCAATGGATCCAGAATCGGAGGGTAAGAAGACGACAACAAATCCAACATTGACGTTTCATCAGAGCATAAAAATTCAATTTACCTTAGTTCAATTTCTTAAGAGTTCAAAGGCGTTTTTGTGAAGCATCATAATAAAGTAAAATTAATTAATATATTCTTTGATTATGTTGTTTATTGTAATGCCTTATTGATTTCATGAATCACATTCTCCTTAAGAAAATAGAATTGAGATTAAATATCAACCTCCTCCTTTAGAAATAGTCATATTCTTACTTTGTATCCTAACTACTATATAAATAGCGAAAATCTGTAAGTTTGTCATTTAATAACGCCTCAACGACGCAAAGAATCGGAATTAAATTTTGCATGCAGGTAGTCTAGGACACGGCTACATTTCATCCCGGTCGATCAAGTACTTCCTGTGGAATAGGCACCAGAGATCTGAATGAAATAATTTCCAAACCTGCCGATAGATGTCGTTAGTTCCCGCATTTCAGAGATTTTTTTTGAAGGCGCGGAACAAGATAAACTCAGGAGTCACGTCATAAGCACAGTTATATGATGATAAATGTACGATACGGTTAATTAGCACGTTGAATTTCAATACTGTACTGCATGCAATGTTTAAAATTTAAACTATAATTTAGTTTCAATTCTAAATTTCGGTTTTACTTGACGTAATTTGGTTTTTCGAATAACTAATGCAAGGTTTCCGGAGCGAAGCAACGATAGCGGCTACATTATCCATAAGGGATAAGCATTTACGGTTTTAGGAATTTTAAATCGGAGAAACTTTATAATTCTATTACAGATTAAACTATGTAAAAGCTATATTTTATCGTCATTCAAAATACAAAAAAATATTTAATTTAAGATAGCCCTTAACGTTCACACAGTTATCAGTGAAATAAGGGATAATTTAGTGCCATCTACGAAATACAAGAGTTAGATTTGTTTATTTGTTTATTTAGTATTTTGTAATTTATATAAAGGTGTCTATCAGAAGGAAAATCCAATTAGCTGAATGTCTAATTTATTTGTTTCATTTATTAGATTTGCGTGCAGACAATTTGGTTTTATTTTATTTTTTTAAACTAGTAGGCCTAACGGCGATTTATGCGAAAATAAAAATGAAAGTAACTACAGTGCTAGCGCTCAGAGTTGAAACTCCCAGAATGCAAAGGAGATTATAGATTGTCCTTTCCTGGCCGTTTGCTAATATTGAAATAGAAGAGAAGCGACCTCTTCTATTTCAATATTAGCGAACGACCAGGAAAGGACAATCTATAATTTGCATTCTGGGAGTTTCAACTCTGAGCGCTAGCACTGTAGATTATTTTGATAGATTTAAATTATTGGAATAAAATTTTGGATTTAAAAATTCGTAATTTTGATTATTTGTGATCTTGACCGAATTTGATGATTATATGTGACAACTGACTCATGAAGTTTTGGATACGGAACATTTCTTTACAATAAGAGGCAGATGGTAAGCCTAATTTAAATATAAAGTAGTAGTAGTAAATCCTGTATGTAATATCTCATTTAATTATTTTGTTGAATTTTGTACACTTCCAATGTCTTTAATATTTAGTGTTACTAGTTCTTACTGTACTCGACAAAAATAAACTAAAAAATAGGCAACTTTAATATACATAATTACAAACATATATATAGAATAAAATCAGAAAATTATTTTTACTTTTAAATTATGTTACTCGCTAATATAAAATTTCAAAAAAAAGCACTTAGCGATCTACTTGACAAAAAAATCACTTCAAAACTATACTTTGATGTAAGTCTTTTAATGTTTTTGAATACTGTATTCAAAATTAATTAAACAATTATAGTATGCCTATATAGTATACCTTGTCATTCCTAACTGTAACTTTTGTATTTAGAAATCATAATAAAAAATATATATTATTATTATTACTATTATTATTTGAATTTTGTTATCTCTATTAATTTATATTTCCTCTCGAGTTTCGTATACATTATCATAAGCAGAATGTTTACAATATTTTGATTATCTTAATAATCATTACGCTATAGCATCGAGAATGATTGGCTAACCATGATCTAAATCAATTTGAATGCAGTACAAGATAAATAGAAGGACAAAACTCAAACAAATGATAAATTGAAATGACAAAGGAAAAATTGTGTTCACTAATTAATTGCATCTTATCAAATTTAAGCTTTAAATTAAATCGATAAAGAATATCTGTCGTTAAACTTTACAAGAGCAGACGATCGAAGAGAGCAATGGATGCAGTCAGTTATGCCTATAAATACATAACAAATTTGAAGCTGCATTTCTTAAGTTAGTCACACATTGCCTAAAATTCATTCATTATTTGAAAAATATATATTTCCAATTTACTGTAAAATTCACATTTCTTTGTTTATTATTAAAAGAAAGAAGGTCTGGATTTTATATGAATCTTGCAAAAGGATTTAGAAAAATTTGAAATAATTTCAAAAAAATTCATTTCTTTATTTTTATACATCAGATTAATATACTTTAATCAATAATTATAAATTACACTTAATATTAAATTGCTAAAGCACTCATGTATTTAATTTAAAATTCAATATTTCTATAGAGTAAAAGTAGAATGCAAATAAGCCTAAAATTTACATTTGATGAATATTTATATCACGTAAATATATTTTTCGAAAACTGATAATTAATTGTGTAAATAAAATTTATAACTAAATTAATGACAATTTAATAACTCAAACTAAAGAGTAATATTTATAAAAGAATTAAATCAATGAATTTAGAAACTTGCAAATGTGAAATACCTTTCGAGTAGACGAAGAACACTGAAGAACTGTTGCTTCGATTATGGCGTTTTACAAGAAAATCGATTGATTTTTGTGTCCAGCATAATCCTGGTTGCCACGACAGTAAAATAAACATCATTTGGCTACAGTGGAAAACTACTTCCTACAAATGACTTCATCTGAAAATGTTGAGTGAATATTTGGATTGACATCTCCATCTGAGATGTTGGATAATAAGTTATTGAACTCCTGTAATCAGGAGGGGGAATTCAGGAAGAACGTTCGATAAGAAATTAAGTAAACACCTGTATTAATGTGAGTTAACCTAACATGGAATAGCGTGATTAAGAATGATTGTTCTGTCTCTGTAATAAAAAAGCAAATAAGTTTTTGTCAGTTGTTTAATGAGAAATTGTCTGAACATTAATATGGATTTTTATTATTTTTCTCAACCGTAGGTCAATAAGAAAAAAAAAAAAACTTCAGTCTTATGCCAACATCGATTTTTATAAGATAAAAATGCAATGTCAAGGTGAAGAACTACTTATTTCGTTATCTGCTTAATTGTATAATCTTGAAAAGGATCAGCTTTTATCCATATATATATATATATATATATATATATATATATATATATATAAAAGAAAACATTGGGTTTTTCTATCCGCTATTCCTCCGAAACCATAAGACACCGAAATACAAATAAGGTGTTAAATGTTAGGTAAAGGCTAATATTGAGGAAGCTATATTTCATTTTTCATCGACGTGGGCCAACCATAAGTCACGTGAGATAAGGTCAAAAGCTAAAACCGTTGATTTCTAATCGGCTTCCCTGCCTCACACTACACACGACGGGCACGTGACCTTTGATTCCGAAATCATTTTCTCAGCCAGCAGGGAAGCCGAGTGACTGGCAGGAAAGCCACTGAAATTGTGCGGGTTGCTGTATACATACAATATATAATGTAACGGTACCACGTGATAATTTTAGTCCTTCAGGGGTTGTTCGGGTATTTTGTTGGGCGCC
>JAFIDM010000001.1:122498442-122510654 GCA_023159025.1 Thereuonema tuberculata
GGCGCCCAACAAAATACCCGAACAACCCCTGAAGGACTAAAATTATCGCGTGGTACCGTTACAATATATATAAAAAAAAATTTGTAATTTAAAATTTAAAAAAAAAAAAAAAAAAAATCTTTATTTTCTTCTTCATATTCTCTCTTATTTCAGTTATCTCAATGGTTTTCATTCCTCTCTTTTTCTTTTTAATGCCATATAAATATGGATTTAAGTATGGATTCACTGAAACGACATCATTGTAGGAATTATCGGAACCGAGAATGAAATAAAAGTCTCCATACACATGAGGGTGAAATAATTATGGCAGATTCCAAAAATTAATAAAAGGTTAAAGCTTACAAATAATTTTTTGTCAACAAAAATAGATAGCTGTGTGTGTTTGTTAAACATAGTTTTAGGCAGAAAAAATGGCAAATTTTTTGAATTCATGTGACATTGGTAGACCTCTTTCCTTTCAGTCTTAGCAACATTATATTGGCTAGTTTGAGGAATTTGGTTATTAAATCACACTTAAGAAATAATTATTTTGCTTTTGTTATTATAGTAATGTTCTTTAATAGTTTTCTTTCAATGTTAAATTAGATTTGTTATGATTTATTGAGGTTATCTTAAAAATTAATGGTTCATTCTTATTCTTAGTGGAAAAGATCAACAGGATCATTAAGTTATTAATGATCCTGTTAAGCTATTTTTATGATAAGTAACCAATCATTTAATAGTTCATTCCAGATGCTGAAAGTGGCTTAGTTAGAAGTGATAAAAAAGAAAAAGAAAAAAAAGACCTTAAGTGAATAATTTCTTAAGCGTCTTTAATAAGAAAGTATTAATTTCGATAAGTAAATTAAGCAAATATAAATCTCAATAATAAAAGAAAACATTTTTATTATAAACCCAAGAAAATGCATGCAGTTTTAACTATATACGAGATATGTAAATTATGTGAATTTTTAAGTTGATATTTCATAATATCACAAGTATACAATGCAAAAAGAAAATATTCCGAATAAATTACAGTAAAGCCCCGATTATCTGCGGTGCCAATTATCTACGAGTGCTGCGAAAATTTTTTTTTTAATTATGAACCTCAAAAAAACAAAAAACAATTTTAATCCAAGCCAACATACAATACAAGGAAATACAATTTTCCTATAGTGCGAAGATCGAAAATTACTGACAGGTTTATTGTGCATTCTAATCTTATAGGCATTCTCAGAATTTGTGGATGAGTGGCAGGCTCTTGCTCTGCAGAAAGGTTTCTGCTTTACTGTACATATTTTAAAAGTTTTACATTTTATGTTTTTTGTACAATAAAACATAGTTTTTATGCTGAAATATTTTTTTTCGTGTTTACATCTCATTTTTAGTCTTTTTTTTGGGTTATCTGCAATTTTCACTATCTGTGGTGCCCTTGCCACCCAATTCCGCGGATAATAGGGGCTTTACTGTATATTGTTTGTATCTTGATAATGAGGTAAAGAGAAGGTAAAATGAATGAGATGAATGATAGAACATTCACGTGATAATTCATTCAGACAATTAAACATTTTTTTATTATTGTAAATTTTATTGCTACATTTATAGTTCTTGATGTTAGATGTAATGACAAATATTCGTTCAATTTTTGAAAACAAGTACCTCTATTTTTTTTTTTACAAATAAGGAGGAAATTTGAGGAAAGGGGATTCAGATCAAAATTGACAAAATTGTTTGAGAAATGAATACGACCACAGAAAGAATAATTCTGCTAGATGGTATGTTCTGCAAATCAATGATATGTAAACATGGTCCCAAATGAAGTTGTATTTGTTGATGCTGGAAACTGTATGCAAACAATCAGTGTTGAGATCAACTGAAAATCTACCTGTAAACCTACAAAAATAGTAGTTGATGCAGGAAAGAAGAGTGAGGTGAATACGATAAATGACTGCAATGATAATTTCAATGGAACTGTTAAACAATGTCCATCTACTAACGATTTAAAACTAGATAATACAGAAAACAAACTGTTACAGCTGAAGATTATAGAAAAATCAGCAAATAGGTTTGCTGACAATTCTCTGCAACATAAAATGGAGAAAAACAATGCTATGTTTGAAAGGTTCCTAAACTTACATTCTAAAGAGAAAAATGACCAAATAAATTCGAGGTATGCTGGCCTTGAAGGATGGAAAGTCAAAAAAGTCAAATAAGAGAAAGAGAAAGGCTATATAAAAGTAAAAATGCTACATAAACAATTGTCACTTTTTACAGTAGCAGGAATACAGAAATAGCAATGGTGCCTTTGTGTCACTTGTGTCAATGGTGGTTCTTCAAAAAAATAAAAGCTACCCAAAGAGAAATAAATGTATTTACTGAATGGAAGTTATTTGCAGAAGCAGAAAATGTAAATCTACAGGAATTTTTCTAATAGTCATCCTGTAGTCATTAATACACTTTTAGTGATTATTATCACAAACAAAGCATCCCCTTATGGTCAGTTCATGTAAACAACCCTCACAAAAATGATCACAAATACAATTTACATCCACACACATTATTTTCATAAATTTTTTATTCCTTACTTTTATTAAGACCAATCAACAGAAACAGATCAATACAAACTGAAACGAATAATCAAAATATGAATTTACCTCTTTATAATAGTAAACATATAATCTCTTTTAATATTAATCTAAACTTCAAAGCTTCATATAGGTAATATAAAGACATTTTTATAAAAATAAAAATAAAAAAATAAAAAATAAAATAAAAATAAAAAATCTCTTTAAGGTCTTTACATAACTTTTTTTTCTCTTTGCATACAAAATGAAATTATTCTTTTTTAATGACTTCTGTCAACTTAACAACTGAAATTTCATGTTAAAGATAAGCAGAAAATTGATTTTATATTGAAATTTCCTGAACTACATAAATAAAGCAATACTTAAAACACAACAAAATGTCATTATGTTAATTTATAATCCTTCAAATCTTTGAGTATCAATTGTAACTCCAGAAATTTCAACTGAATTTTCTTTTAATTTTGGAATCTATGTTCAAGAAACCAGTAAATAATCGTAGTTAATACATGTTACAAATGATAAATGAAATATCTATTATAAAAAAAACATACGTGCATTAAATGACTTGAAATAATAATACCGTTCCCATATAAACAATTTATTAACATAGTTGAAGCATTTTTACCTAAGTCATAAATCCAAAAATTTATCAACTAAATATTATTCTAAACTCAATATTCAATATTTATCTTAAATAATATATATTTTAGAAATAAATATATTATTACTTGTAAACTGGATGTAAGATGAGGCAGTTTTAATTTTTTCAATTAAAAGTATTTAATGTTAAATGCTCATTAATAATAATAATAATAATAATAATAATAATAATAATAATAATATATTAAGATTTTAATCTAGTCAGTTAACAATATGTACTACTCTTCTTATTGTTAATTTGAAGTTTGATTTATTTCAATTTCTGAACATAAAACAATCAATTGTTAAGTATAAAATATAAATCCTAGAAATTTCATTCTTAATTTCTTACATATCATCTAAAAAAAGTTGTAAAACTATCTTTACAATCTGTCATAACAACAATGTAATCTAAAGATATTCTTAATTTTCAAAACAGCATTTTCAAATCAAGACAGAGAGAAAGAAAAAGGAAGTATGAGATTTTTGTCAGAATATTTAATTTTATATGAGTCACCTTAATAATTGAAAAGAAAACAAAGTAGTAATCAAGCCTAAAAAAATAATAATAAATTAAACAAAGCTAAAATAACTCAGTATCTTAATGAAGGTTGTCTTTGTTTCTTCAATATTTGGGAATTTTGTAATCTGGTTCTCTGTAAGAAGCGGAAAAAAAAAATAAAAATTTAATAGCATTTTTAAGATCTTAAAAAATAATGATTACACAATTAACTGTAAACTAAAATTTAATTTTCAAGCATCTAAAGAATTAGAAAACACAATATTAAAATATCATTAAAAAAGTATCTTTTTTTTTTCTTTAAGTTGCGGCATTTATTGTTAAACTACTAGCCTTAGCTCAGATATTCATTCAAATATTTTTAGCCTTAAAATAAATTAGGAAAATGTAATTTGGTTTAAAATTTCAAAAGAAAATAACAATGAAAAAACAACAGAATTATTCAATTAGTAATGAAATTCCTTACTATCAACTTATAAAGTAATTCATATAGTTTACTTTGGCTATATTCTCCCTCTATCTAAATACTTTTTTCCTATCAAATAGTCAACAATAAAAATTGAGCTTTATGTTATTAGTAGTATTTCACTTGAATTCAGCTTCAAAAGAAATAAGTAAATTTCTATTACATTGATGCAATTTCAGATGATGAATTTATCATCAATAAACTACTTGGTCACACTTTGCCAACATTGTGACTTATCAGTGATTTCTTTAGCTCACATGGGAGGGAAGGGGTATGTGGAGAATATGCAGTGAAGTCCTTTAATCTAATTAGTTAAAGATCTAGTGCTGGACCCGAAACCTAGACAATGAACTTTCGAAATTAGTGAAGGATTCTATAGGGGGAATCGAGGCTTCCCTGTGAAGCGACAAAGGGGGTGGCTTATTTGTTTGTAAACAGAGCCGTAAGGTCAATGGCAACCCTCAGTCTGGTTTCTTCAGGGAGTGACCTTGGCGGGTGACAGACAAGACTGGCCCTTGAGCACCCCACAACCTGGTAGGAAGCTCTCCCTCAACGCTCCCTAAGGTCAGAGCTATTTAGTGAAGAATCAGTGTTGGGGAATTAGTAAATATAAAATAGGAAAGCAGGATAACTAGTTTTGAAAACGATATAACGGATTGATTAGCATAAGGAGAATGATTATAAATGAAGATAAATGAATACATGGACATATAAACTTACATTACCCCCGGGGTTTTCAAAGGAAGTTGATGGTGCACTTAAACATATATAAAATACTGACACTTATAATAAATATATTAATCGAGTCGAGTTAATTGAATAGTTCAGAGTTTGCCGATGATTAGCGCTATTCATAGGCCTCTCTGGAGCGATGAAGGAGGTCAGAGTTCAGCTTACTGTCCATACTCTTGTATATCCGAAGAGCAATTTCAGCTGGGCACAGGTAACATAGGTGAGGTAATCGGTTTCATTTCGTGATGGCTTCTTCCGGTGATGCAAACTCGTGGATTGGAAAGAACATTCTTCAGACACAATCAGAGTCCTTCGGATTTGCTATCTCTGGGATTTGTAGGCTTCAGGCTGCTGCGATGTGCTCTCACTATGCATCCCTGAAGATTTAAAGAACGTTCTTAGACGCAATAAATCTCCGGGCTCCGAGATTGTAGCTGGGTCTAGCTGTACTTTTGTGGCAGCAAGTTTTTCAGTAGTGAGCGATTTCGAAGGGCAGCTAAGTTGAATTGCTGTCTGCCCTTCTCATATGCCAGCTCACTCTGTCTATTTTCTCCAATTCCATGTAAACTTATTTCCTCTGGTGTGACGTCATCTGATGCAACAGATGCCGTCCTGTCTGTGAGTACATCTGTTGACGGATCGAAAGATGGAGGACAACAAAGAGACAGAAAGGTAGCATAAAATTGAAAAGGCCTCATTGGAGGTAATAAAGCAGGTTTGAGAATAAAGGGAGGCTGAGCCAAGATGGCTGCCAGGTGGGGAAACATCTGGAAGAAACAACTGCTTCTAAAGAAGACAAAGAGTTGGGGTAAGGATTGGATAAAGGAATACGATGATATTTCCATAACCTAATACAAATATAAAAATTGAAAAAAAAAAAAAATGAAAGGGACAGGAAATGGGAAAAGATGTAACAAGCCGTTACAATATAATAGACCTGATGTGTTATGGCTTCAAGCCATGTTCTACCTGAGGAAGGTAACTAAGTAGATAATGTAAGTCGAGGATTTAAAATAAAAAAGGCTCCTTCATCTTCAAGAAATCAATCTCTTGATAAAATTTCAACATCAATTCACTTTGAAAATTCCATCTTATTTTAACCTTTTTTTCAGATTACATTTTTATTCTGAGTAACAAATAAATTACTTACCCTCCATCTAAAGCAGTAGCTTTCCTCTTGGCAATTATCTGCAAAGAAAATTGAAATTAGCATAAAGAAATTAACTTAAAAACGATTAAATAAAGCTTAGGGAACCAAGAAAAATATAAGTGCATAAAGGCTTGGCTTTTGCATCCCTGAACCATCATCGATGGGAATGGCCATTTTCGCACTTATTGGAGCTCATCAGCCAAAACCACCCAATGATGATCAGCTTTGTGCAATTACATTTTTCTTTCTGGATATAGTGTTCTACAAAAAACAAACAAAAACCATATACTGTTTTGTTTTTTATTTAAAATTCATTAAACTTTATAAACCAATCTGTTATCTTTTGCCAACTTAATATAAAAGAAAATACATGTGTAGGAACTAATTTATGTTCTTCCAAATATAATATTGGAAAGATCTTTAAGCCATAGTTTGCATGCAAAAGGTAATAACTTAAGCTAGTTCTACAATTTTTTTTTGTAGAAAATAATTTCCTCTTGCTTATAAAATAGTATCTTATTATTATATTCATTATCTTTGTAATAGATAAAGTAAAACCGAACAGTTTTCATTATCTTTGTAATAGATAAAGTAAAACCGAACAGTTTTCATTATATTTTTCCTACATTTCTATCTTCACTTCCTATATTTTGTGTTAAACAGACTGCTTAATTTATGGTGTATGACACAGCACTTCAACATAGATCTGCTCTGTAATATCAGCTGCGATATTGAAACTTGCTCACAATTGATATCAAAGGAATCTGATGTGAACCAAAACACTGACTACATCATTACATTCTGCCATAAGTCAACTGGTAATGTCAGGTACAATGGGCTTAAGTTTTCATGCTTCCTATGTCAGCATGATGTAACAAGAATCTACATTTGTCAGACAAGATAATATTTTCCTGCTCCTTAATCATTTGCTGTTGGTGAGTGTGTCTCCAATGAATTCAATGTTTTCTTCTACTGACAGAAGTGAAATATGGCAAGATAATCTACAAGAATTGAGTAGTTGCCTTTCTGCACATTTCTGTTGTACTCTGTTCTGATTGACTTGCGGCCTACGATGTATAATGATGAGAAAGCTTCAGTTACTTTTGAATTCTCTAATCATCTAAGACTGATGATGACTAAAGTAGTTTGTTTGTTATAAAATTATGAAGCTGTTATGTATGGAAAGCCCAAGAAGGCATCATATCTAAGATAAAACGATGTGTGTGTGGGTATGTGTCAGATAGCCAATATCATTTACATCATTAATATTATCCAACCTAAGATTGAACAGTAATCTTTCTACTTCTTAAAGCTATGCCTAAAGGAATGATCTATTTATGTGAAGTGAATGCTGTATCTAACAACGATATACCACACATACAGAACTATACTAATAAAAACCCATACCTGACTGATTTTCTGCCATTCTCTATCCAATTCTGCCTTTTCATCCTTTTTACCACCACCAGTACGACGTGTCTTACGTCCGTCAGCCATTTTGACACCATATTGGAAAGCAGCCCTAAAAAGTAGAATATCATTTAATTAGCTCATTTTCATACATAAACTTAGCAGTTTGGCAATTCATATTTAATAATAATATTAATATTTATTACATATGTAGAAGCTAATCTGGAGAAAATTCAAGAAACTTAATTTCCAGTAATTCTCGTCATCCTTTTTGATATTGACCAAACAAAAGATTAAATAAGCTTTTTATTTGAAACCAAAACAAAAACCTTTAGAACTTAATTTAAAATCTTAACTTACTTTGGCAAAGCTTCTTTTTGATTCATATATTCACTGTATTCTTCCTGGGTATCAAAATCCCATCGTCCTATGGGACCTTTTTTGTTTCCCTTTTTTTAAAATATACAAACAAACAAAAAATATTTAGTAAGAACAATGACAATCATTTTAAGAAGCCTATTCGAATTATACTACAGCTCCTAGAACAACAAACTCACATACTTAAAGCATAGTAATACCTTCCATAAAATATTGCTACTCTTTTGAGGTCTTCCAGAAATTCATTATTGGTAAGTGGAGATTAGAAATAAAACTTGAACAAGCCTTTCAGTGAGAAATCATTTAAATTGATTTTCTGGTAATTAAAAATAATAATAATAAACAATAGAACCCTGGAAATTACTGTTAACTAAAACACTTATCTAAAGAGAGACAGCTCAAAAGATCCCTTTGAAATAAATCAGATAAATAAATCAATACACTGTTTTCAAAAAACTGATCTAGAATGAGCACAAAAATGTACAGTATACTCTAGATATCTCGAAGTTGAACAGACGCTGAAAGAAATTCGATATAGTGAGTTTTCGAGATAACAAAGTCATAATCAAAACGCAAAATTCATGTAAAAATACAAGATACAGAATAATATTCTAAAAATTAGAGTCTTGATAGATAAGAATAAATATAAATATGTAATGATAGTTAACAGTAAGTCTAAATACAGCAATGATAATTTTATTTTTTAAAAGTAGTCGAAAACAATTACATTAAATTGAAAAGAATTTAGTAAAATACAATGAACTTACATTGCTAGAATTTCTTAAAAAATATCTCTATTTTCTTGGATTACAATTGAACAGCGATTTTTCCGGAAAAATTCATTTTTTACTTGAAAAATATTCAACATGACAAGGTTTTGAGTGAAAACTTTTCGACATAAGAATTAAAATTAACATTAGATGAATATATAATATCAAGGGGAAAAATAATTTTTCGACATATCAAGGTTTTGGAGATATCGAGAGCATACTGTAGTTTGCATACTTGAAAACAAGGATAGATTACAGTGAAGTCAGTATAATTATGAAATTGGGCAGGTGAGCATGTTACTGATTAAAGAGTTAATCTATAAATTCAGCATTTTAAAATTTCCCTTCAGAGTTACAGATTAAATCTCTCTAATACTGAAACTGAGTATTTGTTAAACAACTAAGTCTATTTTAATTAACTATAAATTAAAACCAAAATATTATTTAGTTCTAAATTTACCATGTCCATTTTAGTGTAATCAACTTCATCATCACTGTCATCAATTGCATCAGCTGTTTCTGGTGCACTAAAAAAATATTAAAAGAAATTGAACATAAGTAACAGTAAAAAAAAAAAGCACTAATAAAACATGTCGCATTTTAAAAATTCAATATGTTCATCATTCATTCTTACCCTGGATAACATTCAGCATAACTGTCAGGTTCATTAAACTTGCTTAGTAATCTGGAATGTCTCAGCTTCTCTTCTCTTTTTAAAGCATTTTGCAAACTAATGAAAAGAAACAAGTAAAGAAATGAAATTGGATATCGTTTAACGTAGTTAGTTTGTGGGAGAGCTTTTTCACTTTTTGAATACATCAATTACAATTATTTAAAAAAAATTTAAATTTTAAATAATTTCAGTTATTTTTTTATTTTATTTTCAAATTACTCATTTTCGTAAAAGGTGTTTTGAGAAAAGGATCCTTTGTCAAAAAGTTTTAATTATGATTATTTTATTTAGAAAAAATCATTCTTAATTGAACTATGTTAACAGAAGTAGCGTCCTACAAAATTTGTCTTTGATACAAGGAGTATGTTGATGAAATTCTACGACTTTTTAGGTTACTTTCCCTTTTGTGGCACCTCAGGCTTACTTTTCAGCTAGAAAATGCCTGGCCACATGGCATGTCTTTTCATAGACTATCTTCATGGTTGTGACACACTTCCTTGGCCAGCAAAATTGCCAGACCTCTCCTATTGAGCACATATGGGATGTGATGGGGCATTGCCTTCGACCATCCCAGAATGTTGATGAATTAGCCTGTCAATTAGAGGCCATTTGGCAAGAAATCCCCCGAACACCATTCACCAACTGTATCAATCAATGCCATGTCGGGTAACAGCTTGTATCCAGGCCAGCAGTAGACCAACGCCATGTTGACTTGCTCCCTTTGTGTAGCTCTTTCTGTCCAATAAATCATCCAACTGTTCTGAAATTCTAATCATTTGGTTTTCTGTACCTGTATATTAAACATACCAAGTTTTGTCTCAATAGGATAATTCCTTCTTGGTGTGTCGATTTTTTTTTTTGCCAAAGAGTTTATGACAACTTGATCAAGAAATATTATGGTATGTTTGGAATTTAATTTAAGGAATTTTGTTCTGTGGATTTTGATATAAGTGATAAATCTTAAGTAGTTTTGAAACATATGAGCAGTGAAAATCCAATCATCTCAAGAGTAGAAACATTATATACACTGAACAGTAATACTCGAATGAACAGTTCAGCAAAATATCATAAATTGGTGCCACACAAACTGTCACGGCATTGATGATAAAAGAAAGAAAGAAAATTAAAGCAGCTTAGTGGGAGCTCTTTTTTGGTCATCCAAATTCACCTGATTTAGCCCTTTTGGAATATTACTTGCCCTGTGCAGCAGGGCACTTTTTTCTTAATTAATAAAGGTAAGTTTTTCTGTTATACATCATATTCCTGAAAATATTTATTCCCAAAAACTGCAATCTGTGAACACTGCAGTGCAACAGCATTAAGTCTTATAGAAGAGAATTAAATTGCTCCAATGAAAGTCATGAAACAAAAACAATACGGAGATGATCTTGGATCAGATCAGAAGATATGGGTGCAGTTTTACCACTGAACATCAATTAATGGTGAGTTAGATAGTAACATAAATTAATTTTAAGTTATTTTACATCTATTGATTAATTAAAAATAAATAAATATACATTCGATCATCTTGCATGATTGCTTTGGCAGCTTCTTGATCCTTCTCAGCTTTGGTGCCAATGCTTGACCAACCACTAGAAAGACGGAGATCAGAGTCTTTAAATTTATCTTTCTCATCTTCTTTCTCCTGCTCTTTATCATCCTAAAAAATGAAAATAAGGGAAATAAATTTATTTCTATCTATCATAAAAAAAACTATAGTATCTGTAAAAGAGAAATATCTGTATGATAAAGCATTAATCATCCTTAATTACTAATGTAAATCATAGGTAATTAAGGACAGATTTTTTTTTATTTATTTTTTAATGCCAATATTAATGTGGATTTGATAAGAAAAAAAAAGAAAAAAGGAAACATATTCACTGAAATAATTTATGCCCCCCCCCCATGCATATTTACGGTAATTACATTAAAATGACTAGTATATATTTTTATTTTTATGCAAAATTATTACTCCACTGTAATGAAATTCATATTGTTTGAAGTCGCATTGTATGAGATGTGCTTGTATACGAGATCTAAATTGATCATAAACCCTTGGAACTTCAGTAATTTTTGTGGGAAATGCTAATAAGTATGACATACCTAATCTCATTCCCATTCATAAAGATTTAGTATTTAGCTATTTTGAACTTTTAATCTCTTTAAGATTAATTAGACCAAAACCATCCGATACAGAATTAAGCGAACTACTACTTCAGGTTTTGAGACATACTGTAGTGTAACCAAAATCTGCTGTAATAAAGTTAGACAAAAATCGCAAAAGTACAGTTATACTACAGTAAAACCTCGTTAAGTCGTCACCCAGATAAGTCGTCACTCCACTTAAGTCGTCGTTTTCCTTTGGTCCCGACAAGGTCTCATAGACAATAATGTAAAATAACCCTCTTTTACTCGTCACCAAATTTAATTCTACTCCGGATAACTCGTCACCCTCAAAAATGGCGAAAAGCATCTTTATTCTCAATTTCGCCTGCTATCTTTTCAGCCCCGCCCCTTCACTCTAAGAAAGCCTAGCCTTTACGGGGAATTTTCACGTGGGAAATTCACTTGGGAAATTACACACTTCTCGCTGCGACTCTTGTCAAGAGTAGAATTTTTTTCTTGACCGCTACTGAGTGTGATTTTATTTCATAGCGAGTAAGCCCCGAAAATTTAAAAGCGATCGAAATTGTTTTCCTTCCTCCAAATGTAACTGCACTTCTTCAGCCTTTAGATCAAGGGATAATTCTTGACTTTAAACGAAAGTACAAAAAAATGCTTGTAAAGGACATGATAAAAGCCTTTGATAGGAACGAAAAGCTAGAAGTTTCAGTTTTAGATACGAGTAACTATGTGCACAAAAGTTGGAGTTCCATTTCATTACAAAGTGTTTCGAATTGTTACCAGTAA
>JAFIDM010000001.1:122531847-122550595 GCA_023159025.1 Thereuonema tuberculata
CTTTCTATATATACATAATTTATATTTTAAAAACATTATTTATTCCCAGTAATAACCTTCACTATAACCCTGATCATCTGATCATTCCTTCACTTAATTCCATTCTGATGTTCATAGTATAACAATTACACACACTCCCCCCCCCCCCCTATTTCCAGTAAATATTATAAAATCATAAAATTATTGTTTTCAATGTTTATTACAAAGAAGACAAAATGTAATTCCATGTAGCTTCAGTTATTCCTAATAACTGATGTTGATGTCATGAGAATTAGAAAGCAAGTTGCTTGAGTTAATGCCTCAAATAACTAAAGGTGAAATACACTTTACGGAACATGGTGGAAGGAAGGGAGTTTTGAGAAATTAAAAATCATTTCAAGAGATAGCATTAAATCCAGCTCTGGTTCTCTCAAATGAAGCTTATACAAGTAAGCACCATTTTAGGATAATGCTGCTAAAGCAGCAGTTCCTAATCTGGGACCTGCAATGATGTAGATATTGGAATTAATTTGTTTTATCCTACTCTCAGTAGACTCATCTGTTTGAACTTTGCTATGAAGCTAGGGTTGTTTCTTCTTGGTTCCAAATTATGAATTAAAAGACTGTTTAAATGACTTTATGTCCTTGCCTATTTACTTTTTTGAATTGTAGTCATCAAGGTTCCAGTGTTACTGTATTTTCTGTGCAAGTCAAAATTGAGGCAACAATTAAGAAATTAATTTGGTTCTGCTGAACTGACAATAGCAAGTATGATTCATTTCCCCACTCGATGACTTTTTATCATCAAGTGAGCAACAACTTCCGTGCAATCTTGTTCAGTGCATGAAAGTGAACAGTCAAGTCTTTAGTGAGCCATTTAATAAATAGTAAATAATTAATAAAGGATTATTTTCCAAGGTCTCATGAGAAATCCATTCCTGTTAACAGGAAATGAATCACCAGCAAATGAAGATCACCTGATGCATGGCTTAGAACGTCTGATCAGATTGAGTCTTACATTTCTGCCCTCCATTGTTGCATTGATAGCTTTACCAAAGAACCAGGAAACTTAATTCCACCAAGGAATTTTTAGTTGGAAATCTTCTATGAAGGATCATTTGGACAATGTGTTCAGAGTATATATATATATATTCATTATTACTAGTGACATGTTCTCTAGCCAAATACTTTTTCAAGAATATTGCTTATATTTAACAACAGTTATGCATTAAAAATGACACTTATAATTGACTGGTGTACGTTAGTGAGCTGCATACTAGGCTGTGCACTGTTCTCAATTTACCACATACACTTATGAGCAATCATGATTGCATTTGTGGAACTCTTTGATTGCGTTGTTTCTAATATTGTCTTTTGGGAAGCTGTAACTCTCCTCTTCAGAATAATAGTAATTACCCCCCTCCAGCTGGATTGTCTTTCTATTGTTACAATTGTTTGCAATTCTTTGCTAGCTTCAATTACTGTTGACTTGCCATCCAACAAAATTATTCATCTGTGAGAGAGCCTTAGGTTCTGATCAATGAGAAAGTGTTGTAAATGTATTTACTTCCCTGCTTTTTTGGTTTAACATCTGAAAACTTTTGAAAGGATTTTCATCAACAGGGACACGTGGGAATCTTAAGAGTGAATTGTAGAGACAAATTTTTAAATTGTAAAACCTTAAATTTTAATTTTTATTGACATTCATTGGTTGAATTCTTCTCTTACAGATATTGTAGTTGATAATTGTGCAATTTGTAGAAATCACATTATGGATCTGTGTAAGTATTTTATAATTTATTTTTATAATTATAAAGGACATGATTTTGTAATTATGCTGTGCTCTCTTTTATAAGAAAGAGGAAAAAAGAAATAAATAATTTAGGATTTAACAACACATAATTAGAAAAAAAATTATTGTCCTTTTTTTCTTTAATTTTTTAATTATTTGCATTTACTGTATATAAAGATTTATTAGGAAAATTTTGGAAAGTAGATTGTAAATATTCCAAAGTCCATCAATGCTGTTTTATTATTTAGTCAGTAGTTGACGTAACGACTCCAACACATTTCTTAATGAGTACTAATTTACTGATAAATAATTTATCAGTTTTTTAAAGAATGCTGATTAAGAAGCTTTAAAAAAACATTTAATCATTTTTACATAACATTTTTCAGATAAAACTTATTTCAAATTGTTAAACTAATTCAGTTTTCAGGTTATTATTGTTTGGTGGTTCATTCAACTCTTCATAATTGAAAAAAAAAGAATTTTTTTTTAAAAAAGCCTTTTAATTTTGTAATAAAATATAATTTTCTTTAGTTATTAAAGAATTATTTTAGTAGATGTAATAAATAAAGCTTCCTTTTGTTTTCTTATTTGTCACAAGAATTATTAGTTCTGAAAGTTAAAGTCAGAAAGTAAAATAAGTTTTTTTATGCATTTTTCTCTTTATCATTACCAAGTATTTCATTTATTTATTTTTATACATACTATATATGCTTTTATATAAAGCCGGACAGTGATGTGGAATTTGAAAAATGCCAATACAAAAACCATATCACTGTTTCTGTGAAGATACTGCCAATCTATCCTCACATTGTCAGCGGCAAAATTTAGAAACAAATTTAGAAAATAAAAATGCAATATTCCAAGTTTGCTCTTTTTTTATTCAAAATCTAAAAACTAACAACAATATTATTGATATAATATACTAATGCCCGAGTGCACCAAACTTCAGTTAACTTTGATGACTGCAGTTTGGACGGAGCTAAAATTAGTGGGGGTGCTGCTCCAGAAAAATTTTAGCCTTTGTTTTAAAATTGTGTGAAAGGAAACATTTATAAAAAGAAAATTTATTCAGAAACTTGATAAATTTCTTTTTATACAGGTTTGCTTCCTTTCACACAATTTTAAAACAAAGGCTAAAATTTTTCTGGAGCAGCACCCCCCCCACTAATTTTAGCTTCGTCCAAACTGCAGTCATCAAAGTTAACTGAAGTTTGGTGCACTTGGACATAAGTATTTAAATTAATTTCTAGTTTTTAAGTATTTAAATATATTCATATATTTGTAGAATAAAAAATAAATTAGAAATTAAAAAGACTAAAAAGAGCAAAATCTACATATAGGACAGGCAAAACTCAAAGCTGACTCTTTAAGTTTTGTAAAGCAAATATTTCAATCAATCTTTTGCAATTTAGAAAAGTAGAGAGTAGAAGAATAAAATTAACTTATATTACTAAACTATATAAAGCCGTTATATATATATATATATATATATATATAATATGTAAACTGGGGTAGAGCTTTTATTGTTAATTTTCAGAAACCAGAATCGTCACTTCTTGCTAATAATTGGTATTGGCATTAATGTTATGCCTTCTCTGATTTTCTATTACTTTCTACTTTTTTTTTTAAACTTAATTATATAAAACTGTATGTATAATAATGTTATTCTGAAATATCTGGATAATCAATTTAAAAAAAAAAAAAAAAAAGCATTTTTTTTTTTTAATTGAAAATAGGATACACAAAGTACATCTGGAAAATGTATATCTACCCTTTGAGAATTAAGTTCTTTACTGATCTTAATCTGAGATTTATTTTTATTTTATTTTTAATCTTAATTTAAAATAATAAAGTTTAACTTTGTTTGTAATGATTACATTAAGATATAAATTGCATGTGTTTTCCTCTTTAATAGGCATAGAATGTCAAGCTAATCAAGCCTCTGCCACAAGTGAAGAATGCACTGTTGCCTGGGGTGTTTGCAATGTAAGTGTTGAAATATTAACTGAAAACATAGTTTTGAAATAACCTACAAAGACAAATATTTTTTTTAATAAATGCAAAATTTTTAGAAAAAGAGAAAGATCAGTTGTTTTCAGTAGTCGTTTTACTGAAAGTTTTTATTAAAGCTTAATTTAATTCATTTTGTACTACACAAATGCCAGAAACTTAAAATTCTAATTTCTACATGTCCATTGTCACGATAGATTTTATTTTGTGACCATCAACATTTTTTTTTTTTTACATATTTGAAAGATTTTCACTAAGCCTTGGCAGTTGCCTCAGTTTTCGTTTGTTTTTATACATACTGTTGAGTCCTTTTAATTGTGCTCAAATGTGTAATACTAAAAATGAAATTACAAAAAAAAAAAAAATCATTACGTACCTGGTATTTATTTTTTGGCATTTCAGATAAAATTGTCATATCTATATTATATAATGTTTGCATATTTCCTGCCCTCCAGGTTTCAAGAGATATGCCATAGAGAAAAAAAAAAGATGCAGTTCTTTACACAGATTATACTGTCTTAGAAACTCTTGATTGCATAAAAATACCACCAGCAATGAATAACTTGAAGTTTCACAGATGATATTCTGTGTTTGATGGATATCATTATTAGCTAGTTCGCTGACCTAGTAATTGAACTCGGTTTTCTCCATTTAACTGATAGTTTTGACAAGAACATTTGTATGAATTCCAAAAGCTCTGTCAACTTCTAATAAGTACAGATGTGTTGAAATGTTACTTGTTCATTACTAACTGGAAAGTCATTGAAATACATTCCTGTCTGGAATGTCAAGCAGATGAATTCATGCCATTCCATCTTTAATAATACTTAAGGTTTCAGCTGTCCATTCCTAATGAAATAGCTAAGTATCTTTCAAGTAATGGCTAAAGATGTTCTGTGCAACTTCGATGTAATGATCGATGTCAATACACTATGCAGAAACAAAGTCCTAATGTAATGAATTTGCATTGTTTACGTTTATAGTATCGTTTCTACGAATGTTACGCCATCAGAGGAGGTGCATTTTATGTCTTGCCTCCCCCTCCACTCCCAGCTGTTTCCGATTTTTCTTGCATGTTTTTTTTGTTTAATAATTTAACTTTTTGAAGAAAAAAAAAAACAATTACAGAAGGATTTCACTAATAGAAAATTTATTGTAAAATATTCCTTTAGTTTGAATTATTTTCATTATTTTTCCTTCTCGTTCATTCATTTCATTGGTCTATTCAAACTCCTGGAATTGTTATTTTGTAAACGGCCACATTTTATGGAAAAAAAAAAAATATCAACGATATTCATTTTAGCTAAAAGACAGTGATGCAGATTTTTTAATTAATATTTATTTTGCAACTATAGACATTATTTTTTTTTTAAGTAGTAAATAATTATATACATCTCACTAATGTGTTACTTTTTATCTTTAAAGCATGCATTTCACTTCCATTGTATATCACGTTGGCTGAAAACAAGGCAAGTTTGCCCTCTGGACAATAGAGAATGGGAGTTCCAAAAGTAAGTATGATTGTAAAAATATAGAGGAGAAAATTAATTTTGTAATATTTAGTTTAAGATTAGTTCATTGGAATGATCAAATCAGTGATAATTTATTCTTAACCTTTTTTATTCTTTACCCTCTGTGGGGTAAATTTTACCTGAGCATTAAAAAAATATGCATTTATTTTTAAGGGTTAAGGGTATTTTTATCCAGTCAACCAGTCATTTTTCAATGGACTTCCCCATTATTGAAGGTGTCGAAGTCAACGTCATTCATTAATTTGCCACCCCATTTCAACAGATTTATTGTATTGCTGTCCATTTGGGGTAATTTTTACCGCATTCAAATCCTGGCAATTCCCCTTCCAAACTATCTCAGCACATACTTTACAGTATCCATTTTTTGCTCTGGTTACAACTAATTTCAGCATTGTCACTGTAATTCTTTGTATCAATAGAATATCTTACTATTAATAGGCAAAAAATGTACGGATGTTTGTCATTAGTGGACAGAGCGGAGAGAGTCGGAGGGAGAATATTTTAAAGACCAGCAGTAGTCTGTTGGTTAGAGTTCCTGACTGCGAGGACGGAGGTCCTCGGTTCGAATCCCATGCAAAGCGAAAAAAAAGATAATTTGACTTTCTCTGCAAGGGAAAAAGCAAATAGATCGAATGAAGCAGGGTTTATACATTTCATTCCTTTTAAAAAATGAGCTTAGAACATCTTTTTCAATCTTATTTTTGAAAAATTTCACGGTATTTCAAAAATGTGGAATTTGTTTTACTTCCGTAAATATTTCACGGGTTGCACCTAGTATTGATAAATTGAAGAAAAAAAAATCCAAAATGAGCAGATGAGGTTTGGCAAATGATGAAATTTTTGTGTCCCTGCTCCTTCTGTCTATTTGACCTTGAAAAAATTGTCAAGATCATCGTGAGAAAAATAGCTTTTTATTGCTTTTACAAGAGATGATCGAATTTCAAATAACTCCACTGATTATGAAGTGAAAATATATAAATTAATTGATAGTAATTTTCAAAAAAATTAAGGATAGATTGAGAAAGCCTTCAAATTGTAACAGGGGTAAATTTACCCCATGCACGTGCTATTATCACAACAAGTGATGCCACATCTTCGAGGGTTTACTAATTGACGAAATTTAGATAATTGGTTTGTAGCATTCATACAATTCAAAGGCATACTTTTCTAACTTAATTATTAAATCTATTATTTATGTTAGTAATATCAATGACAGAAATGTATTTGCAGAGAATGCACAAACTTTCCAAATTATAATTATTTCTGTTTTAAACTTTATGGTTATGTTATATTGATCATTTCCTGTAATGAATTTTCAGTTTTCTACATATGCTATTCATTAAACCTCAAATGATTCAGGCTTCTCTTTATCATGAAGGCAGTCTTTGACCAGTATTTAGAATTTCTCTTAAGGAAAATTTCACCAATCATTTAGAGCTTGTCATCTTCTGTTCAGCAACTGTAAAGGAGATGCCAGAAAGTCAACATGTTTATCTCTTTAAAACTTTTTAGAATCGTCAGAAGACATCTCTTTGCAGTATTTTGATATCAAATTCCAAGTACTCTCAGCTGAAGATTTTCTTAATATTCTTCTTGCAAAGAAAGCATAATATAGGTGGTGCTTTCAAAGAATCTTAAAGCTATAGAGCTGCTTGATATTGAACATTTTTATAATTTCAAAAGTTCCAACTATTTCACCAAAGTCGTCTATGTGTCTGTTGCTACATCAGCCCCTGGATTCCATTGATTTTTGTAACAATAAAAGTAGTATTCCGCAGTTGCTAATGCTTTTATAGTTAACATATTCCAATGGAACAGAAAAACTTTTGTAGGAAACTGACATTGGATTTGAAGCAAGAACAATAGCTCTTTGCTGAGTGGAATGAAAACTCACCATTATTATTATTATTTTTTCTGTACTCTAGATATATATTGGGGTTTCAGGGATCTATCCCTAAGATCCAAAAGTGCAGTAGTTTTCAAATGAAATCTTTCAAAACTCTAGAGTTGATTGGTTTCAGTGGACATTAATTCTGATCTTCTGTTCAAAATTCCTGTATATGAATTTCACTTGGATGGACAAATTTCATTACAATTCTTTTACAAGTATAGCATTGTAACTTAAATCCAATAAATCACTGCCCTATTTGTTGTGTCCATCTGCTTAAGTCCAACAGAAGTTACTTTAATTTTAACTTTTATCCTCTTGTTATTTAAAAATGTGATTCCCAGATAATGTAATTGATAAATGTAACATATCCTTTGTTGTTTTATCTTAATTTTTTTTTTTTATTCATCTCCAACTGAAGTAAATTTCAGAAATTTCAAAATCTAAAAATTGGCATGTAATAATAAAACAAATTTTTATTTTGGTCCTAAAAATTTGGGATATTAATAACACATTTGTGTGCAACGCCTAAAATTTATGATTGCACATTTAAGTCGGCATTTTATATAAGAAATTTATTATTAACTTGAAACCTTTATTATTATTATTTTTTTTTTAATAAATTACCTCAAATTGAGGATAATATTGTGAAGTAAAACCCTGTATCACTCCTGATACAGA
Organism: Thereuonema tuberculata; assembly: GCA_023159025.1. NCBI lineage: Eukaryota > Metazoa > Arthropoda > Chilopoda > Scutigeromorpha > Scutigeridae > Thereuonema > Thereuonema tuberculata. The sequence continues at coordinate 122,539,730 of JAFIDM010000001.1, forward strand.
TTACCAGCACAAATATCAAAAATAGCTCAGTGAATTTGTGTTTTGTTTAGTTATGTGCGTTCTTTGTTTTATTTTACTGTAAAAATATACTAACGCACGTTAAACTTTTGTCTAACTCCTGATATTATTTATAAAAATGCTTTTATTTCTTTAATTTCAGATATGGCCATTAACAAAGTTGGTGAAGAAGATTCTTATTTGAAAATGTTAAAAAAAAGATTCAAGTTCTACGAATTATACATTAAATTATAATGGCACCTCTTTAACAACTGAAATTGCTTGGTTTGTTTTATAAGCTTATACTTTTTTTTGTTAAATTTTCAAAAGCTTTTTTTAGAAAAATAAATAAATTAAAAACTTGTTGTTAAGAATCTTCCCTGCTTATTGTGTAGTTCCATTATTTTTATATTTGTTTATTAGGAAGTGTAGTTTAAATAATGTATAATGAACTTCAACATTATGAATTGGTTGTTGTATGAATAAGCCAAACAAGCTTTGAATGAAAATGATGAAACCAAGAAAATCTAGAGATCTTTAAGAGTTGAATGGCAAATAGTAATTAAGCTAATAGATAAATTAATGGATTTGCTGAGCTTTTAGTTCTATAAAATAAGTGTGCATTTGTAAAACCTGAAACTACAATAAATGGCCCTCAATTTAGATCTAAAGTATAAATACTTTAAATATTTCTTATTATGAACCACCTGTTTTCTCGAACCAAACTCTGAATCTTCAAAAGTTGCTCTTTTGTAGAAGATTTAAATTCAGTCAAATTATGCCCATGATCAAAATCATGACCAAACATCTCGAAAGATGAAAAACCTGTCGCTTCATTGTCTGTCAGATGAATGAAAGACATTCTTGTAAATGAACGTCCCAATCATTCTGTGTTCTACCTATATATGATTTCAAAGTATTTTTTATTGTTCTAATATAACGTTCAGAAGGATTAGACTGTGGAGAATAAATACTGGTGAAAACATGTAATAATTTTCTCTTATCACAAAAGGTCTTAAATACTTTAGATCTAAATTGAGGACCATTTATTGTCATTGCAAACCTACATATAATTTCCCATAAATATAGTTTTCTTCGATTAAAGTGTAGTATTTTACATTTTTTGTTTTTTTTTAATAGCTGCAAGTATTTCCTCATAAATGTTGAAACCTGGAACTCAACACTATTCCAAGTCGCACTTTGCATTGTAGCCCATGTCGGGCAACTACATCATTCGAGAGTATATTTTTTATTTACACACACAATACAACCCAAAATTAACTTAGCAATAGCACCAAAAGAACATTTTCATAATTTATATTATTCGAAAATCTAACAAATAGATATATCCAAACTTAAATATTTGCTGGATTATTGCAAGTGCTTGTCTAATATAGGCAGCAGCTGTTTGGAAACACCTTCATTTAAACAAGGATTTCAAATCCTTATATATAAGGTTGATTCTTAATTAAATCAGATGTTCCTTTATACTTTGATTTATATACTATTTTCTTAAACTAATGTGTTCAATGTCTTTCGTATGGCTTCTAAATAATTTGATTTCAAAAGCAAATGAAATTCAGTAAACCACTTTCGAAATAACAGTATTAATAGATCTACGTATGACTTAATATTTTTTGAATTGGCAACAAATTGTCAGATAATTTATCACAATTTGTTGATTTTCATTGTCTCAGAGACAGGATAAGTTCTCATGGTATTTGAATGTAGGTTTTACTTTTTAATGTTACCCGTTATTGACAAATGCCAACCATTTGGCTCTAGACCATTAGCCTTTGGGCTCTCCAATACTAACACTAATAATTCACCAATGCTGGAAATTGATTCCAAGTGTTTGGCAGACATTAACTGTCCTAAGTCTCACAAAATACAATCTGAGAAAAACAGCAAGTCCAATTCTAAAAGGGTGGGCTCGAAGACAATCATGTCCAGTCAATATTCAGAAACTGGCAACCACTTCTCATCTTGGATAAAAGGCACATTACTCTTATTGAATACTTGCAGAGGACCTTCCAGGATTTCCCTCTGGAGGCAGTGAAAAGTTCATCATCAGTTTTCTTATAATACAATTTAATAAGCAATTTCAATGAATGAATGAAAATAGGTAGTGGAACTTTCTGCATCACGCTAGCACTTTTCTTTTTGGCCAGAAATCAGCTTTTTCATTTTCCATAACACCACAATAATCAGAATTTCTTTTCAGTGAGTGAAAGGAACCTACACTCCTGAATCCATGGGTAAGTGTCACTGATTGCAAGATAAAGCTTGAAGAGAAGAACTATGAGTCCAAAAGAATACAAGCTTTCTTGAATGAAGAAAGATGAAAAGTTGTAGTGCCACAAAAATAGCTTCACAATTTTTCCTTCGAAATGTATTGAAAAAGTCAAATAGAAACAGAATGGATCACACAAATTTTCTGCTCCTGTCCCTTGTAATTATCAAGTAGGGACCCATCAGTGTAAACATGTGACCATTTATCCTGTGGAAGTCATGATTCGATAGTTTGAATTTGCTCAGAATTGTCTTTTTTAAATCACCTCTTTAAGACCTAGAAAACCTAAGGGGCTCACTGGTGGAAGGAAATCAGCAATCTTAAGGTGCAATTTTTCTTACGGATTTTATGTAGCAGTCTTGGATTTAAGATTTCTACAGGAGTTAGTCATAATTTTTCCAAAAATCATTGTTTGGTAGTCTATTACTCTAATACATTAATTTTAATAACATTTGTTATAGGTTGGGTTTTGGTCAGTAACTGCAGAGCTGGGAGAGGGATAGTTTATACAGCTCTAGTAATTAAAACGTAAAGCTTGGTTTTGGAAAAATTTTGAATCTCACTTTTTTGTGCTGAAACTAAAGTTTTGCTGCAATAGACCATTACAGACAGGATATAAAGCTTGTAAGTAGTATTAAGAGTTTGTCTATTACATCCCCCTTTGACATCTGCTAAGCATTTAAGGATAGGGAGTCTTCTTTCTGCTCTGATTTTTAAATGATTCACATGTTTTGGCCAACTAAGTAGGTTATCCAAAACACACCCCAAATAATTTGAGTCATTGTGCTGTAAATTCACTTCCTTAAACTTAAGTCTGGATACAAAGGGTTGATCATTTAATGTAAAGAATTGGCTAATAGTCTTGTTTTGATTAATGGGTCATTCCATTTTCATGAAACCATGCTTCCAATCTTAAGTGATTGATTAAGGATATTAAGGCCATTTTCTTTCTTTTTAGTTGCACTGCTCCATATGACCATATCGTTTGCAAACAATGCCCCACCTCAGCCAGGCCATCAGAAATCAAGGATATTGAAATGTCATTTATGAAAATATTGAAAAGGGATAAACTTCAAACAGTGCCCTGTGGCAAGCCAGTTTCAATCATACTTCCTTCCTTTATCGAATTTGGCCAACTAGGGACCACGGAACTAGCTCAACCTGACAACTTCAGGGTGAAGCTAATGAAATTCAAGAGGGGGGGGGGGCGAGATTCACATCTGGTCCAGGATAACCCTGAGGTAGTAAGTCCCAGGGAGAAACGGACGAAACACAAGAAAGAAACAGTCATGCCAACGCCGGGATTCGAACCCAGGTTCCGACAACGGTCACACGGCAGACCGCCGTGTAGGCCGCTCGGCCATGCCGGAAAGGCTTTCAATCATACTATTAATAGGCAAAAACTTTACGGATGTCTGTTTGGCATCATGACGATGGCGCCACAGCGTTTATGCCACAGGATTGGAGTTGCCTATTATTTTAGGGCAGGAGGTAATATTATTATTATTATTCAGTTCTCTGCCAAGGGCAGGTCCTTCACTGCAAACCCAGCATTCTCCAATCTTTCCTATTTTCTGCCTTCCTCTTCGTCTGCACATAAGATCCATTTACCCTAATGTTGTCGATCATCTGAAATCTTCTTCTGCCTCGAACTTTTTTACCGTTCATCATTCCTTCCAGTGCATCCTTCATTAGGGAGTTTCTTCTCAGCCAGATAATAACATCAATAGATCGAAAAAAGAATTTGACTTTCTCAGCAAGGGAAGAAAGCAAATAGATCGAATGAAGCAGGGTTTATACATTTTATTCCTCTTAAAAAAATGAGCTTACAACATCTTTTTCAATCTTGTGTTTTTGAAAAATTTCACGATACTTCAAAAATGTGGAATTAGTTTTACTTCCGTGAATATTTCACGGCTTGCACCTAGTTTGTTTAAACACAGATCATTCTAATATCTGTATTATTGTATATCAGCTCTAGTTTATCGGTGTTCTAATGTTCTTCCAGCAGTGTTCAGATCCATCGAATGCTACGAGCAGCATTTAAGTCTCCACAAAGATTAATGTTCTCTTATTTATACAGATGAATATTCAACTTTTAATAATTTATTTTATTACAACAGTAAGTTCAAAAGATTATAATAATTAAAAATTAGTAAAAATATACAATAAATGATAAACTTCTATCTGATTATTTATACAAAAGCAATTTTTACAGCAAATTATAATTTTCGTGAGCATTTTTACTATGGGCTTCACTTTTCACTTATGAGATCCCAAAGGTAATTTGAAATGAAGAATTTGGAATTGTCATTACAATTCAAATGAAATGGCTTGACATCATTTGGAAGCAAAACAACTGTGAAAATATGTTAAGGAATATAAGTATAATAGATAAGTAAAACAAAAAAGTAAAGTATTATCCTCAATTGTTCATTTTGAGAATAGGAATATAATGTTTGGAATAAACATATTTAACGTGCAGTTGTAATAACATCAAGGTAGTGGACCATTATTACAATAAGCATTAATAATAAAAACAAAAAATGACATGTTTTAATGAGCACTGGCTCTCACAATCAGAATTTTTTTGAGTTTTTTCTGTTGATGAGAGCCGGTTCTTACGGCTCATTAAATTGTGTCATTTTTATGTTTTTATTATTAATGCTTAGTGTGGTAATGGTCCGCTACCTTGTTAGGAATAATACCCTTTTCAATATTTTTAAAAAAAAAAAACTTATTTCCCCTTCATAGGAATTCAATTATTTGAACTTTTGCCACAATGCATGCAGATCAAAAGCTTGTAGAATTACTATACATCTGAACATTCTAGAATCCTGTAATATCTTATTAAATCAAGCTATATTATTGTTAGTCAAAATCAAAGTGATTTACAGTTTTCTTAGCTACTTAATATTGTACAGTATCACAGAAGAGTTAAGTGCAGTGGTTGCCAAGATGCTATGGAACAAACAAAGGAACGTCATGTGTTGGCCAGCGCTTACATTTGTGACTGAGGAAGATTGCAATATCATATCACTAGAAAGAGTAAAAGCCATTCTAACTTTAAACAATCCACACATGATGCTACTTTCTGTAATAATCAATAGGAAACATGAAGAACATTTTAGAAACTTTAGCCATGCTGCGTGTAGACATTAATAAAAACACACACACACACACAAAAGAAGTATAAAAGAATTATAGGTCTTCATTACATGTTACGAAGGATTTCTTCTTTCTTCAGATGATACAAACTTAAAATTAAAATATAATCGAAGGAAAAACATAGGCTTAATAAGTAACAATCAAGTATTAACATTGATATTGGATAATATACAAAAGTGTGCACTTATTGTAACAGTACAACAACAATTTTTTATCTTAAATTATACTGTAATGTGTTTGTGATTGACACATCAGTGTTAGAGCATTCTTGAGATTTGATTAATAATGATTCGTGAAATTTTCTCAAGTAGTTGTCTTTTTCAATACCGTAAATCAGTGGTCGGCAACCTTTTGTTGTAAAAGGGCCAAATATGTTATGTGGGGATTACTGCGGGCCGCACTTGGGCCAAAAATTTTAACAATAAAAAAAAAAAAAAAAAAAAAAAAAACCGGAAAATCTTACTTTATCAACCCAAAAAAAAAAAAATTCCAACACGCCCCGCGGGCCGCATGCGGCCCGCGGGTTGCCGACCGCTGCCGTAAATGATAGGATTGTTAACTAATATTTTGTGACCAGTGTCCCTATGGTGTAATGCAGTTAGATATTACAAATTACTTTGTTTAATTGTCCTTTCATGTTCCTGCATTCACACCTTCACCTTTCGTTCGGTCTCTCCAAGATATCTGCAATTACAAGGTGTCTACTGAATCTCAAACAAAAAATTTAAGGACATTTTCACAAAAATTTCTGTAAAAACCCTGTTGCGAGGCCTGACATTATGCTGAAAATTTAAGGACAGTCTGATTTTTAAGGACATTTCCCGTACATTTCATGTCAACCCAAATTTCCCGGTTGGTAGACATCCCGAATTAACATTTCTGCAGAAAAACAGAAAAGAAACAACAACACAACTTATCAATAAAAATAAGAAAGTTAAATTTATCGCCATCCCATATGATGAAAACTTAAGACAAAAGCTAGCACCTGTCTTAGGTCAAGCAAACAAAGTTAGCTCATAAAGCTAACAACACACTAAAACGTTTCTTTAATCATGACAAAAAACAGAAAACTGACACTATGAACAAAATGGGGGTAATTTACAGTATAAAATGTGAAGAAAACTATGTTAATTGCAGGTATTTTGGAGAGACCAAACAAAAGGTCAAGGTACGAATGCAGGAACACGAAAGGGCAATAAAACAAAGTAATTTGTAATATCTAACTGCATTACACCGTAGGGATATTGGTCACAAAATATTAGTTAACAATCCTATCATTTATGGTATTGAAAAAGACAACTACTTGAGAAAATTTCACGAATCATTATTAATCAAATCTCAAGAATACTATAACACTGATGTGTCGATCACAAACACATTATAGTATAATTTACGATAAAAAATTGTTGTACTGTTACAATATGTGCACACTTTTGTATATTATTATCCAATATCAAAGTTAATACTTGATTGTTACTTATTAAGGCTATTTTTTCCTTCGATTATATTTTAATTTTAAGTTTGTATCATCTGAAGAAGGAAGAAATCCTTCGTAACATGTAATGAAGACCTATATTTCTTTTATAATTCTTGTGTTTAGTTCTTTTTATTAATTAAGAACATTTTAGTTTTGCTCCCTTTGCCCAGTCCTTGATTTCAATCTTTCCCATAACTATGATCTAAGCCAGGGGTCCCCTAAGTGGTCGATCTCGGCCCCTAGGGATTGATAGAGTTCTTCAGGGGTAGATTAATACACGAGGGTCAATTAATACCAAAGAGGATCAATTAAACTGTCTAGGAAAAAAAATAGAATCATGGTTTAGTCTAAGGCGCACACAATTTATTTACAGGTTTATATACATATTGGATTGGATTCTGAGAATCAAAAATAAAGCTTTCTTTCTGGTCCATCACTCGGAGAGAGCTAGCGACGAAGCTTTCTGTTCAGTCTGCCACTTGGTGAGAGGACTCAACGCGTAGCTGATTGGCCTCCCGATTCAGCCAATCGCAGCAGTTTAACTGACCAATCGTTAAGGCTTTTCGACTTTGCATCAATATCTACTGTTAGCAAAAGGTGGCAACACTGCACTCTAGAAAGAATTGCCTGTTTTTTCTCAGCTCGTGCGGAAGTTGTCTCTCTTAATGCTGCTGTTTTGCAGGAGTCGCAAAATGACAGTAAGAGTTTCTTTTCATCCAATATAATTTATGTTATATTTTCAAAGATAATTGTGTATTTAGGCAAATTTTCATTTATCCATAATTTTGCTATTATTTTTTAAGATTATAATAGTGGAAAATATCTCTTTTACATTTATATAAATTGTATAGTGGATTTTCTTAGATATGGGAACTATAAATTCTTTCGTTGGGTTGTTATGCAGGTCTCTTATTGCTTAACGTCAGAAATGCAAAAAATTATTTAATGTTTTTGTTAAATACTTAATCTAGGGGTAAATATGTAAGGCGGCAAATATTCTATGAAGGGGTCGACGGGATTAAAAGTTTGGGGATACCTGGTCTAAGCAATTCTGTGATGCAGAAAAACATCCATTATGACAAAATAAGCATCAATTGTTTGACATATTATAGGTATCCTTAATGCCTGACAATATACAAAGATTTAAGGTATTGCCTAGCATTACCAGTATGGATTTGCTAGGAGGTGCTGGGCTCTAGGACGGAGGGGTTGGAGATTTTTCCTTTTCAATAACACGCCTTGAAGGTTCATCTATTTCTCTTAAATGGAGAGAAAGTTCATTACCAAGGTTAAAAAATGGATGTGGATTGATTGGATTTGGCCTCCCAATCGCAAACTTCATCCAACTGGACAAGTATCAATGAAATCCTTTGTATAAGGTAGGAGGAGGTGGGATATAATATTTTATTTAGGATACTTCAACACAAAGAGAATTATTCCTTTTCAAAGTGTGCTTTCAATGCATTGCTTCCTGTTCTTTACTAATTAGTTCTAAAAATTCTTTTGTGAAATATTTAATCTAATTTAGATTTCTCTGCAAAGTCTAGGAGCAAATCAGTTTCATTCATCAGCCGAAACTAATCAAAGATGTTAATATTCAATAATATCATTATAGGGGGTTATAGCTGTAAGTTCAAGATGCTTTCATATCTTTGTAATGTATTTTCAGCAATATGAAAAAAAAAAAATGTCGGCTGATAACATTTTTAAAAAATATGGTTTAGCCAAATTTCTCTATAATAAACCTGCTAATTTATTTTTTCTGTCACTGAAATTATTTTCTTACTTCATGGACTGTAAAAACTAGGGAAAAAAAGGCTGGGACTTTTCATACTTTAATATTTTCTTAATATTGTTACTTATACATTCTGTACACAACATTTAATGTTACAACTTTTCTTCATCCATTTACCATTTTTCAGATGAACCACTGAAAATAGCCTTGAAAATGCATAGAGATTCATCACCTTGTATATAGCCCCCCTCCCCCCCAAAAAAAACTATTTCATTCCACACTGGCAATTTAAAATCTAATAGAGAAATGGGAAACCAATGCTACTGGGCCCACACATTGAAGAAATCCAATGCCATTCTCTAGTCCAGTATGGATATGGAAATAAAACCAGCCATCACTGAAGAAAGTTACTTTTACATATATCTTGAAATTTAATTTAACATATATGGTTAATTAACTGATCCACATTAACAAGAAATTCTTGAAGATAACCTTTAGTAAACTGGGTGATTCATAAAGTACTGGTGGTTTTCATCGCCCCATATCTTTTAAACTACTGCTCATAAAAATCTAAAACTTTTTATATAAAATCGTCAAACATAAGAGTTATATTTTTATGTTATTATTTATTCATTGTTATTGAAATTCATTTTAATTGCATTCAAACACCCCCAATATATCGAAATTATTATCCAAAAAAAATCATTCGACTGTCGACCAAAAAAAGTCATTTGTCAAAATGCATTTTCAAAAAAAAAAAAATTACATTTTTTTTTTAATTAAACAAAGGAATTAATGACAAAAGTGTTTAGATTAAATTTTCCTAATTAGGTTTCTGTACCATTTGAATATTGAATCTAATACGTTTAGAGTTTAAACATCACAAGTTATTTAAATATACAATATATTGGGTGTGTTTGAACGCAAATAACATGAATTTCAATAATAATGAATAAATAATAACATGAAAATATAACTCTTATGTTTTGACGATTTTATATAAAAAGTTTCAGATTTTTATGAGCAGTAGTTTAAAAGATATGGGGTGGTGAAAACCACCAGTACTTTATGAATCACCCTGTATAACCTACAGAAACTTCCCAAATACGCCTTATATAGAGTAAGTACTGTTCAACTATTAAAATAGAGACAATGTATTTTCAAACAATTTTATTTTATCTGATTTGTCTTACCTTAAAGTACTTTCCTACTTTGCTTTAACAATGGTAGAAACTTTTATCATGATGAGCACCAATGTTTGAATCCCCTCCTCGTAGAACTTGGCCATCTTTGAATACTTTACCCACCAAGGAAGTTCTTCAAATGCAGGAACAGAAACAATTTCAACAAACTGTTCTCTACAAAATCGTGAAAGATAGTTGCTCTCTATGAAACTGTGCAAGGTAATTTTGGAAACTGTTCATGCTAGGTGCCAAAATGCTTTTCGAGGAACCAAAAAGAGGGCTGCCAGTGCATTGAAGTTTCTTACGCGATACAGTGAGCAAGGTGATGAATTTCTAAGCCATATTGTCACAGGTGGCGAGACACCTCATCCCCGAAAAAGCAGAAATTGAAGCAGATGATTTCAACCCGCAAGCTCATGACCGTCTTCACAAGAGACCCAGTTCTACTAAGAAGGGGATACAAAATGGTGCTTCGTTATGATAAATGGCTCAACAATGGTGGAAATTACATAGAAAAGTACTTTAAGGTTTGATGAATCAGATAAAAATAAAATTGTTTGTAAATACATTCTCACTTTTTTTTTAATAGCCAAACTGTTCTTGCTTTCTGAATACACCTTGTTAAAAGTTTTGTGACAAATAACTTTACAGCATTAGAATCATTATGGATGCTTACTATCAAGCAATCACTGAGGATTAGAAAATAAAATTATTACTTCAGTGGCCAATTTACAGTCCTCACGCTGAAAGATGAAACTCCCAGAATGCAAAGCAGATTATAGATTGTCCTTTCCTGGCCATTCGACCAGCCACTCTTCTATTTTCTCTTCTATTTCAATGTTAGCGAACGGCCAGGAAAGGACAATCTATAATCTGCTTTGCATTCTGGGAGTTTCATCTTTCAGCGCGAGGACTGTACAACATTAACTTACTTTTTAATGTAGTTGTTTAGATTTAAATGAAGTGTACTGAAGAGATCCCTACGCATTTAAATAACATTTTAATTATATAT
>JAFIDM010000001.1:122550695-122565950 GCA_023159025.1 Thereuonema tuberculata
ATATATGATTATATATATCAATAATCCTGCATTTGAAGTAATGTGAACTAATGGTGTATAGAAAGCTTTCTTAGCACTTCAGTCATGCCATCCTTTTTACCATCATGATTGTTCTGATAAAGAAAAACACTATGGACAGTAAGTAAATTGTGTGGCCTTTTTTTACTGTAAACTTTAAAATTTATCCTTGGGCATTGAGGATTGTTTAAGCTATTCTGATTTTCTCTACATTTAATTAACAGAACAAATCCGCTGTTGTTTGCTATCCTGAATTGTTCTAACAGTATAAAGAGAAGTATCTTTTAGAGAAACAGCACCAATGTTAACTATAATAAAGATATACTTTTCAGCAAAATACTCTGAAAATAGTAAGCAGGGACCCCTAATGAAATTTTGCAAATTTTCAGGGACAAATAAGGATTCAGGCAAAGTAGTTCTAAACCACATTCTTGTAATATTGACCCAAAAAGTTTACTGAAAAATCTGATAAATCGGAAAGCTTTTTTTAATCAGAAATTTACGATAATCTTAATAGAGGTAAATCAATTTTTGACAAAACTTTTATTTATTTTACTTTTCTTCAACTTTCATATTTCTAAACAGAATACAGCCTTGCACTATCTTGTCCGGCTCTCTGAAAAATGGATAGCATTTTTTTAATGCTATAAAGGGGGAAAAAACTCCTTGAAATGTCAACCTTACTTTTCAACTGAAGGTTTACTTGAAGCAAAACCATTTATAAAAATGTTAAATATTATTTAATGTAAAGTTTTATACAAAATATTTTTTTTAACTTCAAAGGATACATCCTTTAGCTTCTCCTTCAAGACAGTTGTAATCCCAAAGAATTGAGGTTATGTTTTTATACAAGTTAAATTTACTCCTAAAAAAAAATATTTAAAAAAAAATATGTTAATTAATACAACAATTAAATAAGCATTGTACATATAAATAGTAAAATTACAAAGCAAATGGAAATGCAAATTTTAATACGGATAAAAGCATAAAAAATTCAATGCTATAAAATTACTTTTATTCATTATCTCTAAGTAGTGAATAAATATTATGGTACCCTGGAATGATAATTTTACAATCATCATTTGAAATACATCTAAAAATCAAGAGAGAGAAAAAAAAGGAAATATTTCTATAATCTCAAAATATCAGTGAAATTCAATCTATTTGCGACCCCAATCATTGATTGGTCAGATCCTATCACAATTACAATATTATATTTTATTATTAAAAAACAGAGTTTAGAAAGACCTTAAAGACTTAGACGAAAGATTTTAAGGCAGAAAGAAATTAAAAAGCAGTAAATGTTCTAGGAATAATTTCCTTTTGAACTATGAAATTTTTTACAGTTTAAATTGTGGCATTAAGTTTTAAGACTGAAAATTGATTCCAGAAATATTAAAATCTAGAGAAATGAAACTAGGAAATTAACAATTACATCCTCATGTTAGTCTGAAGATAACTTTGAGGATGAAACAAAGATGTTTCTATCCTTATTTATGAAAAGTTAATTATATAAAAACGGACGTATACGATTGACTTCATTAAAACATTTCTCCTTTTAGACTTCCGAAAGTTACAAGCAAGTCCTCGCAATATAAGAATCTAGGTAAATCTGTGCTGATAATTTAGCAGTAGATTAAATGTTTTCAAAAGCAACATTTAGCATTGCTTAGCTGTAGCTTGGATACAAATGAGGCAATTATAAGCAGAACAGTCTTTCTATGAAGAAACAAAATGAGACAAGATATGTCATCTTCACAATGAAACAGATTAAAATAGATAAGTAAAACAAATCAAAACTACAACCTGCTTAGGCTAGAATGCTACATAACAATTTCATAAAGTAATTCAATGCAGCACAGCAACAGATGGGGGGAAAGTCTTTAATTAGCCATTAGACAGGATCTTCCATCACAAAACCCATAAACTTCGCCAGCATGTTCAGATGGTTAATCTAAGCAAAAATCATAATATACATCCTGGGTAGATTTGGTTTCATTCCCAAGATATGGACACATCATTATATGAAGCCGCAGAATGGAAACTATTTAATTATCATTTAATAATCTGTTGATTTGTTGATCTGAAGTGCAATTACATTGAAATCCCTACACTTTTCGCAGATATTGTTCAAACCATCTTTATTCTGAAAACATGCTGCGACACATGCTTCCAGTGACTGCATTCACGGAACATCAGCAACGTCATGGCATATGCTAATAGTGTCAGTCATTGCTTGTAAGAACTGTTCCTGTGTTTCTGGCTTGCTATTCTGATACACCCTTGAAATTTCATACAATCGAATAGACAGAAATCTAATGGTGATAGATGGGATGACAGAGTAAGCCATGATACTGGTCCATCCTGTCCTATCCATCGATCGGGAAACATCTCATTCAGAATATCAAATGCTTGTCTGGCTGTATACGGTGGGGTTCCATCATGTTGCATCCACATGCATTGTGATATTGTTAGCAACACATCTTCTAAACACAGGGGTAGGTGTTTGCACATAAAATCTGTATAAAGTCTCCTGAGAGATGTCCCTTGAAGAAATGTGATCCAATCAGATAATTACCTACTAATCCACACCACACACTGATAAAGAACCTTGTTGGACAAGTGCAGACTTATGACTTGTGGACTGTCATGAGCCCAAACATGGGGATTCTGTGTTAATAACTGAGGTAAAAGTTTGAACCAACCTGTGAAAGATATTGATTTCAATATAATTACAATTCAAATCAACAGATTATTAAATGGTAATCAGTTAGATGTCATTCTGCAGCTTTGTATAATGAAGTGTCCATACCTAAAGAATGAAACTGAATCGACCCAAGATGTATATCAAGTTTCATGACAGAACACCATCACACACACACACGTTTTTGTGAAAATTGCAACACCATGAAGGAACCATGGTGTTGAAGGAATCATGCAGTAAGACCTGCTTTACGCCATGGCATCAAATCAAACAGGCCTTGGATGTGTTCCTTGAGTATCACCTGCCAGGTTGCTTCTATCTGAGTCCACAGTTCATTGATATTGGCTGCTGGATGACCATGACAGGCTAGTTGCTGAGTGACCATATCACAGACATGTTCAATAGACATATCAGGCGAACATGCAGGCCAGGGAAGAGAAGGTATCTGCCTTGCTTTGAAGACGGCCTGGACATTTCTGGCAACATGTGGTCTGGCATTGTCTTGTTGGAATATGGCTCAAAGAGTGTGCTGAAGGAAGAATATAAACTTCAGCCTCCACAACTTCCCTGTTGTAGCAGTTGCTGTTGAGTACACCCATAATTCGAAACAGCCGAGATAGCCTATTATACCCAATTGCTCCCCAAACCATGACGCTGGACAGTGCAGTCTGGAAGATGGTTCTCACCTTGATATTGTCTAATGCATATGTGGGCATCACTGTAATCCAAGTTGAAGCGGGACTTGTCTGAAAACACGACGTAGCGCTAATCTGCAAGCCAATTGGTGTGTTTGTGAGCCCATTGTAGCTTGAGGCATCGATTATTCAGGCCCAAGGGAATCCTGAGCAAAAGATTGCATGCACGCAGTCCTCTGCACAGCAGACGCCGTCAAAGTGTGGAACCAGACCATGTCAGACTCGCTGCAGTGCTTCAATGTTGTGGACTAGAAAAAAAGCTGAATCGTCCGTCACAGCCATGCAGATGAGGTGTCTAATAATCCCATGGTGTCATCACATTTAGAGGTCCATTTCCGAATTTTCGATTCGTCCTGTTCTCGTCAGTCCACTGCTTCCACACTTGCATCACTGTCGTGGCATTACGCCATGTAAGAGCAGCAATTTCGAGGCATGAAAATCCTCCTTTACACAAGCCGATCATTTGGCCCCATTCAAACTCCATAGCTTGCTCATAATTACAACTGCTGAAACGTTTTGTTACAGAAATGTAAAGGAATCAACAGTCAACTCTAAAGAAATTAGCTTGAAGTAAAACAAGAAGGTAAAATAAAAAAGCTTTTTGGTTATGCAAGCGGTTCCCGGGTTACGGATGACTCGAGTTAAGGAATTTCATACTTACGAACGGGCTACCCATAAGGATAATTTATAAATTAATAATTAAATTAATAATTCAGGAACTAGTTTCTTCCGTGCATGTAAACAAACCCGAATGGCGTAAGCGATTCATTGACGCAGCATCTTTACGTTAGTGGCTAGTATCATTGTTTATACAGTAGCTTATGCAAAGCATCACTTTTAACTTTTTATTTCATTTTGCGATTCTGTTTATCCTTATGACCATGACTCCAAAGCGAAAGTCCAGTGCAAGTCCAGGTTAGCTTGCAGCGAAGAGAAGTGTAAAAACCTTTAATATTGTTTTTGTTTTTTTGTAATTTCTCTTGTCTCCTATCTTAACTCTTTGTACGAGTTTGTTTTAATGTTCTGTTTATTTGAATTAAAAGAAAGAGCACAATATTTCTGTAACTTATTATTAGAGTACAGGAATATTATTATTATTAATGTATATGTGCTGTTCAGAGATCCGAGTTACATACAAATCCGACTTAAAAGAAATTCTCCAGAACGTATCTCGTCAGTAACTCGGGAACTGCCTGGGTGTATATATATTTTTCTAAGCTTCTGAGATACATAACTGAAATTTGCCATAAATCTAACAACATTACTATGAGCCGATTTAATTTCTTGTGTTGGTTTCAACTTGCAAAGAGCTTAGATTTATCTCAAGATTGACTAGTAATAATTTAGCCATACAAGGCTGAATAAGGAGACTTGGGGAGCGTTAGAAAGATCCATTACTTATTCTTCCTAAATAACAAGAAGTTAATTATAGCATTACAGAACCTTAAAAATTATCATGTATGAATGTTTTTTTGGCTTTGTATATTTAAAAAAAAAAAAAAACACTTTAACAAGAGAATACATTTTGTTTCAGGATAAATGGGGATTTTTATCAAATCAGAATACTGATCATAAGTAAATTAACAAAATTAAATAATAAGTAAATAAATTTTGAGAGAGCATCATCTTACCTCAGTTTTTCTTCTAACTTAGATTTTTGCTCAAGTTCTTCCTCTTTATCTTTAAGTGAAACCAGTTTCTCTTTCCACTCCGAGTGTTCTTTTTGTAGAGATGTAAATAATGAGTTAAAGAAGTGATTGATTTCTTGATATGCAAACTATAAGTGAAATTATAACTATAATTCTATTTAGGATTTTTTTTCTAAAAACATCTTTAGTATATCAGAATTTTATGCTATACAAAAGTATATTATAATATTAAAATTATTATGTATATTATATACAGTAATTAAATTGTATTATAAAAAATAGCAAATTAGTAAAAACGGCAGTATACTTATTAAAAAGAAAAAATACCAAACTTTGTAGAATTTATAGAAACATTTATATTAAACTTTCCAATAAAAAAGAATAGCCTAAGAAGTCCAAGGCTTTTCTATTAATATACAATAAGTGAACAGCATTAGTAGATTACAATAAGAATGTGATTTACAGGTAATAAATAAAAAAATTTCTACAGTGATAAAATACTCAACGTAATGTTGTTAATGGTCCTCTTATATCTTTGCAAAAGAAAACATATGGGGAAGGAGGGAAGAAACAGGCAAATTATTTTGAAATAACAGCACAGCTTTCTATTTTTAAAAAAAAATAAGTAATGGAATAAATTTATATTTAGGCAAACTTGATCTCATTATAATGAAATTTAATAACAGAATTTACAATTCCTGTAGAGAGTTTTTTTTTTTTCAGAATGAAGTTACTGTAATAGCCTCGTTTTCATGAAGGAGCTAATATGCTGAATAGGAAGGAGACACAAAACAGTTTGTATAATAAAACAAAGCAGCCATTGGAATCTTCTTTGTATTCAGCAGTTCATTTTTCTTCCTGCCATCAATAAAGTGTTTGTACTATTTCCACATCAAACTCACATTCTGCATACAGAATGTGCGCAGAACATTCCCTTCCTGTCAGGGTTAAAAAACCATTAATGGGTCATTCCATATCAAATCATCCAGAAATTTTAGGAAATGTCACCCACCCTCACAGAAAACTTTGAAATTTTGTATAATTGAAGTTTACCTAGATATATGAACATTTCCAAAATTTAAATGTTGCAGGTTAAGTAATTTTTCAGTAATGGTCTCAAGAAGTTACATGGATCCAGGAACTCAGGTGTTCCATGGACGAGCTCCTTGATAATTTAAAAATGCAATAGTTCCTACAGTTTTTGCAGTAGAACCTTGATTTTTTTTTTTAAATTAAAGAGGAATGTTTATATTTTTATGTTCATCCTTCTTTTATTGAGTAATCATAAGTTTGTTTTTAGAAAAAAAATGTAAATATTTTTTTTCAAATAAATTCGATACCTGGGCATTGTATTTTTTTTAAGGTATTGCTCCATCATAGATTCCTTTGAAAATTTTACAATATTATTATAAATCCTTCTTTATGTCACACAAAAAAAATCAGTTTGTAGAAATGATGGGAAGTGTAGAAAAAACGCTATATTGAAAAAAAAAATTAAATTGATAATTTCTGACCATCATGTCACCTGTAAAATGAGCACCATAAAAAATATATATGAACAGAAGCGTCTTGTTTTAAGTAATTTAGCTGAAATGTATTCTCTCTATAAAAAGAAGTATCCTGAAGACAAAGTAGGATTTTCAAAATTTGAATCTCTTCGACCAAAACAGTGTATACTCGTAGGATCATCAGGAACACCTATCGTATGTGTCAACACTTACAGTCAAAATGTTAATTGCTTCTAAATTCTATTTCTATTAAAGTAACATACCATGATCTAATAAAGACAGTTTCTAACATAACAAATACTCGTAGCAAACTACAGAATATATTAAAGTATGAAAATCCAAAAAATAATTACGGCCTTAGAAACAATAACAGGATTTTAACGAAACTGTTCAGCCAGTTAAATCCTGAGATATATAATGTAAAAAATATCGGAAAATTAAAAAATCTTCTAATAGAAAAAATAATCAACGAAAAAATAATTTGGAACATATAAATGAAAAAGCTAAAGAAACTATATCTTTATATCTTGTTTTATTTTATATCTTATTCATGTTGCGCTTGTTATTTTTACATAATATTTTAATTCACTCTTATTAGGTACTGTTCTTATTTTTCATATAATATTTTTACTTCACTCTAATTATGTACTGTTCTAATTTTTTTTTGTAATATTTTTACAAAAGATTTTTTTTGTAATATTTTTACTTAATGTATACTTTATTATCTATCATACTTAACTACTCTCAGCACCTACATCACAGGTACGTGAGTTTACCTAGTAGGACTGTAATGTTTAAATTTGCAAGAAATAAATAAAAAAAAATAAAAAAAATAACCGAGCCTGTATGCTCCTTCTGTGCAAAAAATGCCCCCCCCCCCTTCCCAGTTCTTTACTTCAAACACACTTAAAAAATGAAATAGAAAACTTTGATCCTGATGTGATGGTTCAGTACAGTCAATGGGTATCAACTCGGCTGTCCTAAGGTAAAAGGAAGTAACTGCAAATTTTCTGATTTTTCGTTTTCTGCATTTTCTACGTAAGGAAGTATCTACACATCTTCCAAAGCAATTTGGTAATGATCTGCTGTTAAGTATGTCCCCTATTTCGATGATCAAAGGTAGCAACTGACTCACAATATGCTTATATTTACGTTCAAAGGCAGCAAATAATTAGTTTTCAAATTGCTAGTTGCTTCCTTTTACCTTAGCACGGCCCAACTGATAGAATGACTTTAAATGTTCAAATCACCACTCTATCAGAATTCTGTGACACACTAATTAAGAAAATTGAAACACTTACTCCACACTCTTTTATTGCTCAATCACAGTCTGATTATCTGAAAATGAAGAAAGAAACACTTGATGAAGGATCAGTGTTAATTTTAATGGATTTCAGTGAAAATCTCCATTTTGTTGTTCAAGATGAAGTACAGGGGTACCATTGGAACAATGGTAGCTGCACTCTTCACACTGTTGTTATGTATTACAAAAAAGATCAACAGTTGCAAGCAAAAAATTTTTGTATCATTTCTGATGATCTAGAACATGATGTGGCCCTTGTGTATCAGACTCAGAAGACTGTATTGAAATTTTTGAAGTTTGAATTTCCTAAAACTCCACTTGCTTATGCTGAATATTTCTCTGACGGATATGCTGCACAATATAAAAATTGTAAGAATTTCAGAAATATCTGCTACCATGAATACGATTTCAATATAAAGTGCAGCTGGTCTTTTTTTTGCAACCAGCCATGGCAAATCTCCCTGCGATGGTATTGGTGGCACTGTCAAAAGACTTGTCACAAAAACAAATTTGCAAAGACTATATAAAGATCAAATACTTACTGCATCGCAGGTATTTGAATTCTGTCGGGAAAACCTACAAGGCATTTCAGTTCTCTGTTTCAAAAGATGAAATGGTTCAAGTCAGAAATTTTCTTTCCCACGCTTTGAAAGTGCAAAAACTGTTCCTGGAACACGATCTATGCATCACATTATACCACTATCACCAACCAAGATTGGAGCAAAAAGGCTAAGCTATGATACTGATTTTAGTATCATTCATGATTTCTCTGCACTTCCGCCACTGATGCCATTATGCTCTGTGCAGCCCAACTGCTATGTTGCATTTGTATATGACTCTTCTTGGTATCTGGGGATTGTTAGGAAAGTGAATGGTGTAGAAGGAGATGTTACAGTAAGGTTCATGCATCCTCATGGACCATCCCTGTCCTTCTATTGGCCTGATAATGATGTTTGTGATGTCCCATTCTCACATATTCTATTTGAAGTTGAAATCACCACAGCAACAGGCCATACTTATTCTCTAAACAAAAAGTCTTCTAGATTGGTGGAAGAAAAGTGGTCCTCATACAAAAAAATATTAAATGTGAAGCATTAAAGCATCTTGTCATATATATATTTCCAAATGAACTTGAATGCAGATACATATCTTATATAATGTACGAGTATATTTTATAGTTTGTAGTTTTGTTTTATATTGCAATTTTTTTTACATTTGTATATTTTTATGCTCACTTCTGTTGTTAATGTTTCTTGAGTAGTTAACAGTATTTCTATTATTGTGATATTTTTGGAATGTTAATGGCTGAATGAAAATGTTTTCAAAATTCAAGATGAATTTTTTTTTATGAGTACCGTTTATTTCTCAAAATTGATTTTTTTTTTGTGAAGCAAATTTACTACTTGCAGATCAGTTTCTAATTTTTTCAATGATTTTTAGAGGGGGGCAAGTGTCCAAATTTTTTTTTATAAATTTAATCAAAAAAAAATTAATCTATAAAATTTTTTATGGCCAATTCTTTCACAATTTTTTTTTTGAGAGTACCATTCATTTTTCAAAACTGATTTTTTTTGTGATGAAACTTTACTATTTGTAAATCAGTTTCTAATTTTTTCAAGGATTTTCAGATGGGGGCAAGTATCCAAATTTTTTTTTAGAAATTTAACCAAAAAAACATTAAACTACAAACTTTTTTTTGGCCAATTCTTTCACGATTTTTTTTGATAAGAACAATTCATTTCTACAAAATGATTTTTTTTGTGATGAAACTTTACTATTTGTAAATCACTTTCTAATTTTTTCAAGGATATTCAGATGGGGGCAAGTGTCCAAATTTTTTTTTAGAAATTTACCAAAAAATACATTAAACTACAAAATTTTATTTGGCCAATTCTTTCACAATTTTTTTTTTGAGAGTACCATTCATTTCTCAAAACTGATTTTTTTTGTGAGGAAACTTTACTATTTGTAAATCACTTTGTAATTTTTTCAATGATTTTCAGATGGGGGCAAGTGTCCAAATTTTTTTTTAGAAATTTAACCAAAAAAAAATTAATTTACAAAATTTTATATGGCCAATTCTTTCACGATTTTTTTTTGGTAAGAACAATTCATTTCTCAAAACTGATTTTTTTTGTGATGAAACTTTATTATAAATCACTTTCTAATTTTTTCAAGGATTTTCAGATGGGGGCAAATATCCAAATTTTTTTTTAGAAATTTAACCAAAAAAACATTAAACTACAAAATTTATTTTGGCCAATTCTTTCACGATTTTTTTTTTGGAAGAACAATTCATTTCTACAAAATGATTTTTTTTGTGACAAAACTTTACTATTTGTAAATCACTTCCTAATTTTTTCAAGGATTTTCAGAGTAGAGCAAGTGTCCAAATTTTTTTTTTAAATTAACCAAAAAAAAAAAATTATAAAACAATTAAAAAAAAATTTATACGGCCAATTCTTTTATGTTTTCATAAACTACATGTCACAACGCATATTCAGGGAAAAAATTGTCATCCTACTTGTTTCCATTTAAAAACTGCAGCCAATTTTCAAATTTTCACAATTCGCTTTGAAGTACCAAATTGCATCAAACTTTCTGCTATTATTACCAACAGAATGTATATAAAGCAATAAAAATTGGCAAAAGTTCATGAAATTAAGTATAATAGCAGTACACAAAATCTCAGTTCTCAACTAGGTAGTGGGTGACATGGCCTGGATGACTTGACATGGAATAACCCTAATAGTTTGTGATTTAAACTTCAAACATTTTATTTTTGCATTGTTTTAATATCTAAATTAAACTAAAATAATATTTTTAAAAAATATGAAATTTATATGGTTAACTTTTATCAAAATGGTTTTGTCGAATACTGGAATATAATGGCTTTCTTGAATGTAGAATTCTTGTGTAACTGAATGAACAAGCTTGTGCACAAATTGATTAAGAAAAGATGAAAAAAAATGATATTAATATTTTTTTACTTTCCTCTACAATCTAAGCTAAAATTATTCAACAAATATACAAAGAATGGAGAAAAACTGAAGAATTGAGAGAAGCAACCTTAAAATACTAAGAAAATATCCTTGAAGACAATGTTTGCTCAAGTAAATTACCCATCAACTTTCAGATATTAAAAGTTTTGTGTACTTAATTTAAAAAAAACCTCCTTCAGGGTGTCTACTGAATCTCAAACAAAAAATTTAAGGACAATTCCCGTACATTTAATGACTTTTTCACAACAATTTAAAGACATTAAAACTTGTATCATAATCGTAAAATATTTAAAATACTAAGGTGACCATTTTTCTAAAATGAAAAGGAGGACGCAAATAATTTGAAGAAAAAAAAAAAAAATTTATCAAGGGTTTTCAGGGATATAAACCAATCTGTTCAACCAAAAAAAAAAAAAAAAAAAATCCATCATGCTGAAAATTTAAGGACAGTCTGATTTTTAAGGACATTTCCCATACATTTCATGTCAACCCAAATTTCCCGTACAAATCCCGGATTTCCCGGTTGGTAGACACTCTGTCCTACTGACAAATGGATAAAAAAAAATTTCTGCAATCTACTGATATATATTAAACAGTTTATCAAGAACTTCTGCATTGAAGTTGTGAACTTCATGACAATCAAATTAAATATCTGTTAGTTAAGCTTCGTTAATAATCTTATTAAAGAAAATTGACAAAATTGTTTAAAATATTCTGATTAAAGCAGTTCAAGTATGGGGGTATGGAAAGGAAAAAAAGTAGCAAAGCATACAAAAAGTGGAAAGAATGTAAACAGAAAGATGTGAAAGAAAATTAAGTAACACAGTAATCTACCTACATAAAAAGAAAAGTTCTGACTCATCAATGCCCAGCCCAAACCCTTGGACCTAGAAAGCTGAAATGTTGCACAGAGGTTCCCTTTATGATGTAGACAAGGAATAAGGCTGGATTTTTTCGAAATTCCCATGGGATAGGGAATAAAGAGAATTTATATTTTTGCTTTAAAGTTGCCTTATCGATATATAGGTGTGTGGCACCAACCCGTAATACATCTGAGTTATCCGGAGAAGGCCACAACGGGCTGGGAACTATATTTTTCGATCTCAATATTAATTTGCTAAATAAATAAAGTTGTTGTTTTTTTTGTTTTTATGCCATGTATATTATATACATCTTTTAAATGTTGTTGAAGATTATGCTCTGCTGAATTTTTAGATATTTTGAAAGGAATCTGTTAGTTGTAAATTCAATCTTTCAGTGGTAATCACCAACCTTACAGAAATTGCGTTATTTGAGATGTTCAGAAGTTCTCCGATTCCAGGGCATCTTTGATGCCTCAGTTTGTGAATGGTTGGAGCAGCAACTTGTTCAAGATGGCATCAGAAAATCAATCTTTCCAGATAGCAGAAAATGCATTTGGGTGATATTAGTACATGGCTAGCTAAGATCAGCCATTGGAAAAGACGAGTGTTCATAAGAAAAGAGATATAGAATAATGGATGATAAAAAGAGATAGAGAGAAAAGGCTGAAATATAGTCTGTCATTGGTCATCAATGAATTGATTGCAAAAAAAAATGCAAATTAACTTCCAAAAATTCTATTTCCGTGACTGCAATGATTTCCATCAGTTATGTCATTCACTCTGTGATAAGATTTACAACATGATTTATTTCATTTTCCTTTAATCTCCCATCAATCCCATTCATCCTATGTTCTCTTCCAGGAGAAGCTTATCTTTTAAAAAGAAAGAATAAAAAGTCAAGAAAAATATGTACTAGTATGCAACAAGAGTCCAATTATTAAGGAAATGTGAGGAAAACTACAGACAAGTCCTTGAACACTATTGGAAAGCAGTATAAGATGCAAAGGCTTGGCCAACAAAGAAAGGTTTATAGTGGATGGGAAGTAGAACAAAAGTGAAAAGACAGGTCGATTCCTACATACGTACACAATGCACACGAAAAGCTATGTCAGAAGGGTTTGAAGGAGCCAATTAGTCTTGTGAAAGCCTTATCTTGGGTAGTAAGACGGATGTAATCAACCAGTGATTAGTAGAGATTTCGTTGATGAAAAGCAGAAAGCGTAAGGGGAGCATTTTTGAGCTAAACCTATGAAAAATGTTTGGGTTTTTCAGGCAAATGTAAATAATGAAGACAAACTGCAAATATAAGGGTGATTTTTTTTTTTAAAGTTTCAGGACAACGGTTGTAAAACAAAGACTATCAAAGGAAATGTAAAATGTTATTGTTCTTCAAAAGGAATTTCCCTCTGCAGTTACTTTACCTGATTTTCTAAAACATTTCAATACTTTCCCAAAAGGCATTTGGTGATATCTATTTCAATGCTGCTGTTGCCTCGATAATCACTGCTCGACAGATTATTGAAGCAACAACCAGAACCAACATAAATAGTTTTCTTTATGTCCTGTCATATCAAGACAACTTTCTTACGGATAACAAAAATTGTGAAGAATAAGGTTTTAGCACCTAGAGAAGAGCTTTGATGATTAAAGAAGAGAAGAGCTTTTAATCATCAATAGGCGAGAGGTGATCAAGCTGATATTTTTTTAACCCATTTGTATTAAAATTAACAGAAACAGGGATATTTTTTTATATAAAAATTAAAATAATTTTAAAAAGTTAATTGATTTCATTATCAGATAATGATAATTAACTGAAATAAGAAGGGGGGGGGGTTGTTTTGAGAAAATAAAAAATTATTATTAATAAGTTTAAACATAAATAGTATTGATTAACATGTATTGTTAATATAGTAAATGAAAAAAAATAAGGACAAAATGCACGTTCTGGAATGTTGAAGTTGAATAAAAATTGAATGATTTGAGCATCAGGGAATATAGCAAAAGCACAGGTCAACAGATAAACACAGAAATCCCAGTTTATCCTTAAATCTTTTTATTAATTGGCTCATGCAGTTTTAGTTTGTTTTTGTTTTTTTAATCAAATAGGAACAATTCTTTTTTTTAAATTATTAAAACTAAATCGCTCGTCATAATATTGGGCGAGTGCAAAAGTTCTACCCGTTTTTATTACCCATAAAGAAGAGCAAATAAACGCAAAATGAACAGTACCTATTATTGTGCATAATCCCCATTGCTATCTAGGGCCTCTTGCCATCTTTCTGGTAGAAAATGAATCTCACAGCGATAAAATTCCGGCGGTATCGACTCAAAAAGTCTTGGATGGAAGTTTTCACAGCATCAAGATCAAAGATTTTCTGATTGAAGGATTTGTTCAACGCACGAAATAGGTGATAATCAGTTGGTGCCAAGTCAGAATAGGGAGGGTGGGGTAAAACCTCCCAACCCAGTAACTTTTGGCGAGTGATGACAGCAGCCTGGCGTTATCGTGATGAAGGATAACACCACGACAATTGACGAGACCTGGCCGCTTTGCTACCAAATTTGAATGCAGCCTGTCTAACTGTAGACAGTAGAAGGCAGCATTGATGGTTTGGTTGAGTGGCAGGACCTCCCAGTGAATTATTCCCTGCACATCCCACCATACACTCAATAACACCTTCTTGGGATGAAGTTCAGCTTTCGAAGTCGATGCAGGCGGATCCGAAGGGCGACACACAGTCCTATGACGCTTTTACGGTATATAACCCACTTCTCATCTCCTGTCACAATTAGTGTCAAGAATGGGTCATTTTAGTATCGGGAAAGCAAGGAAACACAGGTGGCGATTTGGTCATCCCATCGCTTAGATGTCAGGTTATGTGGAACTCAACGATCCAAATTTCTCGTAAAACCCAACTTCACCAGCCGTCTCTCGAAGGTATGTCGAAGGTCTCCGCTAATTCTTGCACGGTTGGGTTCGGGCTGTTCCTAATGACTTGGTCAATATCATCCTCTCCAATGTGTGATGGCCGCCCACTCCTAGCCTGATCTTGGCAGCTTCTGTCTCCTTCCCTAAATTTAGGAAACCATCGACGACATGTGCTTTCGTCTATTGCATCCTCCCCATAAACTTGACAAACATTGCGACATGCTGCGGCTGCCCTACTCTTTTTATCGAACTCGTATAACAAACAATGTCTTATATGCTCCTTCTCGCTTTCCATGTTACACCCTCTGATATTTTTTTTTTGAGATGATTAACTTTGTGAGACCCGATGCATTTATATGTGAAAAATCCACAAGTTTGATTGGCAGACGATTTGCGTCATTACAATGTCATGTGCGAGGGCAATTCCATTGCAAATTTTCGTATCCAAAAACGGGTAGAACTTTTGCACTCAACCAATAGCAATATATCATTATTTGTTTCGTTTTTTTACTCTGGATGAAAGGTTGAATTTTATCGATACCAAAGTCAAAAACTAAAATCAATACCTAAAACTTGTCATTCAA
>JAFIDM010000001.1:122565960-122576674 GCA_023159025.1 Thereuonema tuberculata
AGTTAAATAGCTACAATTCCATTTTGCTGCCTCAGTGACTTTAGTATCTTCGTTATTTTTTTTTTTTTTCCTTTCTTTTAAGAAATACATTATTTCTTCTGTAACTAAGAAATTCTTTTTTTTCTTTTTTTTTTAAATTATTTGTAATGCTGTCTATAAAGTATTCTTTTCTGAAATAAAAGTATTAAGTTAAAATAAAACATTTAAAATGATCTTTTATCAATTATTTCTTGAAAGAAAAGGATATTCTAAATCTTCCTCCAGTACTTTCTGACATTCAACTTTTTCTTCATATTTGGATTGGGATTCTTTCTCTAGTTCGCATAACATCTGATACTTCTTCTGTAATTTTTGCAGTTCTTCTTCGTGGTGATATAATTTCGCTTTAACTTCTAAAATAGAAAAAAAAATATATCGTATTAACCTTAATGAAAAATTTGTTCTTATTCAAGTTTCTAAATACAGTAGAGCCCCGATTATCCGCAAAAAATTTTTTTTAATTTCGAACCTCAAAAAAAAAAAAAAAAAAAAAAAAAAAAAAAATAATCTAAGCCAACAACAGGGAAAATACAAAAGGCCCTACAGTGCGTAGGTCGAAAATTACTGATAGGTTTATTGTGCATCGTGATCCTATAGGCCTTCTCGGAATTTGTGGATACAAACAGAGCAAAGGTTTCTGCTTTACTGAACATATTTTAAAAGGTTTACCTATGTTTTTTGTAATAATTCAATAAAATAAAACTTAGTTTTTAATGGTGAAATATATTTTTTAGTGTTTACACCTCATTTTTAGTCTTTTTTCGGGTTATCCGCGAAGCCTTTGCCACCCAATTCTGCAGATAATCAGGGTTCTACTGTACAACAAAAGTTAGTTAGATACCCTTTCCTATTTATACTTGATTTTAAATTATAATACCATAATTGGGATAGAAACAATTCTTATTTATGATAATTGATGTATTCTATAAATCTTTTATTTATTTTAACCAAGGCTCGTAGGCATAACATCCGGATTACTTCTTCTTGGATTCTCTTCTAGCATCTGTACTGGCTCTATTTTGTTCCCTTTTATCTCTTTAGCTGGGCCGTCACCTTTCTTCATAATCGTCCCAAATCTTGCTCCACTAACAGGGCTGACACCTCCCGAGTTATCATCCCGGATCTGGATTCTTCTATCACCAGGTGGGTTGCTGCTTTCCTGAGCTGTCCATATCAGGAACCTTCTTCTAGTTTTTGGGCTCCTTAACCAATGCAGTATGAGGAGGGTAGCTCGTAGTATTGTCCTCAAAATGAAAGATGACCGGCGGAGGTTTGAACTGCGCAGCCCTTCCGGTAGCTGATCAATTATGTTTTCCTGTCACAATGGACACCAGTCATCTGTTTTCACTGAGAAAGACATGTTGATAATGCCAAATTAAAACTTCTCTCGACTATTTACCGTTATTTCAATACCAGTTGCTAACAATAAGTATTTATATAAATAAATAAATATATATTATTTATAAATACAATGCTCTTTTGCAAAGTAACAAGCCTTTACCGTAATGGCGACGTCCTGTGATAAACTCATACGGAAGTGCCTGACCAGAGTAATCGATGATACATGCGCAGATCTCACAAAAACAGGGCGGCCATCATTCATTGGGAGGACAGTAGACGTCGTGCCGTCTTACTCTTCCCTTCTGCAGGAATAAGACTCCTTTTATTCGGTGTAGGAGGACCGCTTGCCGCTGGCTTCCTATGATCAATTCTCTTCAATATGAGGAGATCCCTTCTTCTGCTCGAACTACAGGAGGTCCTTATGTCGCTGGCTACCACCAACGTTCTCTCTTCTTCACTGATTTCTCTTGTGGCTGGCTTCACTCTATATTCCTAGTCCTAACCTCCTTCTGACATGACTGAGACAGTCAACTGTGCTGTAGGGAAGCAGGGTCAGCCCAGTCTACTCTAGTCGAGGGAGGTCAGCCTATTCAACAGGTACCAATATTACTTCAATGATTCATACAGGATGCAGAAGTTTATGTTCCAGATATGAAAGCAACAGCACAGATATAGTTGTTTTATTATCATAGATATCATCAAGAAAGATATTAAGAAATCATCATAATCGAGAATAAAAAAAGATTTTTTTCTTGTCTGAACATCAATGAACAAATTCTACTGATATCGGCTAGGAGTAGGAAAAAAAAGATTTATTGTCAAATGAAAAGGAAATTTTATTTATAAATTCCTATAAACAAATTGAGGATGTTCTACATACAGTAAATTAGCTATTATGAAATAAAACATTAATTAATATCATGGAGTTTGCTTAATTGTCAATTGATCAAATACAATAAATTTTACAGGTGTGATTATTATTTTTTTCAAAATTTAATATCCTTCTGAAATATAGTTCATACATTTAATTTCTGTAAGTAGTTTACTTCAACATTTAAAAATATTGATAAATTTATCATTTAAACAAACAATTCATCTTCATTTTTCTTTGCATCAAAGATAATTGATTTCAGATTAAAATCTTTGGAGAAAATATCCTATGAAATTTATTTTATTTTGCCTGGATTTATCATTTCTAATGATCTGAAATCGAAATCGTTATAAGAAACAACTTAAAAAAGAAAAAGAAAAATGGTTTCCACTCCCTGCGCCATCATCGCGGGAATCTAGGACGGCTATTTTAGCCTTATTAGGCTTCATTAGCAAGATTTACCTTTGCCAATAGCTCAGAGTGCGTGATAAAGGACGCCAGTCTCACAACTTTAACTTTATCATGTACGCTGAGTATCGCCAGAGGTAAATCGGACTGATTAAGCTTAATAAGGCTGAAACAGCTGTCCTAGATTCCCCTAGATAAATGGAGCGGGAACCAATTTTTCTTTTGTTTGTGAGATTTCTTGTTTTAATTGTTATCCGCGCGCTCAAAGATGAACCTCCCAGAATGCAACGCAGATAGATTGACCTTTCCTGGCTTTTCGTTAACATTCAAATGGAAGAGAAAATGGCGGCAATTCCTCCTCGATATGCATATCAGCAACAATTTGACCAATGACGTAACAATCAAAATCGTCAGGCGAACTCTTTGGAGCCAAACGAGGCCTTTTTCTCCCTGGCGTTCGTTGCAACGGCGACTATTCTCTTCACCGTAGATAAACTCACTCCAGTATATTCTGCAGTGACCTTCAACACATCCTTTTTACTTTTCAAATCGTTGTTGGGCGATACATCTTCTAGAAATAGACGAGCAACGTTAAGAATAATTTCCCTAGCTTGACTGTTGATAACTCTTCCTCGTCGAAATGTTGACTGAACCAGCGACCGCCATTTTCTCTTCCATTTGAATGTTAACGAAAAGCCACGAAAAATCAATCTATAATCTGCGTTGCATTCTGGGCGGTTCATCTTTGAGCACGCGGATAATGCATTTATTTGAGCACATTAAACTTTATTACTGAAAGCATTATAATTTAAGGATACAGCTTCAATCTATTTTAAATTTTAGTTAACTATAGATTCATAGTTTAAACATCAATTAATAAAAAAAAAAAAAAATTAGACTGTTGATGTATAAGAAAATATTATGATCCCATAATTATAAAAATATAATACAGGTTATTTATATATAAAAAAAAAAAAAAAATACAGTCTTTCATCAGAAATTAACATTTAATTCAGAGAACTTTTTGGAAATCAGACAACTGTTTAAACTTTCCATTTTTTTTTTTACTTCAAATAAAACTTTCCTACCTGCCAATTCGTTTGACGACTCTGCTGATTCGAGTTTTTCCCAACAATCATTATCAAGAAGCAAATTCCCTGCAGTGAGGTCTTCCTCTAGAACACCCCAATCTTTTAATTTTGCTTCTATTTCTTCCTTTATTTTCTAAATAAGAAAGAAAAAAAAAAAGAAATAATATTTGGTAAATTAAAATTTCATTAAAAAAAAAAAAAAAAAAAAAAAAAACAATTTAAACAAATAGCTTTGTTTTAGTTAAGTTTTCAGAAACTTATTGCCAATATACAATTTAAATATGACTGTTGAAATAATGCAGAACAAAAATCTTATCATTAAAAAGTCACAGGAACTGCAAATATTTTAAATTTTCACAAACATAATAAATCATTAGTCTTATAATTCTTAAGTATTTCTTAAGCAAAAATGTATGGACTATCCTACAAAAAGTTTGTGACTTGAAATAAAACTTAGACATCTTTCTTTTCTTAAACTGAATAATGAAAATTTGATTATTGTATAATAATTTTTGTTAATTCTACAGAAACAATCTTGTCTCGTCTAATCAATATGATTTCTTGAAACTACATTTCATAGCTTTTGGAGTGAAAATAAGCCAACTCAAAATGCTTGCTTGCTTGCATTGGCAAGGTATTACAATCATAGAAACATTAATTTGCAAGATCAAAATTACTTCTAATTATTACAATCATATTTCTTGTTTTTTGACGTAGATGAATGTAATTATCAATAAGTGGTAAAAACAAAAAAATAGTTAATAGGTAAAATCTTGGAAAATGCTTTATCGTACTACAAGATTAATCTAAGATAATTCAAAATTTATTTTAAAGAAAAAAAAAAAAAAAGAAAACCACAAGTTTTACTCCACCTAAGCCAAAATGTAAATACACAATATCAATTTCTAGAGTTTGATATACATTTTGCTGAAAAATAAGCAAGTTGTTTAAGTTTATAACGATGCAAATCATTCTAAAGTCTAATAAATGCCATGAAACAGGACTTATATCAAGAATTATAATATTAAGGAACTTAGAAATTTGGATTAACAATTTTAACTATGTTTAAGAAGAAGAAAAGATGTTATTAGTCCTAATTATTACATATTGTATTTGAAATTTATTCCTGTGGCTTGATTCTACATCATAGATCGCTTTCAAATAACTAAGCAAAATGAATGTATGAATAAATAAATAAAAATAACAAATCTACATTGTTCTTCACTAAATGCTATATAACAACATTTGATTAAACGAAAATATAATTTAATGATAGCCTATGCACAACCAGTTTTGAACAAATATCCTAGACACAAGATTAATATACTACTTAAGCTATTTCTAATCTTCGCAAAGTATATTTATATAAAAATGAATAAAATATCTATCTTTAAATATTTAAATATATAACATTCATTACAAGTTACAATGCACAAAAATATCTCGAAATATTAACTACTTTTAGTAAAACATTGAAATTATTTAGACAAGAAAAAATATATTCTTATACATTAAACCTGATTTTTGGAAATCATATTTAATTATAAATAAAAAGTGCTTTATGCGAATTCAACTGAATGATGCAGGAATTACTCGGGTACAAATTTTTAATTGCATAATTACGCATAATTTCGCACCAACACACCTCCCAAAAAAGAAAATAAAATTGAAATATTATATCTGCAATTTTGCAGACGCATTTGCTTAACTACGTCTTGCGATTCATCGTAAATTTATTATAATGCCATCAACCTTTGACAATTCCACAATTTTAACTTATTATTAATACGTTATTGCTGTTAAATTTTAAAAATTAATTTATCTAAACGAGAAAATACTGTCTATACTTTGATTTCTCTTTTTCGTAAACCCTAGTGACAGCTTATCAGGCTAATGTAACTAAACTTTTCCCACAGAAATGTTTAATTTTATTTCTGTAAATACAAAATTAGAACAACTTATCCATTCCTACTTTTTTTTTTTAATAAATATATATATTAATAAAAGTTATTTTTTTATTAGTATGATTTACTTAAGCTTAACAATAAATACAAGTTACATTCAGATTAACACAGAAATTAGAAAATAAATATCTATTTGCTTTTACATACCAAGGTCGCCATGGAAGTTTTAAGTTGTACACTCTTTGCCTAAATACAAATATCAAAACACGAAGACTAAATTTCAACTTAAATGTTAATTGCAACGACAGCAATTTGAAGATCCGCGCCAACCGTATTTAACCAGCCCCGGAAGTTGCTTTGACAGCGGTACAGCAGCTCTTTCCGATCCTGATCCTGATTGGAGGATATTAGAGTAAATTAAAAAGCAAAGAATTTCTATTGTCACTGAAATAAGTTGATTTGTTTTTTTAAATTTTAGTATGTACTTAACATTCAAACAAAATCTATTTCTCAGAATAAGTTCGTTAATTAAAAAAAAAAAAAAAGCAACATACAACTATTTGATGATTACGAGAAGAAAGAAATAAGATTCTTTCTTCGAAGAAAAAATTAATTATGCACATAAGAAAATGAATATAAATTGCGATATCTAAATATTTAGGAAAAATCTTAAATTACTGAATAAACGTACTTAGTTATTTTCTTAGGAATTGAATTATTCAATGAATCTAATCTCTTATCTAAAACTTTTAAAATGATTAAGATTTTATTATTATTAAAACTGATGCTCTAATATTCAAACATAATATCTAATTAATTACCAATAATGATATAAGACACATCCTCTTCCTATCATCGCTATATTTCGCAGTTTATACTTTTAACTGCTTCATCAGGCATAATATACATGGAAAAAAACTTCGTAAAATATAATAAAGAATTTGGTAATAATATCAGAAAACTCTTGGGAATATATACAACTTATTTACCGTTAACAACATTGTTTATAATAATTGTAAAACTTTTTAAAACTTCCATATTATTAAAACTATTTATTATACCTTTTTATTATCCAGCGTTTAACGTTTTGTACTGAATATTTAATCTTAATTTATTTATGTTTTTTATTATAATTCGATTTTCTTATATATGCAAATAATAAAATCATTTGCTTATTTAACATATAAGTTTTCACAAAGCTGAAGTTTTGTTTGCCTCTCTGTTTGTTTACAACTTTAAAAACTTACATATTTAAAATTAAATATTATTTAAATCTTATCATGATCAAAAATATGTTAACCATACGTTTGAGAGAATGGCTATAAAAAATTATATAATAATACAACATTTCGTTTAACCTTTTAAAGCTTGCCTTTACGTTTTAAACCAAATGCTGTAAATATTGAATTAGCAGATGGCAACAATAAAGAGAAACTGAAATTAAATAAACATCTCTTGATCGGAGTGATATAACTACTTTAAACATGATGTTATTATAATTTTTAAATTTAAAAATTTGTTTTTATGTTATTTGTTTGACTATGTATTTTCTTACACGTATCTACAGTAAAATGGCCAGGAGATGCCGACATTTCTACTTTCATTGTAAAGAGATGGCAAATTGTATCGATTGTTCAGAAAAACTATTGTCTGAGCATCAGATTTGTAATTTTATTGTGATTTAGTAGCAGTTTTCTTAGGAGGGAGTATTATTTTAATTGCTAGTCCAGTAACTGCTTTTTATTATGGATAAGGTAATTCATCAGATTTTAGTTTAGAAATTCTTTGGACTTATATTGCAATGTTTATCTATTTAATTTTTTTTTAGTGGCTGCTAGATGAAGCAGAATTAGTAAAAACTTATAATAACTGTCTAATTAAAATTAGGACCAAATTTAGATGATTTGCCTCTACATTTTATCTATCTTTATGTACAGTTTGGCCGGGAAGTTCCTGTACCCCTTTAATGGTAGTCATATTTTTAAGAAAATATTTACACATTAAGTGTCCAATGTGTCTACGTGTTCGCCATCATGCTATACACGCAAGATCCTATGCTGCCACGTCCTACTTGACATTTTTTGGAGCATGTTCCAGGGCCGGCGCGCGGCGCGGCGCTAGGGGGTGGCGAAGGGGGCGACTGCCCAAGGCCCCACGCCTGGTTAGAAGAAAGAGGTTTATGGATGAAAATACAGTGGAACCCCGCCATTCGTCCGCCTCACTATTCGTACAACTCGTTATTCGTACAACTTTTTCAAGTAAAATTGAACTCGCCATTCGTACGCTTGCTCGCGATTCGGACAGCGTGACCTCGGTACTGGCCGTGCCACGCGGTCGCTTCAGTTCAGTATCGTGCTAGCTTCCGTACGCTACGCATCATCCACGCAAGCTTCGTGAAACTTTGTGATATTTTATTGTTATTTTTATTATTTTTATTAAAAATAGTGCAGCCATGGGTCTAAAAAATATTACTGATTCAACCAAGCCTAAAAGAAAAGCATTGAGAACGACAATTGAATTGAAAAAAGTACTCTTTCGAAGTTTGAAAGTGGAACTCGTGTCTCTGACCTGGCAACTCAATATGGAATGGCGAAATCAACCATATCGTCTATACTGAAAAAGAAAGAAATAATAATAGAGGCCTATTTATTGTATTCATAGTTTTTATGTATTTTAGGCTTAACATATTATTACAAAGGTTTATATAAGCAATCATCTCTGGGTTCTGGAACGGATTAATCCAATTTACATTATATCTTATGTGAAAAAATGATTCGCCATTCGTACAAATCGCCATTCGAACTGCCTTCTGGAACGGATTATGTACGAATAGCGAGGTTCCACTGTAAATGCATTTTTAATATTTCAAAATTAAGAAATAACGTTCAGTTAATGAATATGATATTTCTTTAAAAATCTATATATTTATATGTGTTTTTATGTGTATTTATATGTGTGTTTCAAATCCAGTATGACTATGATGGGTCATAGGCCGGTGTCACATAACGTCAAAGGCCCCGCAAAATTCATCTTGCCCGAGGCCCCGCACCCTCCTAGCGCCGCCGCTGCATGTTTGGTGTGATGGTTCGAAATGTGTCGTCAACTGCATTGCATAATTCTTCATTTGTAGCATATCGACATTCAGGGATGTAGGTCTTGATGATTCCTCACAATGAGTTGTCAGACGTCTTGAGGTCAGGACTTCGTGGTGGCCATTTCAATACAGCTGGCAATGCTGGAGTACCGTGACCAATCCAGTGTCCTGGAAAATGTTCATGGAGAAACCCATGCACAGTAAGAGCAAAGTGAGCAGGTGTCCTGTCCTGTTGTAGCTATACGTGTTCCATGATACCCGCGTCTTCAAACTCTGGGATTAACCAAGTTGGTAACATGTGTAAATAAGTTTCGCCATTAACATTACCATCAAAAAAATATGGTCCAAACAAATATATAGTAGGAGGTACGGGACTTCCCGGCCACACTGTAGAACTAATGTTTTCAAAGACTGGCTGTAAGTCTATGTTCTTAATAACTTGTCTTCATAAATAAATTATATTGAACTGACTTTGATGATATATAAATCCCTTGCTATAACATTAGATTTATGTCATTTTGTATTTGAAC
This sequence comes from Thereuonema tuberculata, assembly GCA_023159025.1. Taxonomy (NCBI): domain Eukaryota; kingdom Metazoa; phylum Arthropoda; class Chilopoda; order Scutigeromorpha; family Scutigeridae; genus Thereuonema; species Thereuonema tuberculata. The sequence goes on from JAFIDM010000001.1 coordinate 122,575,239, forward strand.
AGCAGTTATTGGAACAACCTGATATGATGAGGTCGAAGCTTTTTATTACCTTTTTTAATTCTAAATCACATTAATTATTTCCTAATAATTACTTTTTGCTACTATTAATCTTGAATTGTGTTAAAGATACCTGTACTTATTCAGACAGAAACCTTTCATGTTACCAGTGCTTTGAGATGTTAACATTTTTGCTGGAATGTGACAAAGACTATGCGTCTTACAATTTGTTGGATAATGTTTAAAAGAGTTTAGAAAGTTTTAATATTACATCATAAGTAGAACTTTTGGCATATTGATTGAAAAAGATGCTTAAGTTTGTGTGTAGTTCTTCCAATTTTGAAAAATGATTGGGACAAAAAGAATCTTAAGGAACTAAACATCACTCTGAAAAATACTATGTTTTTATGAGATTTATTTAACTTCATTGGTTGCCATTGAGTCTGATGAGTCATTTAGATAATCACTCAACACAGTTTGTTTGTTTGTTTGTTTGTTTGTTTATTTATTTTTACAATTACATTATTATCCGTTATTTTTCACAATTGTTGGGTTTTTGTTTTTGCAATACCCTTTCAGTTCTTTTTCTGAACGATCAATATTTGATGGTTTATGTAATAGTTTTTCTGGCTATTTTACTTTATAGAGTTTACTTTTCTTGGATTTTCAATTAGAGCTCTGTCTATTATTTAATTTTAGTATCAATGTCTTTAGCTTTATTCCATTAGTTTTGATTTTTGGAATTTTAGTTTGATGTATGGTTGTGTGTATTTAAGATAAAGATATTTTATATTTATGTCTTGTACAGTACAACTTTCAGACGATGAATACTTGTTTCCACTTTACAGTCCCACCATTTTGTTTTGAGTAAAAAATAGATAATTTTCCTTCGGCATATGTATCCATGAACTGTATGGATGGATAGATAGATAGATAGATAGATAGATAGATAGATAGATAGATAGATAGATAGATAGATAGATAGATAGATAACATATTTGTATGTAACATGTATATACAAAAAAGATAACCTCCATCCTACTATTGCATCAATTGTAAGTTTTAAGATGTCTGTTTAGGCTTCAAATTTGCTATTCAAATTTTAGACCACGTCTATTTATTGTTATTATTTTATACACTCTTGTTAATAATTATTATTTTGAATTATTGATTTGTTCTTTCCAAGGTACTAAAGAAATTTACTGTCTTTACAATCAATTACTTCTCACATGTCTGCAAATTATTCCTAATATTGTAGCCTTTTTAAAGGCAATTATCAATTTTGATAAAATGACCTCAATGTAAACAACAATGGGTGAGATCACTGCGCTTCCAATAACCTCAGTGTAATTTTATTAGTTATTATTTCTGGACTTAACCTAGAATAAAGAATTTTTTTCATAATTCCCTTGACTGAAGTACTCAAGACCATAATATTT
>JAFIDM010000001.1:122585794-122606151 GCA_023159025.1 Thereuonema tuberculata
ATATAATATATGTAATCAAAAATACCTAAATATTCCAGATAATTTCGCCAAATATTATTTTTTTCAGTATTTGCCTTTTTAATATACTTATTTTATTAAATTTATTTTGTTTTAATTCATTTGTAATTTGCATAAAAATCTTTAATAGAATTCTATTTTTATTTCTTAATCCAAAGTTGTTCTTAGGATTTTCATAATATAAAATCTTTATTAATGTATTTCTAGTAATATTTTCTAAGTTATAATTTCTAATTTGATTTCTAATTTTATAAAAGTTATTTATTATTAAAGAATATAATATTTTTTCTTTTGGCATCAAAACTTTATATTTTATTCTTATCTGTATTTTTTCATTCTTTGTTAATATACAATAATCTTGTATTATGTAATTCATTATTTTATTTAATATTCTATTTATGTTATTAGTGTCTGTATTACCTAAATGTACCCAACAACATAATCCATAATTTATTAATGAATCTATAAATGATTTATATATTAACATCTTGTATCTTATAGAAAAGATACCCTTTATATGTTGAAACATATATATTAATGAATTAAGTTTATTTAATATATATAAATAATGTGTTTTCCAAGAGAATTGATCATTAATATATAAACCTAGATATCTAATTGTTTTAATAATTTCAATATTTTCACAATTACAACTTTGGAAGTTTATGTCATCATCGAATAAACAATTATAATCATGATATTTTATTACTGGATTTGTATGTAAAAATTTATTTTTTGTTTTCAATATCATTAGTTTTGTTTTTTCACTATTTATTTTCATTTTATTATTGTGTGTCCAAATAATTAATTTATTAAAGTCTTTTTGTATATTGTATTCTGCAGTTTCATAATTTTCATTTATATTTATCAATATGATGTCATCAGCATAAGCAAAAATTTTTGATGTTGATATTGTACTATATAATGTATTTAAGTATAAAATAAATAAAAGTGGTCCTAAGTTTGAACCTTGAGGAATTCCTGTTTTTAATTTATATGTTTTACCTAATTTTGAATTTAAATTAATTCTTATTTTTCTATTTTTTAAATAGTTTTTTAATATTTCTATCATATTGCCTCTTATTCCAATATGAAATAATTTTTCTATCAATATCTTATGATTAATACTATCAAATGCTTTCTCAAAATCTATAAAAATAATATATATATAATAACCGTTATTTAATGCACAATTTATGATTTTTTGGAAATCTTGAAAGAGTTTATCAGTACTTAAATTTTTTTGATATGCAAATTGTTCTTTTTTTAGTAATTTATATTTATACAGAAAGTTATATATTGAATTAGTTAAGCATGTTTCTATAATTTTTGACATATTGGAAAGAACAGAAATTGGCCTATAATTTTTTATATCATCAATTTTTCCTTTTTTATATACTGGTGTTATTTTCGCAGTTTTCCAAATACTTGGGTAAGTTCCATATTCAAACATGGCTTTTATAAGTTCATGCAATATTGCTGCAAATATATCCATATACTTTTTTATATCTTTTACAGCAATATTATCAATACCAACAGTATTTTTATTTTTCATTAATGTAATTATATTCATTATATTTTCAATACTAGGTATATTAAACACTATTGAATTTATTGAAGTTTCAATATCCGTATTATTACTTCTAGTGTTACAATTACATGTACTAACAACTTTACTAAATGTTTTACCAAATAATTCATCAGTTTGCTTATAATTATATTTTTCTATTAATTTACAAATTTTGTTTTTATCAATAGTTTTATGTTCATTATTTTTTATAATATTATTTATTATATTCCAAGTCTTTTTATTATTATTGTAAGTGTTTAGAAATTTATTTTGATAGAATCTTTGCTTTGTTTTTTGTATTAGGTTTTTTAACCAATTACTCTTTTTTCTATAAATTTCTCTATATTCTTTATTTGTTTTATTGTTTTTATGTTTTTTATATAACTTATCTTTTTCCTTAATATGACTATATATTTCATCTGTTATCCATTCATGTTTATAATTTTGTTTTTTATTATTTTTAGTTTGATAATGATAGTCATGGTTTTCTCTATATTTTTCTTTATTACTTATTTGTTTTTTAGATTTATTTATAATTTTTACAAATTTATTTATTATTTTATTTGGGTCAATTATTTGCTTATTTCTTATATTATTAAGTAAGTTTTCTGATTTTTCAATAAATAATTCCTTATTTATTATATTATTGTGTCTTCTGAATTTTTTAAGATTTTGATTACTTTTACTTAATTTTTGATTAAATATTTCTAACATTATTATATAATGATCTGATATTTCTGTTTGTATAATATTACTTTTAGTATCTTTATTTTTTAAATTAATAAAACAGTGATCTAAGCATGTTGAAGTATAAGATTTTATTGTCTGTACTTCTCTAGTTGCAGTATCAATTAAATTCTCAAAGCCATAAGTATTAAAAATTTCTAAATATTTCAGTACCAAAGAATTGTTTTTTTTTTCTAGAATATTAATATTCATATCACCAATAATTATAAAATTATTAGTTTTTTCCAATTTTTTATGAGCATATTCTATAGTGTTTTCTAATTCTTTAAGAAAATAGTTTTTATTCGTTAGAGGAGGTTTATAAATTATTAATAATTTTTTTAAATTTGTACTATTATCAATTTTACTTATATTAATATCTTTGTATTTAAGTACACATGTAATATTTTCAAATGTTATTGTGTCAATCTGAAAATTCATCAATGTATATTCATTTTTATAATACATTATTATCCCACCACCTCTTCTATTTTTCCTAAGATTATATATCATACTATAGCCTTCCAGGGTAAAATATTTAATTTCATTTTCATTTATGTTTATTTCTACTAAAATTATTTAAAAACTTACATATTTAAATTAAACATTATTTAAATGTTATCATGATCAAACATATGTTAACCATACGTTTGAGAGAATGGATATTAAAAAATTATATAATAATACAACATTTCTTTTAACCTTTTAAAGCTTGCCTTTACGTTTTAAATCAAATGCTGTAAATATTGAATTAGCAGATGGCAACAATAAGAGAAACTGAAATTAAATAAACATCTCTTGATCGGAGTGATATAACTACTTTAAACTTGATGTTATTATAATTTTTAGATTTAAAAATTTGTTTTTATATTATTTGTTGGGCTAAATATTTTTTTACACGTATCTAAATGGACAGGAAATGCCGACATTTCTACTTTCATTGTAAATAGCTGGCAAATTGTATCGATTGTTCAGAAAAACTATTGTCTGAGCATCAGATTTGTAATTTTATTGTGATTTAGTAGCAGTTTTCTTAGGAGGGAGTATTATGTTAATTGCTAGTCCAGTAACTGCTTTTTATTATGGATTGATTATTCATCAGATTTTAGTTTAGAAATTCTTTGGACTTATATTGCAATGTTTATCTATTTAATTTTTTTTTTTAGTGGCTGCTAAATGAAGCAGAATTAGTAAAAACTTATAATAGCTGTCTAATTAAAATTAGGACCAAATTTAGATGATTTGCCTCTACATTTTATCTATCTTTAATGTACAATTTGGCCGGGAAGTTCCTATACCCCTTTAATGGTAGTCATATTTCTTTTTTTTAGTCTCTTGAGTCTCTTTTTTTTATTTCCATTGATACTTTACAGTGGTTTTTGAGTTATAAATAGTGATTGTTTTTGAGTAACAAAAAGTGAGTTTTCAGTATTCTACCTAATATAAATAGTGATTCTTTTTTTTTTTTTGTCTTTTCTTTTTTATCCAATTCCAATTGATATATTTTTCAGTGGTTTTTGAGTAACAAATAGTGAAAATTATCTACTAATCTAGGCCATCAGTTTGTACGATATAGATATTTGAAGAAGAGATGTTCAGATGGACGTTAGTTGATATATAAATGAAGATCATAGCTTGTATACGAAATTCTTCGCCACAAATTGATTGTGACTATTCTTTAGAGTGAAGATAACCAAATTCTGTTGAATTGTGACTCAAAAGACATAAAACTGTACGTGAGTGAAGACAACGTTTTCCAAATATATGGCAACTTTACTTAGAGTTTGTCCTTGAGCTTTATTGATAAATATCGCATAAGAAGGTCTGATCGGAAATTGTTTTCTTGTGAAAGTGAATGGAAGTAGATTATCGCATGGTTCCATAGACATCCTATGGATGAAAACAAAATCTCCTTTGTGAGTTCTGTTATAATTTCGGTTTCTATGAGATCATTATCGAATGAACGGCATTTAAGTTGAGTTCCATTGTAGTATGCAAACTTGGGATTCATGTTTCGCAACAATATTATTGGAGATCCAATCTTCAATGACAAACGATGTTGAGGAATACCGCTGAGATTCAATGCGTTCACATACTCGGGCAGATGGAGATGTTCCTGTGGTGGATTATCAGAAGTGTCAATTTTATTCGCACTTGTATGCTCTGTAGTCTCTCCTTGTATTCTTAGACTTATCATTCGATTGATGTTATCGACACTCTCGTTCATCTTGGTTGATGAGCCGCATATTTATCGTGAGTTTTTTCACTTTGATGTGATTCTAGCTTTATGAGTTACAAAAAGTGATTTTTCAGTAATCTACCTAATAGAAATAGTGCTTCTTTATTTCTTGACTCTTTTTTTCATTCCAATTGATACTTTTCAGTGGTTTTTAAGTTTCAAATAGTGATTTCTCAGTATTTTACCTACTGAAGTACTGCTTCTTTCTTTTTTGACTTTCTTTTTTATTACAATTGTTACTTTTCAGTCAAAGTCATTTCAGTTTTTACAGATAAGTCAAAAAAGCAATATGAAGAGAGTTGTAGTTTCCATGGCCTAATGGATCAGATATCTGACTTCGGATCGGAAGGTTGCAGCTTCGATTCCTGTCACGGATGTTTCACTGTAAAAATTGTTTCTATTTTTCATTCTCACACAAAACTGCGCCGGACAGACACACAGAGAAATAAAAGATTTTAGTAATATAGATTTACACATTAAGTGTCCAATGTGTCTATGTGTTCGCCATCATGCTATACACACAAATTCCTAGGCTGCCACGTCCAACTTGACATTTTTTGGAGTATGTTCCAGGGCCGGCGCGGCGCTAGGGGGTGGCGAACGGGGCGACTGCACAAGGCCCCACGCCTGGTTAGAAGAAAGAGGTTTATGGATGAAAATAAATGCATTTTTAATATTTCAAAATTAAGAAATAATGTTCAGTTAATGAATATGATATTTCTTTAAAAATCTATATATTTATATGTGTTTTTATGTGTATTTATGTGTGTTTCAAACCCAGTATGACTATGACGGGTCATAGGCCGGTGTCACATAACGTCAAAGGCCCCGCAAAATTCATCTTGCCCGAGGCCCCGCACCCTCCTAGCGCCGCTGCTGCATGTTTGGTGTGATGGTTCGAAATGTGTCGTCAACTGCATTGCATAATTCTTCATTTGTAGCATATCGACATTCAGGGATGTAGGTCTTGATGATTCCTCACAATGAGTTGTCAGACGTTGTGAGGTCAGGACTTTGGGGTGGCCATTTCAATGGAGCTGGCAATGCTGGAGTACCGTGACCAATCCAGTGTCCTGGAAAATGTTCATGGAGAAACCCATACACAGTAAGAGCAAAGTGAGCATGTGCCCTGTCCTGTTGTAGCCATACGTGTTCCATGATACCAGCGTCTTCAAACTCTGGGATTAACCATGTTGGTAACATGTGTAAATAAGTTTCGCCATTAACATGACCATCAAAAAAATATGGTCCAAACAAATGATAATACTACTACTACTACTACATAGTAGGAGGTACAGGACTTCCCGGACACACTGTAGAACTAATGTTTTCAAAGACTGGCTGTAAGTCTATGTTTTAATAACTTGTCTTCATAAATAAATTATATTGAACTGACTTTGATGATATATAAATCCCTTGCTATAACATTAGATTTATTATATCATTTTGTATTTGAACAGCAGTTATTGGAACAACCTGATATGATGAGGTCGAAGCTTTTTATTACCTTTTTTAATTCTAAATCACATTAATTATTTCCTAATAATTACTTTTTGCTACGATTAAGCTTGAATTGTGTTAAAGATTCATGTACTTATTCAGACAGAAACCTTTCATGTTACCAGTGCTTTGAGATGTTAACATTTTAGCTGGAATGTGACAAAGACTATGCATCTTACAATTTGTTGGATAATGTTTAAGAGTTTGGATTTTTGATTGAAAGTGTTAATATTACATCATAAGTAGAACTTTTGGCATATTGATTGAAAAAGATGCTTATGTTTGTGTGTAGTTCTTCCAATTTTGAAAAATGATTGGTACAAAAAGAATCATAAAGAACTAAACATCACTCTGAAAACTACTATGTTTTTATGAAATTTATTTAACTTCATTGGCTGCCATTGAGTCTGATGAGTTATTTAGATAATCAACACAGTTTGTTTGTTTGTTTTTTATTTATTTTTACAATTACATTTTTTATCAGTTATTTTTCACAATCGTTGGGTTTTGTTTTTGCAATACCCTTTCAGTTCTTTTTCTGAAAGATCAGTATTTGATGGTTTATGTAATAGTTTTGTTAGCTATTTTACTTTATAGAGTTTACTTTTCTTGGATTTTCAATTAGAGCTCTGTCTATTATTTAATTTTAGTATCAATGTCTTTAGCTTTATTCCATTAGTTTTGATTTTTGGAATTTTAGTTTGATATATGGTTGTGTGTATTTAAGATAAAGATATTTTATATTTATGTCTTGTACAGTACAACTTTCAGACGTTGAATATTTTTTTCCACTTTACAGTCCCACCATTTTGTTTTGAGTAAAAAATAGATAATTTTCCTTCGGCATATGTATTCATGAGATAGATATATAGATAGCATATTTGTATGTAATATGTATATACAAAAAAGGTAACCTCCATCCTACTATTGCATCAATTGTAAGTTTTAAGATGTCTGTTTAGGCTTCAAATTTGCTATTCAAATTTTACACCACGTCTATTTATTTTTATTATTTTATACACTCATGTTAATAATTATTATTTTGAATTATTGATTTGTTCTTTCCAAGGTACTAAAGAAATTTACTATCTTTACAATCAGTTACTTCTCCCATGTCTGTAAATTATTCCTAATAATGTAGTCTTTTTAATGGCAATTATCAATGTTGATAAAATGACCTCAATGTAAACAACAATGGGTGAGATCACTGCGCTTCCAATAACCTCAGTGTAATTTTATTAGTTATTATTTCTGGACTTAACGTAGAATAAAGATTTTTTTTCATAATTCCCTTGACTGAAGTACTCAAGACCATAATATTTACCAATAATTTCTTAAATTTGCTGAAGAAAGAAGCATCCCATTGTCGATGTTTCTAGGCATAAAAATAACTGGTGCATCTGCTATGATTGGCCAAAATAATGGTTTTTATGCTAGAAGATTTTCAATTTTTTTTATAATTTCATTGTATTATTCACCAGAATACGGTGTGTTAGTTTAAGTACGAAAAACATGATTGATATTTTTGTTAAGAAAGTTAATTTAGTTCCAGCAGATATCTCGCAGAGACATCTTTTTGCAAATTCAGTTTTAATAAAATGAATATCTACTGCTGTATTAAACACTAATGGAAGATGACTTATCAGGAAAAACTTATAGAATGAATTTTCTGCCTGAAATATTTTTTTTTCTTAGATTTAATTGGAGATAGTTACATTCATCTGCAAATTGATCATCATTAAGAAACTTGGCTTTGCTGTTAAGTCTGTCACATAAGTATGAGTTTCTTTTTTCCTTGATATTGAACTCACTACAATGCTAATTAAATGAATCATGTAAGCTTTCAAGTCTTGAGTTGTTAGTGGGAAGTCACGGTTTACTAAAGGATTTGAAGCATTTCTCTCATTAGGAAAACAGATTAAAAGGCAAAACTGACTATGGTTTTGAGATATGCTGTACTGTGTTGATTTACAGATACTGTGAGAAGAAATTGATAGGTGATTTAAAGAGAAATTTTTCTGGCATTTCCTGCTAAATAAGTGTTGAAGAAATTTCAAGAAGGTTTCTCTATGACTACTAAAATAAGAGCCTCTGAGAAATAATTTTGGGCCTTATTTCCAGCATTTGTCTTTGAACTCTATAACTCTTCTTTTGATAACATTCCTTAGGAGGTCAACCTAAAAGTGTGAAACAACTTCTTCCCAGCTGATGGTAAATCAATATAGAAATAGTTTTGCTGATGAGCACATGAAATTATCAACTAATAAATTTTCAGAAGAAAGTATCAAGGCTGTGGAGTCAATACATAAAACCTTCAAACTCCAACTCCTTTATTTATATATCAGTAAAGGAAATAAATAAATGTATCATATGTTTTTTCGCAATCGTTATCTTCTATCATACACTGACATACATAATATTTCCTATCTGTTGTTATTCTGCTCAAAAACGACTGACTTTGTTGACACTTTTTTTGCCATTGTGAAGTTTTTCATGGGTTGCCACTTTCATTAATATAAATATCATAAAATATGTTCTGTTTTGAAATTTGGAAAGAAATGAAATCAAATTATATCTTGAAAATATTTAATCTGAAAAAAAGGTTAATCAAATTATTATCTGTGAAGTAGTAAATGTTAATATAGTATTTATATTATAAGTTAAATTTATTAGGAGGCAGAGTTGGTATATTTTTGCCGATTCCGACTCCACAGCCCTGGAAAGTTTTGCATCAACTAAAAATATAATTGTGAAAACTTAAACAATTTAGTTTCAGTTTATTAACTTTTGTGCATCTACATGTTTTTCTCTTATTTATATTCAAATAAATAGAAAACCCTATAGCGCTTGATGAGTCCTGCAAGTTACAATAATAATAATAATAACAGTAAAAGATATAGTGTGAGGGCTTGCTCATTGGTCATGGCAAATCTCAAAAGCAACTTTCATGTAAGTAGTTCATATTATTGAAAAGTCTGTCCACCTCTTCTTTAATCTTTTGCATATATTAATTGCATTTCAGACTTGTTTATATGTTGCAGTTGATAGAACTTCTTAATTGTCTTAACTTTTTCAAATTAAAAAAGAAGTATTGAAAAAAAAAATAGTAACTTAATACATGTAGCAACTGGTTGACAGAACATTTTAATTATTTTAATTGGGATGGAGCAAATTTAAAAAAGTATTATGGCAATAATAATTATTATTAAAATGTTCTATCAGAAAGTTTTCCTGCTAACAGGTGCTGAAATATTAAAACAATGTATCAAAAACAACAGGAAACCAGTGTAGTATTTTTGAAGACATTGATTTCAACATCTGTAACCATTAACTATTCTCCTCCACAACCTACCCCACCCATCAGGGAAAAAGGACTTTCCAATTAATCCAACCATATCAACAAGTAGAAATATACTCAATAAATAACAAGTGTTTCTCATATTTTAAGTAATTTAAGAACAAAAATTTTTCAGTTATTCAGCCTATGTAAGTTTTGGCTTCTAAACAAAGTAACTCATAAAATTAATGTATTTTTACCAAAATTAAATGAATTCTCCACAATATAAGTGGTGAGGATCTGATCAATGAGGGGGTTTTTAAGAACACGGGACTGCATTATTACAATCAAAAAGGAAAAAAATGATAGATTTTGACTAAGATTTATCAATGAACAAAATTATAAATTATTGTGGACTTTTTTTTTTTTAAACTTTATTTTAAACACATACTCATACACATACAACAGATTTCAAATAAAATAAATAAATAAAATTATGCCCTCACTATGCCCTGTCACTGAAGAAAAGTCACATTATAAAGATCTGATGGACTTTGAGTGAGAAAGGATTGTTGCATGAAAGAAGCTGATTTTCTTACCTTGAAATTGTTAATTATACAGAACCTAATGCCAGTATAGTGATGTGAACTGGCTTCAGTAGACAAATGAGACACAAATCCAGGAACTGGTCTGCAAAATTGCATGACTGCATGACACATGGTAGTGACTGATCGTACAACAACATCCATTGTATTAGCACAGCAGTGGATCACTATCACAGATCAGGCTTTGTCCTCCAGCACAGTTTGACATTGTCTGCTTAACAGAAAACATGTCTCTCGCAGCCTTTTGCTGTGAATTCCTTACGCCCTCAGCCATAGAAGCCTTAGGCTGCAATGGAATCTCGAACACAGACATTGATGTGCTGATTGGCAACGCGTCGTGTTTTCTAAACAATCATGATTCAACTTGATGCACTATGATACATGATGCAAAGACTTTGTGGTGAATACCAGCTTGCAGCATCGTATCAGTCCAATGCCAAGTATCATGGTTTGGGATGTCACTGGGTTCAATTTACGATCTTGCCTGATACGAATTCTAACAGCCAGCTATAGCTTAGGAATGTTTTAGAGGCAGATGTGATACCTTTCCTTCAGAGTTGTCCTAATGCTGTATTTCAGCAGGGTAATGCTCGCCTACATGAGGCCCAGAATGTCTAAGACCTCTTGCATACATGACAGATACTGCTTCTTTCTCTAGTCTGCACATCCTTCCAGTATGTTTCCAATTGAACATGTCTGGAACATAGTAGGTAAGCAACTGGCCACTCAAGCTACGCGTCGTGTTTTCTCTATCCACCACAGATTCGTTGCTGTCAACCATCCAACGAATGACCAATACTGAAGTGATCACACGGACCATTAACAGAAGACAAGAATTTACAGCTCGCAGCGCCCATTACGACACCTACCACTAACTAGTACTCATTGTCAAGAGCGATTGCAGTGATACCAGGCACGAACAACGTGGAATTGTGCTGATTGGGACGAATTGTCTTCAGTGATGAGCCCTGTTTTGAACTGGGCCCCTATGACCAGCACAGACTGTCCGATATAGCTTGGACATCGTCAGGATCCTGCTCTCAATGTTGCATGTCACACGGCCCAACAACAAGGAGTTATGGTCTGGGGTGCCATATCGTTTAAGAGCCAGATCATCTTGGTAGCCCTCCGTGGCATCCTCACAGCACAGTAGTATGTTGACGAAATCCTATCACCTGTTGTGTTGCTGTTCCTTTCGCGACACCCTGAGCTTACTTTTCAGCAAGATAACATCCTGTCACACGCGGCAGGCCTCTCTATTGATTGTCTTCGTGGATGCACTTCTTTGGCTAGCCAGATCTCTCTCCTGTTGAGCACATTTGGGATGTTATGGGACGTCCCAGAATGTCAAAGAATAGTCAGACAATTGGAGGCTGTTTGGCAAGAAATACCACAGAACACCATCCGCCATGTTGGGTAACAGCTTGTATCTAGGCGAAAAGTGGACCAACGCCACACGGACCTGCTCACTTTATGTAGCTCATTTCTGTCCAACAAGTCATCCAATTGCTCTGAAATTCTAAACATTTCATTTTCTGTACCTGTATATTAAACATACAAAATTTTGTCTCAATTGAATAATTCCTTCTTGGTACATCAATTTTTTTTTGTAAGCAGTATATCGCTTAATAATATTTATTGTATCGATTGTAATTAATAATTGAATTTTATCAATACATTTGTACTCAAACGTAGGAAGCTTCTTGTTGAAAGGAAGCTACGCAAATACTTCCTAACAGAATTAAGTTAGAATCTGACTGAAATAAAATGAAAGAATTATTATTATTATTATTCGGAACTTTTAATTTTCATTTGTCTTTTTCTTTTTCATTTTTCTTATTCTATAAATTTAACTGCAAAATCACAAATCTTCCAGTTTTGTTTGGATTTAGATTATCAATCAAACATTTCTTTCTAATTTTCACATTTTCTATTTCAAGAGTTTTTCTTTCCATTTCCATCTCTTTACAACCACAAATCACATGTGTCTAATCTTCCAATTTGGAACAACCTAGTGTACAACTCATTAATTTTTCTCCTTCCAAAATATCTACTTTTTTTCTTTATAGATCTTCTTCTAATTTTAAATAAATTTCTTTAACTAAATTATTCTTATCATTTCTAATAATATTGATATAATATTCCCCTTTTATTGGTATTTCCTTATAGTAATCATTATATCTTGAAGTCATTCTTTTTAAGTTATATTTCTTCTTAAGTTGATTAATTCTAGCTAATACATTTATTTTACTCCCCTCCTATAATCAATCTGTGTTATCTTATCCCAACTCAATTGTGTTCTACCCCATTAAAATATTTCTCTATTTGCGTGCTATTTACATGGCTTTTTTTTCTGGATCTTTTATTTCACTTTGTCTAAGCAAATATTTGGGAATCTATCTTTTCGATAATTTAGAATTTTCGTCATGTATTTAAAAAAGATTTTAAAATATCTTCTAAACTTATGTTATTTAATTCTAATTCAGCTTGAAGAATGTAATTTGGAAATGATCATTCTAAATCTTATCTTATATCTTATACCAATATATAAAGCTGAAGAGTTTGTATGTTTGATCGCACTAATCTCAGGAACTACCAGTCCGATTTGAAAAATTCTTTTTGCGTTAGATAGCCCGTTTATTGAGGAAGGTTACAGGCTATATAACATCTCGCTACGACCAATAGGAGCGGAGCACTAAACATAAACGTCAACCAACGGGTGCGGCGGCGGGTCGGTTTGGCCGCACGACGAGAACCGAACATTACCGAGAAGGGCCGAATTTAATGCGGGTGACACCGCAGGGCACAGCTCGTTCATCACTTTTTTGTAAAAGAAAATTTCATTTCTTTGATTTTCTATACCAATGTACACTCTTGTATCTTCATACATATATTTTTTTATCTTCATATAAATAGTTTTTATCATCCTCCAAATATTTCCTTTAATTCCTATCTCTAATAATACTTCTAGCAATATCCTTCTATCCACAGAGTCAAAGGCAGTTTTAAAATCTATAAATAAAGCATTTAGTTTTTTTTCTTTTCTCACTTAATCTAAGATTTATTAAATAATTTAATACAAAAATATTATCTATCGTTGAATATCCCTTTCTAAAGCCCTCTCGGTTTTCTATTACAATTTCTTTCCCCATTAACCATTTTTTTTTATCCTCTAGTAATATACTATCTCCCCGAAGATTTTGAAGGTAGTATTTAGTAATGTAACACGTCTCTAATTTTTTAGTTCACATTTCTTTCCTGATCTCTATACAGGAATTAAAATGCCTTTTTTTTTTTTCCAATTTTCAGGGATACTTTCTGTTACTCAGATTTTATTCAACCATTTTTATTAATAGATTAAAAGGATTCAAATATAGAAATCCACCATTTCATTCAAACGAATGAAAAACTTCTCTATGCAAAACATCTCTATGGAAATAATTTTCACCTTCAATTCCCAATTTCTCAGCAAGAACCAACAGGAAAAATTTCAATTGACAAAGTTAGCGCGTGTATCTATATATTTCCAAGCCAAGTTTCAAGAAGACCCATCCAATGGTTCAAAAACTAAAAAGGGGGATTTTTATGAGCCAGTCTTTCGTAGAAAGGTTGAATAAAAAAAAGGAGACCTAACTGAAAAATTTTTATTTGTAAAAATAAACTCTGAATTTTGGGAAACTATGCATGTTGTGTTGATTGTGGCCTTCTGGAGTGCGCGTAAGTGTTTTTGTGAAGTCCTAGTGTGCCTGGGGCTGTGTGAGGCACCAGACCAGTGGCGGAGAGAACGATGGGTACAACACGTTCTCGGTCCTGCCTCCACTGCTTCTGGAGCTCCTGTGCTAGATCGGTGTATTTACTGATCTTGTCTGCGTGAGTTTTCTTGCTAATAGTCACTGCAATATCATTATTATTATTATTATTATTATTATTTCAGTTTTTGAAACATTTGTGGTGTGTAGTACGATTTGTGGTCTTGTAGTACGGGACCGTGTTCTTAATAAGTGAGTGTTTGTGTGCTAGCTGTTGATGGACAATCGACGCTACCTGATTGTGTCGGTGGAGGTAGTCTGTTTTGGAGAGAAGGGCACAGCCTGATATTATGTGGTCGATCGTCTCATGCGTAGTGTGGCATTTCCTGCATCTGTCCTTGTGTGTTTGCGTCATGTAGAATGTGTTTCTTGCATTTACTTATGGGGATGACTTGGTCCTGTATCACGATCATGAATGAACCCTTTGGTCTCCGCAAAAAGCTCGCCACTCGTCAGCCATCTGTTCGACGCTTCCATGTCGACATGAGGCTGACTGAGTTCGTGGCGATGTCTGCCATGGAGTTCCTATGATTCACGCAGCTGGTGTGTGTGGGTGTTAGGGGTGGTGAGTATTAGAGAAGGGTTTGCGCGGTCCAGGGGTGTGAGGTGGGTGTCAACCTTGACAATGGCTGAGTGGTGTGATGAGTGTTGTGCTCTTTGGTGGAAGTGTTCCCTAAGTGTATGTAGGTGCTTTTCGTGTAGGGTGATGAGGTTGATGAGTCCTCGACCTCCCTCCTTGCGGGGAAGAGTCATCCTTTCCGTAGCGGACTTGCGGTGGTGCATGTTGTGTTTCATGAATGTAGTGCGTGTTGCGCGTTGTAGTGCTTCGAGTTCAGTGTTTCTCCATGGAATTATGCCGAACGAATCTGTTAGTGTGGGGATAGCAAAAGTGTTGATGGCTTTAATTTTATTTCTGGCATTGAGTTGTGCTTTGAAGATGTTATGAACGCGAGCACGGTATCTTTTCTTGAGTGCGTTTCTGATGTTTCCGTTATCAATGACGCGCACTTGCTGGAAGCCCAGGTACTTGTAGGTCTCTCCCTCTTCCATGGATTGGATGGCCAACCCATGGTCCAGTTCAAAACCCTCCAAATTCGTAGTCTTCCCGCATATTATATGTACCTTGCGGCATTTGTCGATTCGAAATTCCATCCCAATGTCTTTAGTGAACTGTGTTGTGACTTGTAATAAATTAGTAAGTTGTGCGTTGTTTGTGGCGTAGAGTTTAATATATTATCCATATAGGTATGTGTATGGGTGTCAGAGTGCCTGAGGTAAGCCTATAATCGTGTTTTTTGTTATCTAGTGGCTCAATAGATTCAAGGCGAGGCAGAACCAAAGAGGACTCAAGGAGTCTCACTGGAAAATACCTCTCTTTATGGGAATGGGGACTGAAGTGATGGAGGTATTAGAGGTGCATAGGTGTAATGTTGTGTTCCAACTCTTCATCGTGGCATACAAGAATGCCGTGATCTTGGGTATATTATGTAGAGATGAAGAGTGCATAGAGGCCAGGAATGAGGGACCGAATCAAATGCCTTCTTGTAATCGATGTATGCGATATGTAAGCTCCTATTCTTCGCGCGTGCCTGGCGCAGGATTACAGAGTCAATAAGGAGTTGCTCCTTACAACCCTGGGAATTCCTGCGACAGCCCTTCTGCTGTTCGGAAAGAATATTATGTGTCTCGATGTGTGTGTAAATTTTATCTGCTAGGCAGGAGGTGAGGAGTTTGTAAAGTGTAGGGAGGTAAGTGATTGGACGGTAGTTTGCAGGGTGCGCTGTTTCAGTGTTCTTGCTCTGTAGGTATGTGACACACTGTGTGAGGAAAAGAGGCATATGTTCTGGGTGTTGGATTATGTCAGTGAGTGCAACAGCTACTTTCCCATGCAGGGACGTGAATCTCTTGAGCTACAAGTTCTGGACGCCGTCTGCACCCGGAGCCTTCAAGTTGTGTGCATGTTTTAGTGCTGTCTGTATGTTTGCGAGAGTAATATCATGGAAGGACATGAAGGGTAAATGTTGAGTGAGTTGTTGTCCCTCTGTGATCCATGGTGCTTTGTCATTGTGGGTGATAGGGTTTGACCACAAAGACGACCATTATTCATGTAATGCCTCGCTGATGGGAGTGTTGGGTGTAGTAGAGGGAAGGTAGGGATCTGTAGAATTTTTTCCCATTGTATTGGAAAGTTGTTCTGTCGTTTGCAGAGTGCACTGTTTGTATCTTTGTAATCTTTTTGCATGTGCATCAGTTTTTGTTTTAGTGTGTCGAGATGTTCCTGAACCTGGTTATGATGCTTTGAGTGTGAAGGGCAAGTGTTTATATGCTTGAATATCTTCCTAACCTGGGACATAAGTTTCTTTGTTTTGTTTCCTTCACAGTATTGTGAGCTGGCTATGTCTTCTCTAAGATCGCTGACACGGCCCTCAAGGCGACATCTCCAAGGGGGGATGTATTCTTGTGAACGTGCAGTGGTAGGTATGTGGTGTTGTTTGATGCCAAGTACCCGAATGGTATCTTGTGCCGCGCAATACAGTGTTGTGTGTATGTCTTCTAATGTTTGGATATTGTCAAGGTATTGTGGAATAGTGTGTGTTGAGATGGTATATGACTGTGGAGAGTTGTTTTGATGTGTGTGTACTTTGGGGAGTGGAGGTCTGAGTGTGGGGTTTGTGCCTGTATATTGTGCTAATGCAGTGTAGAAATTATCATGTGCTGCTTGTAACATGTCGTTAGTTGTATTGTTGGGGCATGTGTACTGAAGGGTAGAGATCGTTTCTGTGTTTGTCGTAGAGGTAATTTCTTCTAATGGGATGGGGTGTGGTGTCCTGTGCTTAGATTCAGCTACTTCTTCCTTAATTGGTGCAAGTATGCATGGGGAATAAGATTGTTAACCATTATGGAACGTCGCTGATACGCTACCCGCTGTTCGCTAAATCCTAACGTTGGATAACGTATGGTGAATGCTTCGTGCAGTGGCTGTCTGTATCCTTTGAGATGAGTTCCTAACTGTAACAGTGTAGAAGTCGCGCATAAGATCCTGGTTCATCTGTGATGACCATCGGATGCGCTGGCGCGGTTTCCCAGTCTTGGTGGTCGCCTGCTGTGACACAGACAAAATACTTCCGATCGTTCGGATTGGGTGGTGTTGTCCGGGCATTGTGGTAGCCATGCTACAGAATGGGGTGCCACTTTTTCCATCAACACCTGCAGGAGACTGTAGTATATTTTTCGAACGGAGGCCTCTGCCTAACCCCGAAGGCGGGTGACTTTATCCTACGCCACATCCGATGCAGCATGATCTATATTAGAACAAGATGGATTAGATGGTTGGACCCTTTAGCCTACCCTAAAGCTAGGGTAGTTCCCGCCCCCACCGCGAGGAGGTAGGGTCCACAGGGGCTTATTATTATTATTATTATAGTTATTATGTGTTCTACCGATTAAAAAAAAAAAACCTCTAAAATTTTAAGGAAGTAGACTTCATGTTCTGGCATTAAATTCTTGTTCTATTTAATATGTTTTCGTAGCTCTTTTCAGCTGAATATATAGGTCCTGTAGTCCTCAATTATTATTTGTTCCATAATGATTTAACGTCGACTTAATTTATTTAAATATTTATTTATAACTTTACTTAATTATATTTAATTTTTCTATACTTATCACAATCGTTGTCAAGTCATTTATTCGTTTCTCCATTAGTTAACTTTGTATCTGATTTTTTTTTATTTTTTATTTTATTTCTTTGTCGGTAGCGCCAATTATTTCTTGTTCTACTTCATTTCTATCCTTTAAATTACGTTTTGTCCTATTTTATTACTTATTTCCTGTTTATATCATTTCTAGGCTTTTGTTTTAAAAAGTTACTTCCGTTTTTATTTTTTTTTTCTATCCTTCCTTCCTTGAAATTAATAATTGCTTTTATATACATAAAGTTGTTATCGGGTAACAGTGCCTGCAAAAGGTGAGATGAGATCTGAACCAGTCAAAGATGGAAAGCCTCTTCCAAAAGCTATGAAACTAAAGGAATAAATTAAATGAAGCGACTAGGGACTAAATTGGAAGTCTCTCGATGATTGGGTTCCAGGTCACGTGATCTGTCGAGCAGTCAACAGTGAAAATTCAGCAAACCCTTGACGCCATCTCTGAGACTATCCTACTTTGATGTTAATATTGGATCTTATTGTACTCAGCAAGAAATAAGTCATGAAGTCTATATTGTTGCAAATAATGGTAAATCTTCTACGTATAGTTGACGATAATGCGAAATGTTCGGGAACTTTCGGCAGAAGTAAATAAGTAACAAAATAGATGATTAGAAATTAGAAGGTCTGCTTACGAAAGATTGCCAAGTATTTCAGGAACGAATTAGTACATTTAATAATCATAATTTCTGTGCCTTTTGACTTCTTTTTTTTTTAACCATCTACCGAAATTTTAAAGAAGCCCTTTTTTTTTTGGTTGAAGGTTGACCTTCGAAATTATCCCTCTTCTCAAGTAGAATCCTAACGTATTCCTGTATTTTTGTCCTTCCCCATTCGCAGATACTGATATTCTTTGAAGGAAAACACATTCTGATGATTTTCGATAACCTTCAGCTAGATAATATCAAAGAATAAAGAACACATCTAAAAATGTACGCTATTTGTATTCGTAGAAACATTTGCTTGATTCCATTCAATGAATCTCATTTTGTCTTATATAACGAACGAATCATCCTTGTTATGTTATAATATTTTACTTCTTTAAAAGTCGTTATGGAAGGAACCAAAAGAAAAATCACTAGAAACAATGAGATACTAATTGATAGAATTACAGCTTTAAAGGATCAAAGATTCGAAACAAAGAAATGGTGACAAATCTCGAGGAGATAACTTTTAGAGGAGATAACTTTCAAGTTCTAAACCATATTTAGAAAATAGCAAGAATATTATAATTGGGATGCCAACTTTCATATACCCGCATTAGTATGACATATTCAGGAATATGTAGGAATATTCAGAGTCTAAACCTATCAATAACCTAATTTCCCCTAACCTTATTAAACGTTCTTTAACGTGCGGAGTGAACTGATCAAGAAACACAATGAACACACACACATTACGCAAAGGATTCGCACCCCCGAACGGCGTAGTTCTTATTTAATGCTGCTATTAAATTCCTTTTGTGCTTTGCGAGTTGAAGGCCAAGGAAATATTGTTTTTTTTATTTTATTAATTTTTGTTTTGGATTTCTTTGGGGAGAAGTCCCGCTCTTGGGAGCAAGAGCCGGGATGGTTAACCTTTCGCACCTTCCGAGCTTGTTATCGGTGAAGTTTGGCTGGCTGATGAGTCCTAATAAGGTCGAAACGGTCCGTCCCAGTCTCTTCACGATGACAGCTCGGGGGTGCGAATCCTTTGCGTAATGTGTGCGTGCTCATTGTGTTTCTTGATCAACAGAAATACAATTCAGAACCAATTGAGTTTTGGTTATCAGCTAAATCTTGATTAGTTTTCATAAATATAGTGTTTTTACTGAAAAGTTTCAGTCAATTTAAAGCTACATGACATAATATTCGTCACACAAGAAAAGAAAACATCATTTGCCATCACAGAAAGGATTTTTATCTTCCTATCATTAGAAGAATTTTTAATACTATAGTCAGTTTTCCTCTCGAGCAGTGTGTGTGTGTGTCTTCTCTTATACAAACTATTATAATTAATAATAATTTCAGTCATTACTACATACCATGAGATTTGTACTAGCGTTATTGGAGTGTTAGGATTAAAATGGATTCAAAGACAATTAGCACTTTACAATTCCAATATTTTGAACTGAAGCCTTGCCCTCTTATTAATCAAAAGAATATATCAAGGCTACTGACTTTGCTGCGAAAAGAAGTACCCAGAAGATATTTCAGTGAAAATATTACCAGAAATTTATCATTATGTATCATTATGAACTTTTAAAACTCGTATGTTTTTTAACATGCAATCCTTGATAAAAAAACAAGAAAAACTGGGATTAGAACGAACTAGTAGAGACTATTATGAGATTCAGTAAAAGTTTATGTTTATATAATATATATATATATATATATATATATATACACTCATTGACAAAAAAAAAACGTGTAGGTTTCAATTGAAATACTTACCTGAATTATTTTCAGACAATTATCAAACAGAATGCAATTCAAAGATTTAGTCAATATTTTAACGTGAGTAATCTGAGTTGGAAGATTAAAACAAAAGAACGACGAAACAATGAAAGACGTGATACGCTCGATGCGATGCAGCATCGATTGTTAAAACAATGAACTCGTGTGAGGAGAGAGTTCGGTTGTTGGATGTGAATGTGAATCGAAGAAGAATAAAAAAATGGCGGTAGATGATAACGGATGTATACAAAAAGTTATCTCGTTATAAGATGCAATGGAATATGAAAGCTGAATATTCCTTGATCCTAAAGTAAGCGGCAGTGAAACAAAGTAGGTACATGCTGGAAAGCAGATTGGAAGTTCGTTCGAATTAAGAAGTATTTAAGAAGTTACCTGGTTCGAATCTTTATCTTCAACGGAGTTCGAAAGTCATCGAATAGGAAGACAACGTCAAGGCTATTCAGTACCGGACGA
>JAFIDM010000001.1:122615266-122869115 GCA_023159025.1 Thereuonema tuberculata
ATCTCATTAGCATACCGTCATGGAAGCTTGGGGAACCTTGTGGACAGAATTAGAACTAAAGATGTAAACAGTTCCACGTGTTGATCAGTACTCCTTAACATTACACCTTTCGGATCTGGCAAGAGTACAATCTCCTTTGGAACTCTGAAATTAAAAAGATAAAAGAGAAAAATAAAAAGAATAAAATAAAAGTATGTACAATAAAAATCTTTAAAATTATTGGTGGTCCGTAAAAATTATTGGTGGTTTATCTCAAAAGACATGCATGTTTGAGATTTTTTTTTTTTTCTCTATTATGTTTTTTTTTTTTTCTTGAAACCCTAGTCGGCTAGGTTCGGCACTGAAAGGCGATCATTGTTGTAATGAAATATGATTCCATACGTCTTCTTTTGAAAAGCTGCTCACATTTTCCTAGAATGATGGGATGATCGATATCGATATGATATCTAGATGTTATGGAGTGCTGGTAGGTAAGGTAATCCTTGTTCCTATTAATGATTGCCCTACGGTGCTCCGCTACCCGGTCCAGGACGTCTCTACCGGATTCTCCTACATAAATGCAGCTGTTGTTGATGCACTGTAATCCATAGATCATTCCCTTAATGTTTTCAGTTTTTGTTGAAACATGTCGCCGGGTGTTCAATAATATTTGTATTAAATAAGTTTAGCAAAATATTCAGTTGTACGGGCTTTGAAATTGATTTAATAAACATACCAGTTAATCTAATATCGAAAATGAGTCTACTTTATGATAAAAGGTTGAAATAAACAAAAAAAAAAGAAAATTGCTTTAATTTTATTATATATCGTAATCAAGATAATACAATTTAATTACCTTATTTTTTTCTTGGTGAAATTCATAAAATAAAAGCGCTAGCTCATACGTTTTTGTCTGCTGAATGCAAATGA
This sequence comes from Thereuonema tuberculata, assembly GCA_023159025.1. NCBI lineage: Eukaryota > Metazoa > Arthropoda > Chilopoda > Scutigeromorpha > Scutigeridae > Thereuonema > Thereuonema tuberculata. The sequence continues at coordinate 122,616,176 of JAFIDM010000001.1, forward strand.
TGGTTGTGACGTAAAGATATACGACAAGATACTACGTAGTCATAAACGAAATATCCGACTCTTTGTAGACTGCAAATCATGAGTTTTATCTGCAAGATTGGCGTCACATTGCAGTCATCAGGCGTATAGCACACGCGTATGTTCGGATGTCGACCGCCTTTTATTTGAACGATTCTTTTCTGTAAAATGTCATTTTCCACTAATTCGGTGATGCTCTACAACTTTCTTATTTTTTTTTCCCGTATCTCATAGTTTCCTAGATGTGGTTACTAACTTCCACATTTTGCCGCAAGGGGCGCTGCCGTCAGTTTCATCTGATAGCGCATGTTCGCTTTCCTATACTAGCTATACTAGCTATTTTCGTTCAAAAACTGTTTCGGTGACTTTCCCGTTCACCCTATATTTAAGTCGATATTAAACCGTTTATATGTGTAAATTAAAGTAATACGGACTCGATAAATCAAAATTTTGTGCAGCGATGAATATCTAGAAAATACTGGTTTTAGAAATCAAACAACAATGCAATGATCTACATCAAGCATTACAATTAATGGAGAAAATCATATCTACATTCACCTTTTCAGAGATACTGATTTTTACGAGAAGTTTACAATCCTGCATCAATTTAGGTACAGTCGCTTGAATAAATTTATTCTAGCCATTGTAACTTAGGAGAGCTCGATGTAGATTTAGTGCAGCTGAATGTCGCGAGCTGAGAGCCGCCATGCGGTTATCCGCATAAAGCGTTCGAGTGTTCTTTTAGGTTCTCCTCACAGCCATGGAGATATAAGTATTGTAACAAAAGAAAAAATAAAGGGTCATTTTCACCTAATGTAAATATATGGACTTTGATTTCAACTTTTCTTTGAACCCAACCCTAACTAGCATTGTATTAGAATCCAATTAACTGATTTCACTGTCTTCAGCGTAATTCATTATTTATTTATTTTTTTCAAATTAGTAAATTTCTTTTAAAAAAAACCAAACCAAACAAAACAAACAAACTGAGATTTGTGTTCGATTTAAAATAAGTACCGTATATGCTGCAATAAACGCCGAGGCTCTTATTGTCGCCGGTCTCTAATAAGCGCCGGGCTGCAGAGGGGACTCGGCCAAATAGTAGCCGGTCTCTATCAGTAGCCGGGTCTTTGATATTTGGCTACCTTTACTAGTGTAAGCGTCCGTATCTTTAAAGTCGCGCTTAATACCTTACGATACATTGCCTTACAAAATGCCGCCGAAACGGTCATTTCATATTGCCTGTAAGATTCGCGCGGTGGAATACGCGAAAGAAACTTCCAGCGAGGCGGCCTTCCGTCATTGCGGATTCGGAGGACGACTAGCAGCGAAAGGTACAGAAAGACATTGCCATTTATCTTTAACAGTCTTATGTAGCATGTGAAATTCAAATAAAGTAGCTGTTTGTAATATTAGCCGGTATTTATGTGTAAAAAATATTGCGTTCTGAAGGTTTTTGTTAATAATGGCCGGCCTTTAATAGCAGCCGGTCTCTATTAAGCCGGGAGCCGAGGCTAGTTTTGCAAATAAACGCGGGGGGGCCTCTATTGGAGCATATACGGTAAATATTAAATAAAATCAAAAAATTTAAAACCTGATAGTTTTCTTCTGCGCGTTTCCTTTTTTTTTTTTTCCCTTAAAATTTCACAATTATAGGACGATGGACTCATAAACAGGGACATGGTTTTGACAAAATACGGGACAGGTGACAACCTAATCTACGTTATAGGCTTTATTTTAGAGAAGGAGGGAGTAAGGTATAAAGAATTCCTATTTTTCATTTCATTATAAATATTCAAATAAAAAATTAGAATTATAAATTAAAAAAAAAAATAATCTAAATAAGACAAAATGAGTAAATGCATATAAGTCGAAAACCATAACTTTAATATAAAACTCGATGTAGGAAGCCAACCAGATTTAATGTAGTATTCCATTTATCCTCGTGCACTGGAAAGGTAAACAGTCATATTACAGAATAATTAACGAAGGCAAATTGCTTTGTTTAGGTTCTACTATGATAACTAAAATTAATTAATGAAGTAATTGTATCCATTTAAATGGGAGATGATGTTGTTTTAGCATAAGTGGAGGTCAATTTTGGGGCTCAGGTAAGCATAAAAAATTATTCATCGAAATTAACGATAATTACCTTTTCAATTTCAATGAATTAACCTACAAGGGGCTTATCAGGAACGAAATACCCTCTTAAAGAGGAAGCAGATTGTTTTATTTCAATTGTGTCGGCTTTACATTAGATGTTGATTGGAAAGAAATAAACGGCCGCGCGATTGGCGTTGTCGCTAATACATTGGCCTCTCACCTCTGAGTAGGGGTTTCGTGATGATGGACGATCTGCGCTGGGCAGATTTTGTCGGAGTTCTCCCGTTTCCCCTGCACTTCTCCCACCATACTTTCTCAGTCTTTCTCTCCATCTGTTCCCATTTCTGTGGGATAAATCTATAGATCACGGTGCTTGGCTTCCCTGCCACCCACATCCACCATCATCAATCAAGAGAAATTAACAAAAGGCACTCATAATAAAAATGTCTAATCATAATAAAAACATAAAAAAATAATGATTCGAAAAAAACATTAGTACACAAACTCAATATACAGAATTGGTGGATTTACAGTTATAGAATGGAAAGTTGAAGGAAAAGAATTGGAGGAAAGAAAGAAAAGAATTTTATTTTTTACGATGAATAGAAGAGTGGAATGCGTTTGCTATTATTGGCTCCCAAAGATTGGTGTCAAAACTGGTTAATAAGTCCTCTGTCCTTGTTAAGTGTGTTTACTGTTTTCAGAATCCAGTGTATTTCAAAAGTGACTGCATCGGTTGGATGATCCATACTTTCGACCCATAATGGATTCTGCACAATTTCAATTGTAAGGGTGGGAAAGGTCAGTGTTTCCTGTTTTCGCTTAACATCATTTTGGTGTTGGCTGAGAGTGAGTGCTGAAATTCTTCTTTGTCGTTTCAATATAAAATAAATCACACGTTGGTAGGTGATAGACTACTGTGAGCCATATTGTTTGTTCTCGGTTTGTGATCCTCGAAGAACTTGCGGAAATTGGATGGTGCTTTGATGCTTAGTTGATGTTATAATGGTGAAAGAATTTCTTGAAGTGGAAGGTGAGTTGAGGTATATTTGGAGGGTTTGCATTTAGGGATTGTGGAAATGGTTGGAGCATTCGCGGAAGATGCATTGCATGGTTTCCATGCTGTAACCGTGAATGTGTTTTATGTCCTCTTATTGTTGGATAAATTTGAGCAGGGCTATGTGAGGGCTCTTAGGAAGAAGTTGTACATTTGTAAGTACCAGACGTTGTGCTTTGTATGTTGGGATGGACAGACGATTCATGGCTATAGATTATCCCTTCCGTTGGTTTTCTTATTCGGAGAAATCTCGCCGTTTGATGTGTCTCTTGATGCCGATGTTAAGAAACGTCAGTTCTCCGTTTGTTTCTTCTTTTTTGGTAATGTTTTCATAACCTTCTTTTCAATGGTGATGTTAAGGAAGGTCTTATTGAATTTGTTGAAGAAGATTTGGAATTTTCTTTTCATGTGAGACAATGAAAGTACCATCGACCTACCTGATATATAACTTTGCTGGAAGAATCAGCTTTTTGAATATTTCGGATTCCTGGTGATCGTAAAAGATGTCTGCAAGGATAGTGGTATAGAGATGGAGTTCTTCTTTTTTGATGAAAAACTTGATTTTTGAAGTAGGTGTGATTTATACAGAATGAGATTGCTGTCGCCAGTCTTCGATAAATACATGGTTTGAGATCTATATTCTGTAGTCTGCTTCTGAATATCCGGAAAGTGTCTCCTCTGGGGACTCAAAAAGATACCAATTTCCATTTCTGACAAACTCTCTTTTCATCAGAGCTTTTGTCAGAAATAGAAATTGGTATCTTTTTGAGGCTTCCTAAAAACTGATGCACGTTCTTGCAAGTGTGGGAAAAATTTGGTTTTCTGGATAGGAATTTGCAACGTTTTTAAGAAGGTGACTTCCTCGAAGAAACAATTTATTTATTCAATCATTTTTGAATTCTGCCAAATTTCTTTGGTATCCAATTTTAATTTATTTACTTATCTATTGAATTTTTTTACATCTTTATTTGTTCATTTTATCTTTGTATTTATTTTTATTATTACTTTTGCAAATTAACTTTTATTATTATTATTATTATTATTATTATTATTATTGTTGTTGTTGTTGTTGTTGTATTACCGCATACGATGTGTTTATTTACAATATATCTTTAAATAAATCTGTTTATTTATTTACTTTTTTCTCTTACTTCATTTCTCCTTCTCACTTTTTAACTTGGAATGGATATAGAATGGGTCGTAGCGCCACGCAATTAAAAATATTTCCCGAAGGACTTGTTCTGTTTATGTTCTTTGCTGCCATCTCTCCAAGTATGTTTGTTTACAATGTTTTGGACAAGAAGGTCACGAAATCGTTCGCTCCAAAACATTGACTTTGATCAAATAACAGCGCCAAAATCCTTGTACTGTAATTCTCAAACGTCTCTTGACGAAGACTCAAGGGACCGGGGACTGAGCCGAAATATCATTAATTTCACCAGAGTGGGAAAATTCCTCATCAAAAAAAATCACATTATTTAAAATTATCCAATCCGTACTTTTAGATATTTTCCCTATATATTGCATCGCGATATGTTTCAAGATAATGAAAAGTATGACTTGAAACTTTCAGTCACTATTTGAGTGGTCAGTATCTTAATGATAACACGTTGAAGTTCGATTCGTTGTTTGAGAGCTAACGCTATGGTTTAATTTCAATTGAAGAAAGGCAAAGCCTACATTTTCGGCAGAGCGAGTGTCAAATGTAAATGGGTAGCAGAAAGAGACATTTTAAATCAATGACATTAAATTTAATCAATAGAAATTGAAACGATGGAAGCAGGCATGTGCTGCCAAAAGACACCATTGAAAATTCTACTACTATACGGAATTAAATTTATTAAGAAATTCTAAATCAGCTCGTCGCATTTTAGATGCGCGTATGTTCCTGGTTATGCAATCGTTAAAAGAATTCATTTTATGATGTCGTTAAATGTGATCTGTTCCTCATTGTTTTTATAAACCCTATTTCATTAGCGCTATCCTTTTTGCCTAAGGTATAAGAACCTGTGACTCTAAAGATTCCCAGGACTCTTATTTACACGGGCATGTACAGGCATGTACGGGCAAGAGCGGGCACGTTAGCCCCTCCCCGTTTTGAGAATTTTCAAAATTAATTAATTCGTATAATTTCTTTCTCGTAACAGAGCTAACAAATATTTAGAAAACAATAAATTTTATTGAATTTATTACTTGTCTTAAAAGTCACAAATGATAGATTATTAAAAATGGAAGATAGAATGAGAAGACATAATTTATTTCTTTATGGAATATAACAGAAAAAATTTCTCTAAAAACAATTGTAAGGAGTCAGAAGATAGGAAGGACAAGAAGGATTAAATAGAAGGAATCAGATCATTTATAGTAAAGTTTGTTGATTGGAGAAAAAAACAATTAGTATTAAAGAATAGGAAAAAAACAACAACAATAAAACTAAAAGGTACGAACAGTATAATTGCAACCAAATTTGATAGGGTGATATTTCATGACACGCGGCCAATATTTCCGGGGAAAAAAAACTATTTAAAGTTATCACTACGCCATTTGTGGCGCTGCAACCAACAAATATTTTATTTTTAAAAGAATCTCAAGCTGTACAGAGATAGTCCTTATCAATGTAAGCGAAACTACTCAATGTAATCCCCATTCTGAAGGTGTAAAACTTAGAGGCGATAAACGCTGTGTTCAATGACAGACAGTGTCTGATCCGCTGTGCTGCTTCTCATATGCAGTGTGATATTGTCTTTCAAGGCTACTAAATTTGCACAGTCCTCGATAAACCATATTTTTTTAGGTATCCCCATTATCAGAATCATAAGAATTAAGATCCAAAGAACGAGGTGGCTAGGAAACGCACGATTAATCAGTCTGTTCTCGATGAAATGTTGTCGTAGACACTACACAGTGTCCAATATGTGGAGGTACTCCAACTTGCATGGAAGTGACTCAGGTATTGTCACAGTTGTAGTTGGGAAATGACAAGGTGTTATACATCTCTCCTTATCTCTGGACTGTGACAAAGCATGTCACAGGACCATTGCGAATAGCTTATTCGAAGAAGAATCGTCCAAGGATAAATGTGGCTTTGAATCCACACTACAGTGTAAATTTAGAAGAGTGAAGTGGAATCTGCTGGATTTTACCATGTCGCAAATACGACAGTTGTGGGTGTTCACTGCTCCACTGAGGTGAAAATGTGCCCTGTTGCTTCCTAGATCTGCCATGGCCATGAGTCATCCACTTCCATTCTGGCAAGGAACATTAATGCAAACGCCAGTTAGGTTTTCCTATCGGAGGCAAGCAACTGCTGGTTTTTGATTATCTTATATGGATAACATTGCATCACCTTTCTCAGCACCTTCCACAGTGTGCCATAAGATACATCCAACCACTGTGGACACTGCATGTGCACCACTGGACCCTGGACTGTTCAACAATAGCTGTGGTAATATCAGTTTGAACTCCTAGACGTCCACTTTCCTCGAATTGAGTGATCATTATCCTGAGAGCTTGTAGAGTCAATGATCCTCGAATTTTGAGAAAGAATTTTGTATCTTTCCTTTTTCAAGCCATAATCGTATAACAATTCGTAAACAAAATAGGAAGATGAGAACATGAATACGGCCCCCTGTATGGAGCATTTCCGGTGTCACTTCTATCTGTTAATTCATTGACAGTCACAGGGAGACAAGGTTTCATCTCCAAGTCTTTCTTCATGTGGTCGCACACTGTTGATCATAGCACTTGCAATTCGGCGACATATTTTCGAATAGTAAATAAATAAACAAACAAACAATTTATTTCCCTGATTTTAAAAAGAAAATATATAGAAAAATTATTAAATTTCCGTTTTTCAATTGTAACCTTGATGTAACTTTTTTATAACCTTCCCTTTATTTCAAAAACTAAGAAAAACGAAAACTAATAATATTAAAACTAATATTCAACGTAATAGTATTAAAATAACAGATCTCTAGTTTGGGCATTACATTACATCTTTGACCTTTCCTGGATATCCATTGTGTCCAGAAGTCGTCATCAAGGTTATTCTTCTTACGCTTTGGTGAAAATCTGATTTGATTTTAATGTCAAAAACTGAAAAAAAAAAATTCTTGATGTGAATAAAGTAAAACATTTTTATTTCTTTTTTATGCAGCACAATACCTTTAGTTTCAATTGACGGGAATTGTGGCATTAGTGACGTCATTTCATACCATAGTGACGATCTTCTCTTTTCCGTTGATCCTAGCGCTCTGACAATAAAAGCAGTTTAATGGAAAGCCTTGCAAATAAATTCGCTGAGGTTAAACCAGTTATCTGAAAGAAATTTTGAACAGGTTTTCAAAAATAAATTTTGTAGATTACACAGTCACTTAATATAAGTTCAGTCAATGTAAAGAGATGGGGATTCACAGAATACTAACGTAAAATTTCAACATTAAAAAAATGTAACAATAAACAGTACATGAGGTTCTTATCAAAGCTTATAGGAGATTTAACGAAAGTCTACTTGACAAGTAACTGATGAATTAACAAATTGTGTTCTCAGAGATCCGATCACTAAAGTAAATTTATGCTGAGTTATTTTGATAAATGACTCATTCATTTTTATACTCTATTTATTATTACTTTTTTTTTGCTTCACATTTGACACACAATTTTACTTGATACCTCTTGTTTCTTATGTCCTAACATTCTTATGTAAAGATGTATTTAAATGCGAAAATTGTCGTCTGGTTAATTGTGATTTCACTCTGAAATTATTTTTAGTTTAAGTGAAAAGAAAAAAAAGTAAATATTTATTAATTTAGGTATTTGTTGTAAGTTTGAGAAAAATGATAAAATTTCAATTCTAGATATTTATTCGCAAAAATAACCATCCAAATCAAATCTTGGTTTCTTTTCCCATCTAAAACAAGTTTTTATTAGCGATCATTTGGCAGCTATTGTGATAGCGATTAAAATCAGTAGCTATTGCGTTTTGTCCTGTCCGTCCGTCCGTGTCTGTCCACCCCTAACAACTCCCGAACGAAAGGTCGGATCGACAAACGGACTTCACCATTGTGTTCAGATGCCCAAAAACTGTAGGATTGGAATATTTTCAAGGGTCAACGCCCCGACCCCCCAAACTCGAGATATTTGGCATTGTTTTCATTGGATTTCTGCTATTAGCTTAAAAGTTAGAAATTCAATAATCTCATTTCAGTTGTTAGCTGTAGTTTGATGGTTAAGGTTTCGGACTCATATAATGAAGGTTGTCGGTTCGAATCCATATATTTGTTTTTCTCTTAATCTTATTGTGTCAATGACCGAGTTTTTTTTTGTTGTTGTTTTGCTTGTTTTCCAAACTTTTTTTTTATTTTTGCTTGTTTTCCTAACTTTTTTTTTATTTTTGCTTGTTTTCCTAACTTTTTTTTTATTTTTTTTCCTAACCTTGTTCTTTTTTATTTTTCCTTACGTTATTGTACTTTCTTTTTTATTATTATTTTATTTTTTTATTATTATTTTAATTGTTTTTATTATTATGGGTCGCCCTTAAATTTATGCTTTGGCACAAAATTATGTTCATTTGTTTGACATCTCAATTTTCTTGCATTTCAAATGAAAGCTATTTTTTTTCATTGCAAAAGAAATAGGTTGTTATTAGTAACCCAGTATTCCAATTAATTTTTACTTGTTACCTTTGAGATCCGATGGGTTAAAAAAAAAGCCCTCCCATCTATTTCTTTTTCCTTAGAATTCGTTGCTCAACATACAAATATCTTCTTTTTAATGATCTTTTCGATCTTGTTTCTCAATCTGGTTTTTTTTTTTTTGTCCTTTCTCTGGTTCTTTCCATATAATTTCAACACTTATTCATTTAAATGGAGTAAATGTAAAGAAGAATTCAAAGAGTTCGTGACTTATTCTGTTGAGAAATCCAAATAGCTTCAGGAGGAACAGAAAATCGTTACTTTTCTACCATTTTCATTCTTCTTCTTCTTGTACATTCATTTTCACAGCCTGGGCAGCTAGTTTTCATAACTTGACGCAGCTTCGTGAGCCTTACTTTAATCAAGTTTCAGTGATTTACTTCACTTCAGCTTAAAGTATCACTTGATCTTATACTGAAAATTGTTTGAATTTGAAATGTAAGTTGTAAGTTACATTTATTGAAAGGAAGGGAAGAGGTTACGGTTTTCTCAACCCACCATCCAACCAAAAAAAGAAAAATGCCAGTTATAGTATGAGTTGATTCACGACAGTTTGAGCACGGAACTTTTTATTTAATCTGTGAAGGAACTTTTTATTTAAGTGAGTATAGTCATTTCGCTCGCTCTAGCGACTGGCAACACCGTCTGTACTAGTCGAAATTGACGATCAGGACTTCAAGCTCGAACGAGTTCGACCACGGCTTTCACAGCTGCTACAGACGGCGAATTTGGCCTACTGGGCGGCTGAAACCCAAGCTACGCCACTGGGTTATAGCAGCTATAGGAGCTGTAGCCCAAAAAATTTTACTGTAAGTGAATGAAAAACTGAATGAGAACGTAATAATATAGAGGTTTAAAATGTTGAAATGATGCTAATTGTATATATTATTACCAGATTCGTTACTGTATCTTACGAAAAGTTTTTCCATACATTAAGCCTGATGAAGCAGTTAAAAGACAATAAACTGCGAAATATTGCGAAGAAAAAAAGTGTTTTGTATCATTAATAATTATTAATTGCATATTGAGTTTAAATATTAGAGAATATTTTCTTTTTTTAAACCAACCTTTTAGACCTATGCTCTCTTACCATGTAGATATTCAAGACTTGCAGCTATATCTTATTTAAAGTTGTTTTCTTTACTAGAATATAACAATGACACAAAATGATGGACATAATTTGATGAAATAAAAAAAGAAAATACTATGAAAAATAAGCCAAACCTTTATTATTTATTTTTTAAGATTTTAACTGAAATAAGCCAAGAATAGAATTACAAGTAATAGTGAAACATACTAACGCGGGATTTCTCTTAGAATTCTAAAACTTTGCATATTGTAAATTTATCATTATTCTATGTCTCGGCTATGATTTGCATCTTCTTGCGAGTCCCACTAAAGGATCAACGTAGAAAGAATTTTCTTTGTTCAATGTAACATTAAATCTGTAACCAGAATGCCTGTTTGTAGATTATTATTGAGGGTCTTGGAAAAACCTACTCGAACGGTGGCCGAATTAGGTCTATTGAAATAGAGAAATTTAACGTGCCGTGAGATATGGTTAACGAAAGGAGAACAAGAACAGCACCTGAATAAAATAAAATTGCCATTCTGATCAATTAAGGAATTGGGAACGGCCGTTTCGTCCTTCAACGGACTCATCAGCCCAATCCCGCCTTCCCCGATAAAAGAATCAGAAAGGTACGATCCTATTAGTGAAGGTCACCACCGACCTGGCAGTGACCCGAAAACCAAGAAAAGGCAAGAAAATTAAATGCTAGACACCAACAAAAACCTTTTCCTACAACTAGTAGGCAATAAAGGCATTAAAAAAGAACAGAAGGTTCACAAAAACTTTGTGTGGGGTTTTCTCAAATGGAGGAGAAGGAGAGGGAGGTCTACAAATTAACTGATGATTTTCCAATCAAAAAAAAAAAAAACCAGATCAAAAATCCTAAATTCCTTTCACCACTGCCCCTCCATCGCCTTTTCGAAGCCAAACAGCAAGGATTTCTTAGACTAAAATATCATTTCTTGATGGCTGGTATCTATTTGAGATTGAGATTGGAAGGTATCGTGCATTTCAAATGTTGGAATGTAGAAGAAAACGTCTTCCTATAGTAAATATTCCCATCGGAATAAAAATATATATATTTATTAGCAATCTAAAATTTGCTTTCTTGAAATGATTTCAAGGAAGATTATTGTATGAATTTCATTCAATTTTTTAAGAATCCTTCACCTTATTCCTTGAACACTTTTGTCCTGAGATGCTTACAAAATTTACAGTTTTTTTTTTTTTTTTTGATGGAAATATTAATATTTACAGTTATGACATTTAAGGAATTGAAATTAGTGTGTAACTTGTGAAATTTAATTTGAAAAGACAGTTTCTTTCAAAGTTGATCTGGAGGGCGAGAAATGTTATTACATAACCGCGACGGGAATCAAGTCCTGTAATTTTAAGACTCTCACTTCATTGAAGAAAAGGGCTGGTCTTCAATGTTCAGAATATTCTTATAGAGGTTATTCGATGGACGACGTGAAGTATGAATAGTCGTAGATGGAAAAACGGATGAATGGAAAGAACAAGATCTTACATTATTTAATACCACCAAGATCCAATTTCAATGATGAAATGTCAGAACGATTCTAGCATCTTTTCTTAGCATCTGAATTTCATAATAATTTCATATCATTGATGTAAGCCTGTCGTTTCCAGATAAGAAATTTAGCCTACTTCAAGCAGACAAAATCTCTATCAATACCAAAGAAAAAGCAATTCTTTTTCTTTGAATAGTAAATGCTACGGAATTTACAGTTTACTTAGTTCAAATGACACTTGATAAATTATTAATATTTCACGAAATAAAGGCATTTTTTAAAAGACCGACCGAGCCTCTCCTCAGTATCTCCTTAATTGGAAGACAGAACACTGTGATGGCAATACGCCAACTGTCTTTCGAGCTGTCTGTAGTCTCGGGAAGGTTGATTTAGAGAAAAAGGCTTAATTAAATCACTGTATTCCACTAGGCCTTTCTATCGATTGATTTTTATTGTAACTGCCAAACGTCACTTGGCCAAAGGTTGAAAATGGGCTCTACTCTTTTGAGATGAAGCTCAATGTAACTTGAAGTTTGATCTAAGGTAAATATTATTGCCTAAAGGCTACAGAAAGATAGTTACAGTGATGCTGAATCCATCGCTCTATAATAATTACTTAGAAAAGTAAATAACGTAAGTACATTGGAGTGAATAAGCAAAGATTGATGTTAAGTAGTTTCAATAAATGTAAGAACGAAGAAATTGAGAACTGTACTTAAAATTAGGCTGAATATTTCTATTTATTTAATAATGTTATCTAAAATATATACTTCTACAGTAACACAGCACTTGTTTAAAAAAAAAAAACAACTGAAGGTTAAATTATGATTTGTAATCCGAGACCTCAAAGAAATATCAAAGAAATATCCTTTGAAAATTTCTAGATTTCTCGTTGTGACAACACTTGAGAAATAGCTGTAGTAAGATGTTAATTGTGAATACAGAGAATCATTTATTGATATTACACTGATAGAAATTGCAACTGAAATATGGAAAGTTTGAATTGAATCAGTTTTGAACTGCATGTTGAAACGAAAACAGGATATCACCAAGAAAAACTGCATTTGAAAAGAAATTTAACATGCCTGAATAATTCAAAAAAAGGTAACAAACGAAGGCAACAAACTGACTGGGATGGACCGTTTCGTCCTTTTTAGGATTCGTCAGCCAGCCAAACTCCACCAATGACAGACTCAGAAGGTGCGAGACGTTAAGGATCCCGGGTCTCAGGGTGCGAATTCCTTCTTTTTAGCGTCGTGCCTTCGTTTGTTACCTTTTTTTGAATTATTCAGGCACGTTGAATTTCTTTTCATTTTAAACATAAGGCTTTCTTGCTTTCTTTAATGCCTTCATTAAATTCCTTTTTTGTCTAGAGCAGGGATTCTCAACCGGGGTCCACATAGGGTCCACGGGTCCCTAGGGGTCTATGTAATATTCTTCGGGGTCCACAGGGATCTCATTGAATCACACTTATTTTAAAATGGTTTATTATGAATTATTTACCTGTGTGTAGAATATGTAGGCTATTATTTACCACTGTAGAATAATTTACGTGCATTAAATTAGTTTTCATTCAAAATAAAGCATAATCATTTACTATTTCGTTGATTATTAATATAATCCCTTTACTTTTTAGCTATGAGGGGGTCCACCAAAAAAAAAAGAAGGGAAAAGGGGTCCATGGGTAAAAAAAAAAAGGTTGAGAAACCCTGGTGCAGAGGATTGCAGGACAAGGAAAATTTGTATTTTGTCTTTTTGTTTATTTTTGGTTAGGATTTCTCGGGGGGGGGGGGTCCCACTCTGCATTAAGCAGTGGTTAAGGGTGCCTGAACTCTTGAAACACAAAAGAAGTGAAATCACCAAATTTATATTCCAAACTAGCTGTACCCGGTATGCGTTGCAATGCCACTCAAAGATTGCGATATTTGGGAAAACTTCGTCTGTGGTTGCTGTGATTTTACAGAAGTTTGTTGGCAATGTGATACATTGTGTGGATTCATCGATTGCTATTTTCCCATTCCCAATATCCAACAATTGTTTTGCGAAACGTTCAGCGGATGCATCATGTTGTAGTTGTACACGCGTATTGGTCTTCAAAGTCAGTTTCTGAACTTGTCGCCATAAAACTGATGATTTCAGACATGCATTTTATGGCTACACATTCAGAAATTGACTTTAGCTATTGCGTTTGTCCTGTCCGTCCATCTGTCTGTATTTGTCCACCCTAACAACTCCCGAACGCGGAAGATCAGATCGACAAACGGGCTTCCCCATCGCCCAAACAATGGTTCTACTAATTCAGAAATCTTCGCGTGCGTGCGCACAACAACTCACCAAAGTTTCATCGCAATCTGATGAATGGTATAGGAACGCAAACGGGCCAACCAAACAAAGAAACATTCATTTTTATATATTAAGATAATTTTATGCATAGTTTAGTAATGGAATAAAACTTATTTGCCTCTTTCTATAACGGAGACAATTTAGCTCTTTATTCCGCAATCTGAATAATATTATTACAAATATATTATTACGAATTGTTTATATGTAATCAAGAAAAAGAAATAAACAAAGATACAGTCAAGGTCTAAATCAAATTTCGAATATATTCATTAAAAGAGTGGAAAAACATTTGATTAGAAACAAAAAAAAAAGACACAGTTGTTCAGTAGCGAAAAAAAAAAAAAGAAATTGTCAAAATAAAAAAGAATTGGAGAGACTATCTTTTGAAAGTTATCACAGATTGAGAAGAAATAAAAAATCAAGCAAATAGATATGGCCAACCAAACTTGCACTATTGCTGTTTAAAAAAAATTATAAAAACACATTAAAACACACAACAGTTTGAGTCCTCATGCTTTTAGAACCTCTTGTCAAGGGGTCCTAAAAGCATCAGAACTTAACCTGTTACGAGTTTTTATGTTTTTTTTTTATATTTTTATAACTGTAAAAAGTGCAAGTATGGTTGGCCATATCCATCTGAATTTTAAATTGCACGAAAAAACGTTTTTAATTTTAAAAATCAAACAGCCCAAAGATCAACTGAAAAGAAGAAAATGGGGAGGGGAAACTAATATTTTAAAGCATTATGATCATTTGATTAGCGCCTTCACCATTTTCGTCACCAGTCCTATTATTAAAGTGGCTTTAGAACTTGCTTTAAACCTTAGGGAATTCAGTCAACGATAATTAGTGAGCACCAATCAGGACCGGCGAAGCTTTGACATACCATTAAACAAAGAACTAGTCGACGCAATTTTGGTCACCGCTTCGATTGAATCCAAGGTTATTATGAATTAAGTATGGAGTCAGGAGATTATCTTTCGAAAATAAACAATATTTTTACTGAAATAAATTCATTCCATTCGTCAGAATGTGCAGATGTTATTTTTTTAAAGAGAATTTTCACTTCTTATTGAAGGCTTATTGCGTGCGCAAAGGACTGTGGGAGTATTTGGAAACTTAAAATTGTGCAGTCGAAATGTACTCCGCTTCCGCGGTCCAGAAGTGCTAAAGTACAACATACAATTATTTTCGAACAGATTGAGAACTTGTTAAAAGTAATTTCATGTTCTATGGATACTTCATTATCGAAACACGACTTTTACCCCCAAAACATAAAATGAAATTACAGTATGTCGAAAGTTTTAGATCTCGTCAGTGATTGCTTCATGATTCTAAAAGGCTTTAAAAACCAGCGCCAATCACATGAAGCATTCCTTTATATTCAATTGATTGACCTTTTGATTTTGGTGAATAGAAAAAAAACAAATGTTAGAAACTTATCATCACCGAAAACAATCGTTATTGAGTGAAGGAAAACATTGATGAAAAATAGGGCAAGTGATGAAACAGATCCATGTGAAGAGTGGGTTTGGAGATGATTTTTGAAAGGATAATTCAGTAACAACTGGCATACAGGTTCTGGAAACTATTAGATACGATAAAAGAATCAGATAGCAGGTGTTGAGGGTAGAAACTTCAGTGATATTGATCGGATGATCAATCCTGAAGTTATTAGACTTCAACCATTGAAGATGAGGCTCTTCAGCATGACAACGCGCGACCACAAATGATTTGCAACATGGGCAGCAAATGTAATGTTGCAACGGTAATTGGTCAGGCAGTTTCCAGAATTAATACTATGGCCTCAGTATGAAGAATTATTGAGAGGTGCTTAGCAAGCATTCCTCAGTTGGAAGCGGCCATTTTCAGCATTTTCTTTAATTATCATACCTGTTTTCAGTCATGATATTTATTATCTGGATTGCTTTTTATAATAAACCTTTACCTTATATACTTACACTTCCTAATGTGAACTGAGCTTTCTTTGATTAGGGACCATTCCCAAAGCATTCATTTCCTAGCTCTAAAACTATAGCAATTAAACCGATAATTATTTTACTATAACGACTGTAAGAAAATCAGAACAAGGAAAAAAAAAAGAGAGAGCAGAAGATATGGCTAGTCAATATGTCACAGATCTTTATAAACTCTGTCAAACGACATCTAAACACTGTCAAACAAATAGCAACATATACCGTATATTTCGGCAGATAAGACGACCTTCAGATAAGCCGAGGTATAAATTTTCGTCAAATTTTTATAGTTTAAGCATATATCTGCCCTAAAAGACGACCCCCAAACTATCAACGGCCTATGAATTCAGTTTAAATCATCGATCATCATTTTGATAATAATACTGTATAGCGTATGCAGATTACCACGGTAGATGGCTCTAAGATTGGCTCTAGCCAATCATCGCAACGCCCGGCTATTCCTTTCAAGTCGCTTTCCAGTAGGAACGCCGACCAGCAAACGGTACTGCGCATGAGCAGAACGCGTCACAGGTAGGAATGTCCATGATACAAACTACATAAGACTACATACAGACTACATAAGAATCTATGGGAAAAAGGAACGTGCGAATCGTGTGAATAGTGACATAGAAACACATAGAAGCACGTGCTTTTAAATACATTGATATAAAGTGAGTGTTTTGTTTTATTTTATAATGATTTTAATTTATATAAATTTCAATCTTATTTTTTTTGTATCTGTCCTATAAGACGACCCCGGATTTTGGGGGCCTTTTTTAAGGATTCAACTATCGTCTTATCTGCCGTGTACGGTAGTACCTTCACTCAACAATAGATAGCAGATGACTGAGACAGACTATATTTGGCTGGTCAATATGTCACAGATCTTTATAAACTCAGACAACAAAATGTCATAGACAGGGCTGTTTCTACCATTAGGCAAGACTAGGCGGCCGCCTAGGGCGGCAAGATTTTAGGGCGGCCGTAGGACGGATTCCGTTTTTTTTTTTTTTTGGTTGTTAAATAGGATTGTGGTGGTTTTTTTTTGGTTGTTAATATAGGATTGTCGTTTGTTTTTTGGTGGGGGCGGCATTTTTCAGTTCTCGCCTAGGGTGGCAGAACACCTAGAAACGGCTATGGTCATAGAACATTTTCGATTCAAAATGGTCTTTGTAACCCGTATGTCTTCGCTTTGTTCCCATTTTCGAAACACCCTGTATATTTAATCACTTGTTCACTAACACATTAAACAGCATCAATCTTTAGCCAACAGATAGGATACGTAGAATGTCCTATAGGATGTTTCAAGTTTAATTTCTTGTCAGTTATATTTAACAATACGGTTTCTCTGTTTTTAATACTCACAATAAGTTCATTTATAGACGAGCTTATAACTAACACAGGTCTATTCATTACTGTTAGTTTTTTTTTAGATCATGTAGATAGATGTCTGCGGAGTACCGTAACTAGAGGATTGGGGGCCCCGGGGCAACAAGTGATTATGGTTTCATAAAAAAAAATGCCACTTCGTTCCCTTTGCTCGGGGGCCCCGGGGCACTGCCCCGGCTGCCCCCGTGATAGCTACGGCAACGGCCCTGTGTCTACGGCGATGGATCAATAATGTTAAAACAGAGTTGTTACGAACATGCAATAAATCTTAGGTAAGGTTTTTTTCCCTGAAGTCTGTATAGCAAAATTTCAACCATTACATTGTTAAGAATAGCGCTATTGTGACCTCGTAGTGTTTACAGATGTTTCCTAGAGAAATTTAAATTAAAATTTTCTAGTTAGAGAGCAGTGCTTAGGAGAAGGTAATGAAGCCTTAAGGTGGCAACCAATCTCCTAAGAATGTTCTGGAAAGATACATCAAGATTAAAGAAATTTATCAAAAAAAAAAACAAAAAAAAACACAAGATATTGAAATTAAGATATTCATCATCTCTGCACAAAGTAAATGTTTCAATTAGAAGATGTTAGAATAAAAATTAAATTTTGTTAGGTTTGATTTCAATTGAAATTTTAATTGAAATTTTTATTGGATATTTTTAATTTCTCACAATAGAATAATGTAGATTTTTAGAGGATTATATTTTAAATTAAAAGTAATCAGTAAAATTAATTAAGCTGATGGAATGACTTCGAATTGTTGATGAAATTGTGGCTGTTCGCACAACGAGGAAAGACCTTTGTCTCCGAATATATTTTAAAGGAATATGTTCGCCTCACCCTTTGCATAAATTAGCTGAACTACTATTGATTCAAACTAAGTAAGAATTTGACTTAGAGATGAGATAACATTGCTTTCATGCCGATAAACTATCTTACCTTAGGTGTCTCCACTGTCATCAGCTAATCTTCGAAAGTTTTTAATAATTTTTAAACAACTAATCAACATAACGTTGATAACATTGTATAATGCAATGGTGAAGCTATCGAAACGCTAACTAATGACACTAACTATAATTCTCCACCTTAATGAATATAAAAAAGCTTTTAGACAGTGTCAAAAGCAAAGCGGCCCCTTAATATGCACGATTTTATAAACAAAAGTTTTTGTTTAGAGACCGTTCTTTACGCAAGCGTGAAGCTTCTCGCTTTGCATCAACATTCGTTTTTCCGTGTTGAGACATTTTTTCAATTTCAGTCACAACAATCGCAACAATTGCGTCTTTTGCATGCGCAACAATCACATTTATTATACTAAGGAAATTAAAACAATATCAATGAGGTTTTATTAATTATTGTTTTAAGTGAGGTTGTAGACATATTGTTGATTTGATGATATTCCTGTATTGTTTCAATGAAATGTGAGAAAAGAATTTCTTTTTCTCTTCATTTGGTTTACTTTTATTTTATTTATTTAATTTATATATACAAATGTAGAACCCTGAAGAAGTCTTTTAGAATTAAAGACGAAATATAGGTATCAAGAAAGAAGTTGTTGTTGTTTCTTCAAGTTTAAGTACAATTATGATATATAGAAGAATATGATACATCGGAAGCGCAGTGGTGCCTCAAAGGATAAAATAAACAATGAAAAACTCGCCAATGAACCATTAGTGAGAAAATTCATGTGCCAGCAGTGCGCAGGCCTTAATGAAATTTTTTAATGCATTTTTTTATTTTATCCTTTGAGGCACCACTGCGCTTCCGATGTATCATTCATACCAGCCTCAGTAGCGAGACCTTGTTATTTACAGTGACTTCTCCTGGCTGATGATCGCCAACGAGCGTGAAACAGCTGTTTCAGGATGTCACTTGTGAATAATTTGGTCTCATCCATTGTTATTATAGAAGAATATGATTAAATATCAATGATAGTTTCATTGTGATAGGCAAGCTGTAACAGGGGCCGCTAAAACATGCCGGGGGGGGGGGGGCAGGGAGTGGTCCAACAGGTCTGATTTTTATTTTTACGTGGTCACCTACTTTTTGATGCTGAACACAATGGTGAAGGTTTCATTCTAATATCTCTAACCGTTTGGCCACTACAGAGTGTGACATCCGGAAAGCGTAAAAACACTTTTGACCCCAACTTGGTCGGGGAGTGGTCCTAGAGGTCTTGATTTTTTTTGACGTGTTCACCTACTTTTTGATGCTGAACACAATGGCGAAGTTTCATTTTAATATCTCTAATCGTTTGGCCACTACAGAGTGTGACAGATTGTGACATCCAGCAGACATAAAACCAAGAGCGGTCACCTATGTTTTACAGGCAAGCTGTAATATAGGGGCCGCTAAAAACACGAGCGAAATGAATAAAGACATTCTAATGAATAATAACTGAAAAATGTCAAGTTTGTTTTCATTTTTATTTCTTAATTTATACTTTAACGTTAGGAAGAACAAACACCTTTACACATTGTTGCGTATATGTAAATATATATACTACATTCATTAGAATCAGTTGTTATTATAATAAGCTGTTTTAATAAATACAAAGTATATATAACTATAAAATTCAATAAAAAAAATCAGACTGTCCATATCTTTTAGTTTTTCGCTCTTAGATTCCCGTCGGTTAGCCAGTGTAATACAGTATATTTTACAATTTTTGAACAGGATAATAGATATGAGGAATAAATATTTTTAAACGAAAGAAACTCATATACAATAATAATCAAATAATGACTCAACAATAAGACAAATCGAAAATTAATTTTTTAAAGATTAAATATTTTATTTCAACTAATATCTCTTTTGTTATTGTTTAAAATTTAATATTTTTATCAAACATTTCAATAACCTGATACCTATTTATAAGGTTTTTTTTTTAATTCTATTTTTTTTATTAATAATTTTATAAAAAAGAAATATTTACTTGCAGTTAATGTAAACCTGTAAAATTATACAAATACTTTTTTAAAAATCTTATCAAGAATTGTACATAATACGAAAAATTTGATTTAATATATAATTTTTAAATATCGGCATCATAGCATTGTGATTATATTTATGAATTGAATCATTAAAATATTTCAACATGTTAGAGCGATTTCTAAAATGACATTTTTGTTTATATCACAACAAGAATCACAACAAGAATAACCTAATAATAATAATAATAATAATAACGATTTTCTTTAATTTAATAAGAAGTTTATTTAGCCTCGTCCAAAGTGACTGGGAAAAATATTTAAGAAATTTAAAAACAAAAAAACAAACAAAATAGAAACAAACAAACAAACAAAGACATATATTAATACATATATTACACGTCTTTGAAGCAAACTGACAATGGCGCTTCAGAAACCGAAACTAAAATTCGACTAAGATCATGCTTTCAATATATAGCTCTTAAATTTCCACAAAATAATGAACGAAACGAAACATGAAGCAAATATTTTTATTTATAAAAATTATCATAATAATAAATAATATATGTAATTATTAGTACCTGTTCATTGAAACTGTTAAAAGATCAGTTGGCTAAGTAATAATAACAAAGTGAATAATAGTTTAATATTAATGTTTGATTAATTAATAAAAAATATGTATGTCATTTATAAGGTTACATTATTATTTATTGGGTGGTATATTTTTAAATTTCTTTAGGTAACGGACAACTTATTCGAAAGCCTAATCAAGTGTTTTTTCAGGACTACATTTTTCTTTGTGTTGTATACTATTTTTATATTACATTGCATTGTTTTGGGAATTATTTTTTAAAATTTTCTGATAAAATTATTTTCTTTATTATTCTAATGATAAAAAAAAAAGAAAATCTGTTGATAGGTAAAATCAACTTTTTTATTTCCTAATGGAAATATACTGTAAAAAAAATAAAATAATAATAAATGTATAGACAGTAAATAAATTAAAAATATTATATTATTTGAAGATTAATTTTTGGATTTAGTCAAATTCTTTAATTTGAATTAATCACAGCAATCTGCTGATTTCTTATTTTTTTTACATTTTTATTTTTATAATCGTTATTGGGTTATTGAACATGTATACTAATTTTCAATTACTTCTCTAAATTTCAAAAATACTTATAAGTGTGTCATGGACTCAAATCTATCCACAAATGATGACCTTGTTCCTACCTTACGACGCTTTTCTAGTATTTAAGTGTTCCGCCGCTAGGAGCGTTGGTTGTCTGCGCACGCACAGAATTTCATCGAAATGTAGGAAGAAGTTAGGTTCCAATTTTCCTTACGCTGTAGAAGTCGTAGTTGACCTTCAATTTTACCAGTGTAGTAGCGATCAAGCAGACTTAATCCGTGATCTATTCAGCTATGTAACCTCTGCATTGGTGAGTAACATACTTTGTGATTCGTGGGCCAGTACAACTGTCTGAGTTAGAGAATTGTCGACGAAAAAAATTCTTGTTGGTGGAAGTTGGTGGAACCTGTTGAAAACCAGTCGTTTTCGTTGCAGCGTCTGCAGGGATTGCGCACATGGAGGACACCGACCAAATCTGTTTAATTTGGAATAATGTTTGCGAAACACGAATGCCAGATCATGCCACGACGAGGGTTATCTATCCTGAAGGTTGTTATATAAGCAACGGCGGTTGTCTTGAATGTAGACTGCAATCGATTGCTTCTTAAGTTCAGAATCCGTGGATCTAGTTACGTAATTTGTTTCATATTAATATCAATTCAGATAAAATCCTATTTTAGATCTATTAATTACATTCCGTCCCTACCGGCTTTGTAAGCCGACGATTGAAAACACTTGCATTTGAAATAAATTTCTTATTACATTATTACGATAAACAATACCGTAAATACAAAAATATGATATATGAGTATAAATGAGCAATATATTTTTCCTATTCAAATGTATTTAATTTTTCTCAAAATTTTGTTCTAATAGTCAAGCTTACATTTCAAATTTGCCACGCCTCCCTACGCTCTGCTACTTTTTCTTCTCCCTCTTTTTTCGGTTGCTATTCAGTAGTTCCTATTTTACAAAACAACGTAATAAAAGAATTAGTTTACACTCGCTTATTCAGACAGTCTTATCCTTGTTTCATTTTACTAGCACGAGTTGTAATCTAGTTGTTAGTGCAATTTGAAATTATAGTGAAACTTAATTTTAAATTAAAAATAAAATTCAGTATATTAAAGAAATATTGAAAGTAAAACACTTAATCCTTTTTCTTCTCAAATTAATCGCGAAATTAATAAAACGAATACATATTATTTATATTGAGAGTATTTTCAATGTAATTCAAAATACAAAAAAATAGAATTTTATGGAATTTTGTGATGTTTCGAGTGTTATGTTTTGTACTCTTAAACCAGTGGTCTGAAATTGGGCCTAATTAAATTAAATTAATCTGGAACCGCATTAATGAGGGAGGGGTTTGAAATCTATTAAATACGTAAATTATTTTAGCTTAAAAATATTACGAAATAAATCAACAACTTAACAACTATTTAATGTCATCTGAACCGAGCACCATCAACGCAAACAGTACATTAAATATCTTCCTCTAAAAATATTCGAAAACGACAAGGTAATTAAATCGTGAGGAAAGGTTCCCATATCATTCTAAAATCAACACGAAACGGACCTTCATTACGACCTCCCATTGAACCTTACGCATGAAAACGCCAGGACTTCGTAAATTCCGTGAAACAACAACGCAGCAAGTAAATTTTAGTCAATATAAAAAGAAATTTAATATAAAGCAATTTTATCATTAAATCATTTTCCACTTCTTAACAAATTTGGAAAAAAAATTTTTTTTTTGTAGCGTGTCTTCGAAAACTATATGTTAATGGAGTCAAGATCAACAGAATTATTCGGTAATAGTCACAGAAAAATAACGATTGAAATGCAGGACATCGTTAATTTAATAGTGAGGGCCTTTTTTTTTTAGTTAATAGGCTTAGATAAGATAGCGTGATAATATCAAAACATCCGAATAATATAAAAATATCTGCTGCTTCATCTAGTCTCGATTTTAGAAGCATCAGTTCGATTTTTTAAAAGCAAATTTTCTACTTTAATGACTCCACAGCTATTGTAGACTAAAAAATTGAAAAAGGGAATTCCTGAACAAGAATTTAATAACAAACCATAAAACATTACTAGATTTACGAACTGCCTTATATGTCCCGCGACTCTCCGAAACCGTAAACACTCGCGTCTTTATGAGAATCATAACACCGTAGGATTTTGTTAAGAATTTGAATGAACTTTTCCTTTTTTTTTTCCTTTTTAATAATAATAAAATTCCAGATTTTATGGGATATCTAATGTGAAGCAAATTCAGAAATTATATATTAAAATGATTAGCTGAACGAATAATAATGAACGAAACAAAACGGTGGCCATTTTTATTTTAATTTTTTTAAGGTTAAAAAATTGACATTTTTATTATCATATTGTTTGACTTATTTTTTAATTAACTTGAAATAGATATATTTTAAGCGAAAAAAATTTCCAAAAATTTCCCATATCAAATATTACCCTTTTTCACTTTATTCCTTACAAAACCGGTTTCGTTGATTTTTAAGAGAACAATATTTTTTGTTTAGATAGCAATGAATTTTTAACAGAATTGATTATAGGGCATTTTAAATGTCAGAAAGAACGAAAATTTAGGAACAATTAGTTCACGTGTTTTTCATTGCGTGATTGGATCGTACAACAATATAAAGCGAATGTCGAAGATCTATTCAGTAGACAGTGAACGAGTTGGGAATATAGAAGTCTAAGATGATAATTTTGTAATTACGAAATATGTGAATAAAGAATTCAAGAGAAATACAATAAACGTGACACGTATAAATGGAAACAGAAAATAATTTGTATAAAACTATTAGTTCCTTTAATATTTATATTATAAGAACAAAATTATGATACAATGTATATATTTTATATCAGTAGGCTATAACGACAGATTTATAAATCTTTGTTGAGTTTTATTTTTCTATTTTTTGTTTGAGTATTTTGGCCTTTAGAATAATGTATTTGAAAACAACAATCATTATTATCTGATATTAATTTGAGGAAAAAAAACAACAACAGAATGTTGTTATTCTGTTATAGATGTCGTAGAGTTGTCTGGGAAGTAGTCGGCTGAAGATTTGAATGTAATTGGCTTCACAAAAGAAATAAAAACAAAGAGAATCAATTTGAGAATTTATGCAATTTTATTTTATTTTATTTTATTTTATTTATTTATTTTTTTTTTTTCATTACTTATTTATTTTTGTTTGAGTTTCTTAGTGAAACTTACATTGTCTAAGAAAAAAATAGAAAAATTGAACGCAATTTAGTTTGGGGACGAAAACAGGGTGTGGGCATCAGATTTCTGTAATAATGTTATTGGTTACATCATTACTTTATCTGCGATTAGAGAATAGAAAGATGTAAGGAAGCAAGAAGGGTAAGATACAGGACGATTGTCATACTCATTAAAAAAAAAATGGTTAGTTGTGAGTTTATGGTAGGGAAACCTGTGGCCTTTTGTGATACTCAGTGCGGCCTTTCTCATGCAAGTTCATAATCACCTGGTTTTAGTAGTAAACTTACAAAATGAACTGAAAGGATTATATTACAAATAAATAGAAAATAACAATGCGGTAATAGTGAGAACAGAAAATTTAAAACTTTTTGAGCAGACTATTTACATGATCGAATTGAAAAAAAAAATCGCCCAGATGCTTTTATTACGTTACCCTCACTCCTCTCTTAACGACAGTTAGGTTCCTCGAAAATATGTCATGAAACTTATTTTCCACCAAAAGAACAGCGATCTTTCGTTAACCCTTATGTTATAATTCTAGGTCACTTCTTAGAAAATTGATGTTTATTACTCTACAACTAAATGTATGACTTTCAATGTATAGGCCTAAATGTTTGCCTGTGTTAATGTTTGCAACAAGCAACACAATCTGCGGTTTGATGAAGTCTCCATTACGTAACATGTGGCCTTCCCAGGACAGAGGATCCCCACCCCTGGTTTAGGATTAATTAGCAGCTATGTAAATTTTTGTTGGCTTGTTACAGAACAGAGGGTTGCTGTTATTTTTTTAGAAAGGCTTATTTAAACTATAATTGCTTAACAAATAAAGTAAATTTGTCTTGGTTTAAAGATCGTTTGAACAATGTTTCTTTACATTTTTCCCAAAAGAAATTTTCAGTTGCCATCCACGGAGATACTGAGATTTACATTACTTAGGAGTCGGGAAGCTGAAAGGTGAAGCCTCTAGTGATACCTAGGGTCCATCTGGGTTTATCTTTTCTCCAGACAAGTCTTCTGTCAAATGAATGCTGATTTCTTTTCCGGGATTAAGATAGGCGAGCGTCGGACTGGACTTCCGACCTACACACTTATCCTTTATCTCCTACGATGACCATCCTCGTTTGGACTTTAATCTGTGTCTGGAGTACAGGGTTCTCGAATTCGGAAAAAGCCCTATTGGTAATCCATCCAACCAAAAAAAAAATGCATACAATGACCGGCGATTTAAGCGTAGTTTGTACGTAATGTGATAGAATCGTCATTACAGAATATTTTTTTTTACAGCTAACCCCGCGGACATCTTTGTGAACCATCAGATATGAAACGCAAAACAAACATTTCGTCATGGATCAGCAGTTGTAAAGTTTTAAATAGAATAAACAGCCGATAATGAAATAATAAAAAAGTAATCATGCCAATAGTATTTAAAGAAATTTGTAGTTATCATCTCTCTATTCTTCACCCGCTGTTTTTCAGTTGTATCTTTCCATGGAATCGCGGATTGACATTATTTTTTAAAAAAAAATTCAAACGATTTAGGTAAGTTTCATTGTCAAACAGCAGATGTCGGCAGTTTTTGATTTGTCATCATCATGATATTTTTGTATCACAAATTGCTTCATTCCACAGGTGGTGTTTTTATTTTTTTCGTCTTCCCATCAGAAATGTGGTTGCCCTAAGTCAAATGTAGCTTTTGTAGAAGGGTACTCGGTTTGATTGAATGATGATGACGCACTGACTTGGGAACAGTAGTCAACAGTCGTTTTAATATTTTGTTCAAAAGAGAAATACGTTGAAATGAATTAAACAATAGGAAAACAAATCGTTCGCAGATTTGCTCCTGCATCGAGTGAAGGAAAGGCGCCATTTTCGTTGAGGTTATGGTAAATAAAAAGATACGAAAATACTGAAAAGAAAATGGCGACGTTGTTTATTGAAGTTCCTGAGGGGTCCCTGAAAAAAAAAAAAAATCATCCAATAAGATTAGATCGCGTAATCTCTCGTTTCTTACGAAAGATGTTGAAAGGACCGGAAAATTTAGAAGATTCAAATCAGTGTTTTCGAAACAAAACCAACAAAAACAAATTAAACAAAATTCCGAATTAAACAAAACATCGTAGGCTACTTAATAATTTGTTTTACTATTAATTATTAATTTACTATGCATATGTTTGCTTTTCTATGTTTTTTTTAAAAATTAAAACTACGATTGTCCTTTACTAAGCAATAATCAACTACAATAGAAAAAACAAAACAATGAGATCAAGTGGAATCCCCAGAGGCTCAAATCTGGAACCACTCTTTTCCATTACTTCAGGTCGATGTTATTTCATCGCCGCTACTGCTTTGTTGTTTTTTTTTAATTTTTATTTCTTTTAATTTTTTTTTTTTTTTTTGGGGGGGGGGGGGGGGGGGAGATTTTTTAAATAGTTTTCCAAACAAACTATTCCACACTTTTATTGTGTTCTCAATTTAATCGTATATCGTTTTTTCAATTTATTGTCATTTTCCACTTATTAGAAATTCTGTTACATTCAAGATCATTTTATGTGCGCTGAAATAATTTAGTGTTCAAGAAATGAAGCCTACGCACCTGTATACTGTTCACCTGTATAGTATACAGGTGCGTAGTCTTCATTTCTTGAACACTAGAAATTCTGTTACAGTTTGCAACTTTAAAAATTTTGTAATTTTGAGAGAACTGTTTAATAAATTTCGAATACATGAAGATCGAAAGTACTTCATCGGTAGCCGTGCAAATTACGCGGATTGGTTATTACATTAGTCAGATTTGTTACTGGTATGAACGATCTCTTCCATTAAAATAACGCCGGATAACCGGTTTTTGTTTACATCAAAGATGACCGCGGTACGAGAGGATATCGACTGTATTCTTATCGCTCTTTTTTTTTTTTTTAAGTGATTTCTCAAGGTCACGATCGAGAGAGCTCGACACTGCCGCGACACTTTCGAACAGTGTGAATTGGAAGAATGACATTCACTGTTTCCAGGGAGGGGAAATTTACTGCAACGGAGTTACATGAATAAAAGGAAAGCGTTGAGAATAGAGTTCATTTTTTAAATTTTTTATCCTACCAAAAAATAATAATAAGAAATCAATTGACAATTGACCAGGGTTAGTGACGATGTGAACGCCTACCTATAGAATATGTCAAGCTTTAGAAAAACTTGTTGCTGCAAACTTTCTGAAATACTAGTAGTCTACTATGATAAGTAGGGAAAAAAAAAATACTGCGTATTCGGTAATGATAAAAGTATCTTAGTTAAATTAATGGCGTAACCGAACATTTACCATAAAAATAACTATTACTAGCAACGGCGTTACTAATAACGCGTTACTTACCAAACTGACTGCTTCGGACTTCTCCGTCTCTACTCGTAACCAACCCGTGTTTATTTGAAGAGGTCCAGGTTTGAGGTGGGAACAAACAAGCGATACATCCACGATCCTCACTCCACCTATGACCGACGGGTAGTCAACTACGTCAGGCTTAATAATTCTCTAGGTAATAGGTTTTTTTTTTGGTTTTTTTAATCGTAATTTACGATTTCACTCGTTGCTTCACAGATTTCTGGTTTGTGCTTTCATTCAATAAAAATAACTGCATAAATATCAGGATCTACATTCTCTTCTCTCT
Source organism: Thereuonema tuberculata (assembly GCA_023159025.1). Classification (NCBI taxonomy): domain Eukaryota; kingdom Metazoa; phylum Arthropoda; class Chilopoda; order Scutigeromorpha; family Scutigeridae; genus Thereuonema; species Thereuonema tuberculata. The sequence continues at coordinate 122,644,339 of JAFIDM010000001.1, forward strand.
TTATAGAAAAGAACAGCTCTGAATTTTGCATCCAAAGAGCATATTTGAAATTTCGTAGGTAGATTAAAATGATTTATTAAAGAAACCACTGACAGTCTACTATTCATTAAAGACTGATGATCGAATTTGCTTTCAGCTGGCGAAATTGAAAGAGTTTGGTAGAAAAAGATATTGACTCTTGAGTACATACTGTCATTACATAGTATTATTGTACATTGTTTATTATGTATTTTTCCATAGTATTACATAAAATTACATAGTATAATTTAACAACAATATACATTGTTGTTAAATAGCGAGTAATTCAAAATTAGAAATTTTAATTATTCTATAAAAAGTTTGTTTTAAAATTTTTTCCAAGTAATATTAATATATAATTTCCTTTGCTTATTTTTACTCTTTACTTTGGGGGGGGGGTGGACTAATCACATTTGAATGAATATTTTATGAAACATATATACAATATTTTCTATATATCTCCTTAGGATAAAACAAAAGATGAATGATTGATATTTTAGTAGTGATTTAATTGTGATTATCGACCATTTAGGCTTAAGAGATAATTAACCATTAGTCCAGCGGTTTTCATTCTCTGTATTTCTGAAAATTGAACAAAAATAAAACATAGGAAAAACGAATGCGTAACCCTTGGACAGTATAGTCACATTTAAATCATTAAGAATTCTTTGAAAAAAATTATGTTGATTTACCAAGCTTTTTTTTTAATGGTAATGCTAATAAACAAGTTTCTGATGTTTACAACAAGCATTAAATTTGATGTTGGCGAAATTATTTGACAGGCTAAAAAAAACATCGTCGGAAGCGCAGTGGTGCCTGAAAGAAAAAAAATACAATAAAAAACTCACTAATGAAAAATTAGTGAGAAAATTCATGTGCCAGCAGTGCACCGGCCTCATTGAATTTTTTTAAAGCCTAAAAAATTCAATCTGCACATTGAATTAAAAACAATAATGGGTGAAACCAAAAATATTTACCAAGTGCCATCCTGGGACAGCTGTTTCACTCTCTTTGGCGATCATCCGCCAGGAGCACGCTTCCGACGATCATTCCTATTAGCCTCGGTACCGAGACCTTGTTATTTACTAGTGATGCTTCTGAATGATGATCGCCAAAGAGCGTGAAACAGCTGTTCCAGGATGTCACTTGATAAATGTCTCACACATTTTTATATCAAAAAAACTTGTTTTCAGATATAATTAATCACTCTTTGAGTTTTAAAATGTATCATCAAATTTGTAATCCGTGACATCAAAAATCCTCAGGATATCGATTTAAAAAAAAAAAAAAAAATTGAAGGATATAGTTAAAATTTGTAAATCTGAAGTCGGTTTTTTTTTGGAATTTTCCTTTCAATTCTAACTCTGCTCGGTTGTTGCACATTAACGATCACTGTAAGGAGTAGTAGAGTATGCAGTGTAGTAGTCGTAGTATGACCACTACGACCACTGAATATCTTCCAAATTTGAGCTTCCAAAGATAATTAGGAATTACAGAAAGTAGAGCAGAGAGACATGGAAACATTAGTATTTCTTTTCTTCTATATGTTTATATTCTGCTGCATCACCATACTAAATTAAAAACTAGGTATTGTCCTCCCAATGAATGATGGCCGCCCTGTTTTTGTGAGATCTGCGCATGTATCTTCGATTACTCTGGTCAGGCACTTCCGTATGAGTTTATCACAGGACGTCGCCATTAAGGTAAAGGCTTGTTATTTTGCAAAACAGCATTGTATTTATAAATAATATATATTTATTTATTTATATAAATACTTATTGTTAGCAACTGGTGTTGAAATAGCGGTAAATAGTCGAGAGAAGTTTTAATTTGGCGTTATCAACATGTCTTTCTCAGTGAAAACAGACGACGGGCGTCCATTGTGACAGGAAAACATAATTGATAAGCTACCGGAAGGGCTGCGCAGTTCAAACTTCCGCCGGTCATCTTTCATTTTGAGGACAATAAGGCTGTTCACTTCAAAGATTGTGTACATCAAGCAAAAATCTTATATCTTGTTAAGAATGCTAATAATAAGATGTTTCCGGTAATGGCGGATTATGGTATTTTAGTTTCATGAAGAATAAAAATTTTCTTTCAAGGACAAATCGAGAAATTTGAATATACGGAAAATGACTATACACAGAAAATAAAGATCCAAATAAACGTTTTTAGGGATTTTAAAAAATAAAATGTCATTGTTAATGCAAATATATAATTTTTCTTAAGTTATTTTTCTTTCCTAAGAAATGCAGGAATTAATTGTTGTTCCCGATTCTTCCACTTTTAGTGAATTTTCGCGTTAATTACCAAGGAAATTTTGTATGTTTTTTTAAGAAAGAAATAAGGAAAACTATCGAAACCTTAGCGGTTTTATTCCCGTGGGAGAAATTGGCACGTGTTGATGGGGGAAAAAAATAAATCTTTGAAAAACATTAAAAGCCAATAGTTTCTCACTGTATTTCTTTCGATATCAAACAATGCAGTGTAATCTTTTAAAATTTGGACGGGAAACTGGGATGGCCTTTTCTGCCTTATAAGGCGTCCTCAGCCAGTTTTACCCTCCATGGTAAGCTCAGAGTGCGTGCGAAGGTTAAGGATCTCACCTATGATACCGCAAGTGGTACCCCAACAACAAAACACAAAATTAAAAATAAACTACAAATAAAAAACTTTAAATTCCTTGTCTTGACCACCCCGAGGCTCAAAGTGATTTAATATGGGCAAGAAACAATTCCAAAAACAAGAATATCAGTAGAAATAAAGTTAATAGGTCTGGCAATTCTTTTATTTTTTTAAGTTAAGTTCTTTAGAAGGTTCTTGTTATTTCGCGTGAATTTTTTTTTTTTTGTCAGTAAACTTGTAAACCAAACTGAAACAAGAAGTCCTACTACAGTCTTTACTCCTATTATCGCCGCGGCGAAACTTGGACCCGCAAACACATTATCATTGACTAATTTCTCCAGTATCAATGCCATAAGCCCCGCAGAAAATTTCAATCTCAATTATCAAAAATAGGAAATATCAAAAATCTCACATACATCTTCTTGAAATCGACGAGCAACGTTAAGAATAATTTCCCTACTTGATTTTTGAGACCTTTTCCTCGTCGAAATGTTGAATGTGAATCAACGACCGCCATTTTCTCTTACATTTGAATGTGACCGATAGGCCAGGAAAGGAAAATCTATAATCTGCGTTGCATTCTGGGAGGTTCATCTTTGGCCGTACTGATAATAACAATCTTAGGACCTATCTGCACCAAATCTTAAGATTTTAAACATCATATATTAGTTAAAAAGTTTTAACGTGATAAGAAGCAATATTTCCACCAATTAAGCACATATTCAATAAAAAAATGTATTTACATTTAAAATTCGAACGTACGTATTCGATCCCCGTCTTTTTAGGGATCATTTGCAAGTTCCTGGTATTCATTCATTATACTTTAAAGAAGCATTTTTTAAATCATTGTTTCCCAAGAAAGTAATGGGGGTCCTCGAAACTTAACTGCTACTTGATAGAACGTCAAATCATTGTAAAAAAAAAACCTGTAATTTAGGTTAAAAAAAATGTAATTAAGGTTGGTTTTTTTTTTGTTTTTGTTTTTTTGTAATTGTTTACAAGTATCCGGTCGCAAGTATCCGACACGAACCTTGCACTTATTCCTATACTTCACAGATTTGGCAGGAAAACAGAACACGCCAATTCAGCATATTTAGGTACGTAGTGACCACCGGCAAGCGTAGACATCACATAGACATCACATCTGAAAGAGATTAGTATCTTTCAATAGTGCACCGAAAAAAAAATCAGTTCATGAAATCGCTGATTTGCTGTAAAATCTAGTCAAATGCGAGAGATGTGATAGTGAAATATAGACGTCAGAGGGACATCCGTAGTCATTCTGACGTTTGCATTTATCCCGGTGGTTATGAGCAGAAAAACACAACAGAACCTTATAAGCCGTGTGTTATGGGATGAGCTAGTAGCTAATTTCGCAGCAGACCATCAGGCACCATCGGTCTCCGACCTCACTGTTTGCTATTATGGAACAGTGGCGGCAAATTCCTACAACAGCGTTCCAACAAAAAAATTAAGAGGAAAGTCTTCCAAGAAAAGTAGTGCCAAAGGTGATCAACACATACTAATAACAGTTACACAGCCATGGGTTATGGAAGTAAAAGGTGTACGGATACTTTTGATCATGTAATGTATTTGATTTTTTTTTATACGATTTTTTTATTTATTTGATTACTTATTTTTTATTCAATGATTTAATTTTCAATACTTTTTTAAGATTTTACTGTGTGACTAACCGAAACCTTAATTCCAATTGCATCTACTAAACAGCTGGAACTCCAATTATAACTTTTTTATTCTTTAATTTAAATAGTGGTTATTAAAATGTGAATTTGTTCCGAATTGTCATTGGACTTCGTTCTGCGCATGAAGATTTGTTTATTTATTACATTTGTTTATTTTTATTTTTTTGAATCTCTGAATCTCTTCAGAGTCCGAAAATAAATACAGTTGACTCACGATAATCCGACATTTGACAGTCCGACACGCTCGGTAGTCCGACGCAGGTTGGTTCGAAAACCGACCCGATTGAGGCGGTCACGGAGTTGAAATGCACAATCACTTGCGATGAAGGTATGTCGGCTGCAAACACTTTGATACGTTTGTGTGAGGAGAGGGAACTCGACTACGAGAACATTTTAATGTTAAAAGATATTCAAGAAAAAGCCTTGACAGACTCTTAAGAAGAAACAATAAACGATCACAGATTTTTTTTGAGCCGTAATTACATATGTACGTATTTTTATTTTTTATTTTAAGACATCAAATTACATTTTATATTATATACTGTAATTTTATTTTTTTAAGACGTAAATAACTGTATTACATAAATGTAATAAATTAGTATTACATACATACATATTCATTTGTGTAAAATTATGCCTAATGAGTTTTTTTTATATCATCAGTGGCCGTAAAATATGTACTCAATATGCATTATAGCAATGTACGTATTGTACAGTACTGTATATACATAACTTAAATTTTCTTGGCTTAGAAGTCAAAAATTCAGTTTTAAAAAAAATCAACTTTTGGTAATCCGACATTTTTGATAATCCGACACCCCCTCGGTCCCGTAATTGTCGGATTCTCGAGAGTCAACTGTATATATTTTTTCTTAAAGAAAACGAAACGGACATTTCTGTAATATTCGATTTAGATGTCTTGAGATCATTGTGAGGTGTAGTAGAACAATGACGTTGATGCACGCCTGTTTTTATTGGTTGGTGCTTTGATTCTGTAATGATGAATTTTAATTATCACTGTTCATTGTTTTAGCGACCTAATAGAAAGAAAGCATACGTCACTGTCATTGTAATAATTGAATAACAGATCTGAGACTAACTATAGTGCAGAATAGTAAACAAAGAAAATTTTGTGTATACAGTAAACCCTCTCAAATCCGGCCTAATGTGGAGCCCATTAGGCCGGATTACAGAAAAGCCGGACTACCGAGTGTGTTCTTAAAATAACTCAATAGTTCAATTTTTGTGAAGACATAATGCCAGGTTTAATTAGATTAATCCCATTTTCATAATTTTGCACTCAAATTTTTATTAAAAAACAATACATATAAAAAGTTTATTTTATAATTACAGTAGTCGTAGTTATTGTATACAGTACATTGGCACAAATGCGTTAAACTACATTTTAGCAATATATACTCTAAAATAAAAAAAAATATCTAGTTTATAATGTCTCTTTTAATGTTTTAAATTTACATGAAAAAATACAATTTAATCTAATAAACAAAAATACTAAAATATAAACCAATAAATGGTAATGTTCTACTCACATTACTTTAAAAAAAATGAAGTTATCGCTGTTTGTTTCACTCGCTGCGAATGTCTCTCCTCCTCCTAAAAAGCATAACATCAGTTGCGGTTGCCTCCTCTTTTAGAATTTAGAAACAAATTTAGTTATTAAAAAAAAAATTATCCAGGACCACGCCGGATTACCAAGGGCCGGATTTGAGAGGTTTTACTGTATATATTGTTTTAGTTTCTGAATTAGATAAGCAAATATCTTAGCTAATTTGAAATTAAATATTTCAGAATGCTGTTTTTTCCATTTCATTTGAAAACATGAAAAAAAAAAAAAAAAAAAAAATTTGCCTTGTTTTGAAAGGCTGAATTTCCGTTTTTAAAAAACTTTTTTTTTTTTTAAATATTTTCTTTACAGAGTAGCTTCTAGAAAACAAAAAAACACGAAGGTAGCTGTTTAATGGTGTTCATGGAACCATATGATTCTGAAGTTTGCATGTATTTGAGTGGCCTTTTTGATATGTTTGTGTCGGGATCACACAAGAAGAACATCAAAGCGTGAATTCCGTGACCAACAAATCCCACGCTTTTTTTTCTTCTCATCTGTGAAAAATCATTTTGCTTTTGGTAAAAATTCAAAATAAAAATTAACAGCCATTTTAAACACTCTATACAAGAATCACAATGCCAGTGTCGAAGTGAAATGTTCGGACTGCAGTGAGAAACTAACACAAAAGATTACTAAAGGGGCATGGCAATAGCTGATGGATTAAGCATTCCAGTGTCGCCACGACATCTAGATTTGAAAACTCAACTGATGTATTGTCCTCCAAATGAGAGATGGCCGCCCTGTTTTTGTGAGATCTGCGCATGTATGATCGATTAGTCTGGTCAGGCACTTCCGTCTGATTTTATGACAGGACGCCGCCATTACGGTAATCGCTTGTTACTTTGCAAAAGAGCATTGTATTTATAAATAATATATATTTATTTATTTATATAAATACTTATTGTTAGCAACTGGTATTGAAATAACGCTAAATAGTCGAGAGAAGTTTTAATTTGGCATTATCAACATGTCTTTCTCAGTGAAAACAGACGCCATCGTCCATTGTGACAGGAAAACATAATTGATCAGCTACCGGAAGGGCTGCGCAGTTCAAACTTCCGCCGGCCAACTTTCATTTGGAGGACAATAAACAGTTCGTGAAAGAATGTAAAAATAATGCGATATTGAACATTCCTCTTCAGCGTACGCATCATTACTATAATTATTATTAAATATTAACTTTATTTTTTAATTATCAATTTTATTTATTAATTGATTTGTTTCATTCATAAGTTGAATAACTTCTTGCCTGTTGCTTCCAGGCGTGACTTTTAAAGAGTTGTGGTCTTTCTTTATATCTATGATGAAAGAAACTTTAGTCGATCTATTGAAAATAATTTATTGATTGTTTAATTTACTGAGTAATTTATTTAATTTTATTAATTGTTTCAATTGTTGAAACAAATAATAATAATAAATGTTTAAAGAACTTTTTCATTGCTTACTGGAAATTTATTCAACTTCTAAAAGTGTTAAAGCTAGTTTTCAAAGCGTTTTAACTTATTTCAAATAGAAAATATTGTCATGAAAAGCGAAATTTAACATCCATAATAATTCCTACTTGTAAATAGAGAGAAAAATCACAACTGGACAGTATATATGCCTTGGAACATTGAGCCAACATCAACGGGAATCCGGAAGAGCTGTTTCATCCTCATTAGGAATCATCAGCAAAGTTTACCCCTGATTATTTTTTTAAGGAGTGTTTTTTATCTCGGCAGCCATTCGTGGGATCATGTATGCTTTTCCCATAGCATTGTCTGAGCCAAACATCAGGGGTAAATTCTGCTGATGATTCCTAATGAGGATGAAACAGCTGTTCAGGATTCCTATTGAGCTCAATGTGCGAAGGCATATTTACTGTCCAGTTGTGATTTATTTTCTCTTATTTATTGTCTGATGAGCTAAAACTTTACGCCTAATGGCATCTAATGGAAAATAGCTACCTACATCTATTTATTTAATCTTTTAAGTATAATATGTAGTTTATTAAAACATCGTCAACAATCAAACAGTACATATTGTTGAGCTTTTTTTTTTTTTTTTTTTTTTTTTTTTTAGCAGACGAATTAAGTGACGTCACTATCCTAGTTAACTGTAACTGTTGCAAAATCTCTTGTCCTATGATTGGCGAAAACATATTCAGAATTTCTTTACTTCCAAATGTAATTAAGAGCGTAGAGAAAAAGATTATTATGCACCGATTAAATAATATAGAAATAAAACATTGAAATGATATTAATTCTCGGTTAATCGCTCTCTGATAAGTTTACATTTGAGACTATTTTATTCGTAATATTACACAAGATTACGAATTTGTGCCAGTGTTTCGTACAACGAAGTATCGGCAAGGCAAAGGTTCATAGCCGTTAACAAGAAATATAATCTATAGTAACTAGCATATACGTCAAGTCTAGCGGTCTAGACGGCGTTCTGCCGTTGCGGCCAGTGTGCCGGTATCCGGGTTCGAATCCCGGTCGTGGCATGAATGTTTCTTTCTTCTGTTTCTTCTTCTGTCCGTTCCAGCGTGTATCACTTGATGCTGCCTCTCTTGGCGTACCCTGGGCAACGATTCGTCGGTTAAAGGCATCAATGCCTCGCCCCTAGTTGTGGCCTAAAGAAAGTTGATCAAGCTATGAGCCCGGGCATTTGTAAAAAAAAAAAAAGCATTTACATCAACAATGTCGGAATAACAACGTGACGACTTTTAGGTCTAGATAGAGTATTTGCATGTCATATATATGACTGATAGCAAATTAAAATGAACGCATTGCTAGGAACATAAATGAATTTGTTTATTGGAAGGTTTTATTATGAGTCGCATTCGAGTGAAAATTCTACCATCGTTTAGTAAATGACCCTGACCGTCGTGTTTTTTTTTTATTATTATTTTTTTAAATTTTTGATGAGTACTTTGAAGTTGTCTCTGTTTCGTGAATGCAACATAAAGATGACCATGTGAAAATACCCGCTCGCTCAAAAAAACCTCCCACGTTTGCGAATGCGGGCGCATACATAGATCTGACCTGTCGTACAAATGACATTTACAGGGCAGCTCTCCTCCTTTAAACACAGGGTTACAGTCAGATAGATCTGGAAAACTGTATAGTAATTTCTATTTAATACAATGGTTTGGATGGACGATGAATAAATGAAAAATAGTTAACAAATAATTTGAATGTACTCCTCGTGGCGTAACGGATAAGGCGTCTGACTTCGGATCAGAAGATTGCAGGTTCGATTCCAATCGCGGACGTTTCGTTGAAGAAATTATTTCTATTTTCACAAGAAATTAAAATTATTTTCTAAAGACAGTGGGAGATCGTTACGTTACACAGACAGACCTGGAAAACTTTGAAGAGAATAACATTGCTAGCCACCAAACAATAATTCACAGAAATCTCAGCAAGATTAAATAGAGCCTTATTACAATTGAACCTGTGCAGAACTCTCAAAAGAAGCGAAGAGTACTAATCCCCTCTCCCTTTTTTTTTGATTTTGTTTACCCTCAAGCGCTTTTGATGGGTCGGTCTCAAAATTTAAATTTATTGTAAACTAGCTGTAACCGGCATGCATTGCATTGCCACTCAAAGAAAGAAAGAAAAAGTGTTTGTGTTTTAATTCTGTTTATTGAAGTGCTTTTGGATACACAATATTTTTTGTTTTTCCTTCTGGTGCCTTTAATTTTGATGGGTCATATCTGAAGAAAGAAACCGCTACAGGCTTTCGAAACTTGTCACTTGAATTGTATTTTTTATTTTTTAACTAAATCTGTTTCTAATGTTTTGTGCAAATGGTAGCTTCGGATTTATTACAGTTGCAGGTTAATATATTCATTATATTGATTACGTATTTTGTTTTTAAATTAACCAATTCATAGAAAATTATTTATTTTTAAAGTTTTTTTTTCACAGTTATCTAGAATCATTAAGAAAACATAAACTGTTAAAAAAAAAAAAATTAATTTAATAAGAATATAATTTGCATTTCCGGGTATTTCATTGATAACTTTTATTAAATAAAAAGTTATTTGAAGAACTCTCCATAGATATTTCGCACCCCCAGATTAAGAACCGCTTCACGAAAGAAAATAATGAAAAGCCTATCTGAAAAGAAAGCCCTTTGTTTACATCTTTCCATTTTTTTCTTTCGTGTTGAAGTTTCTCATGCATCTACTTAATCCTATGGACATCCTTCAAAACTGTTCCGCTCGCCCTAATCTTTAATTAAGTTTAATTAAGCTTAATTAATTAAAGATTTAATAAAAGATCAGCCTTTGTTTAAAAAGTATTATAAAAGGATTTTAATTACAATAAGGATTTTAATGATAGTAATTTAATACCACTTTACTAATCTACTAGTTAGGTTTTGTTAGTAGATTAATTTAAGTTTTATTAGTAGATTAATTTAAGTTAAGTTTTATTAGTAGATTAATTTAATAAAAACTACATACAAATGTTGTTTTTTTTTTTGCCTTTTTTTTTAAATGCTTAATGATGTAGTCGCTGTGAATTTAACTGCAGATAATGTTTTTCTCTATTTATACAAGTTTCAATTTGATTTTCAATCTTTTAATTGCTAAATCCAAGCTTATCTAAGTCAATAACGTTCGAAATTATTAAGTGTTGTTTCTCTTATTTGGAAGACAAATGTCTTTCAAATAAGAGAAAACAACACTAGGCCTATTGGTTGTAAACAATTGTAATGAGGTGTAGTTGGTAATAACTTATAACAATAGATTTTATGGTCATTGATAATAGAAATTGTATATGTGAAATATTGAATTTATATAGGATTCTTCTTTCCCATTCGATTTAGTATTTACAGGGAATATTGATTGTTGAACAGGTTTCGTAGGTTTCATCAGATGGATTGAGGATGTAGTGAAAATTGTCTAAAACGAAAGTGAATGGAATCAAATAAATTTCCACTTAAATGTAAGAGTTTCCGATTGATTCACTATTCACAATATGCTACTCTTCATGGGAGATTTATTTTTATTTATTTATTTTTTTTATTTCCTTTGGCATTTTGAGGTGCAGTAATAAGAATTGTAATGTATCAGAAGCGATTTGAAGCTTTTGACATCTTTTTAATAAATACAATAGTGTAAAAAAAAAAAAAAGAAATTATTGATTTAGTAGTACAATAAAGACCTAGTCATAAACATATTAATTAAATTTTACTTCACCAAAAGTTTGATTCAGTAAAAGGACTGTAGTACAGGAAACCCGCAATTAAAATGGATTGGCGCGTTCATAAAACACAATGCTGGGAACTAAAAATGATTAAAAATTAATAACAAGATTCATTAATGGCAAAAAAAGATTGGAGGCTCCGAAATTTGATTAATCCGATCTAAGGAATGTTGACATACTGTAGATCATCTGTTAAAATAGCTAAAGAATTATACTGAACACATAACTGCTATGTTGTTCGTATTTATGTAATAGCTGTTAAGTGCTTCTTTCTTCTGTACCGGTTACTCTTCCTTTCAACGACTTTGTTCTCAGAAGTCAGTTTCATTTCCTTGTTTCTGGTGCAGATTAACTTCTGTCGCTTTTGCGCCATTATAAATCCCACATTGAAATATGTGTGCGATCAAAGAAACCAATACCGGTACTAGAAAAAAAAATATTCCTTTACTCCTTCCACAAGTGCATTTTTTTTTTTTTTTTTTTTTGCTTTACCCTTCAAAACTGGTGGGCGTACATAGGATCACCTCCAACATTCTGAATTGGATTGATTGAATTGGCCAGAAACAAAAAATTGATAATATTTTGAGGAACTAACATTCCTTCCACTTTAAAATTCCCACTAGTTCATTTTTGTTTAGTGTTCGTCCTTTGCATTTGGTAGGAAGATATAACTCGTGAAAGTCCGGTACATATTGTTTCCATTCTGAAACTGCGAATGAGTCAACAATGCTGTCGTCGTTAAAACCGAACGAGAGAGAGAGACTTGGACATTCTCCAAGAATAACACCAATTCTCGAGCAGTAGGGAATTAGGCGAAACAAAATCACTCTCAGACTGTTCGTTGCAGAGACTCTTGTATTCTGAAGCCAATTTCGCTGTTTTTCGTTTGGTTGGAATTGGATACGACTTTTGTTGTTTCTGCAGTTCATAAGATTGGAAAGAGAATGAAAATTAATATTATAGAAGGTTTTGGTTTTCATTTGTAAAATAATACATTTATCTTACTGTCTTCCTTTGTTTTTTTTACATTACAGTGGTTACAGACTATTCTGTAGAAGCCTACGCCCTTTGATAAAGATTGAGCCATTCCAAAATTCGCGTTTCTTCGTATTTCACTAAATAAAATTGAATTCACGGCAGCATTTTATAAAAGGTCTACAAAAAGTAATTTTAAATTAATCTATGAAATAACCCCGGATATGCAAATAATAATAATAATAATAATACTCACGCAGAAAAAGATCAGTAAATACACTGATCTAGCACAAGAGCTCCAGAAGCAGTGGAGGCAGGATCGAGTACGTGTTGTACCCATCATCCTGTCTGCCACTGGTCTGGTGCCTCACACATTGCACCACAGTCTCAACACACTGGAGCTTCACAAAAACGCTTACGCACAACTCCAGAAGGCTGTGATACTTAACACAACACGCATAGTTAGGGAATTTATGGACACAACCACACATCCCTAATCATTCTTGCACACGTCTTTACACTTGGCAATATGTGCTTTGGTCCTTGACCCGCCATATTGTTTTTGCTGGGAAAACCCAAGGTTTGAAACATAATAATAACAGCAGTAATTTCGGTAACTTTTTTTAACGTGTTCTCACGAATAATTTAATATAAAAGTAGATGGAATTTTATTACTTAATTGTAATTATATTCATTAAATCATAAAACTATGTAATTAAAAAAATGACCAATTTTGGAAAAACAAAAACAAACATGGAATTTAAAAGCAAAATTTAACGTCCATAATAATTCATAACTAGAGAAAGATCACATTTTGGACAGTAAATTACGCCTTAGTTGTGATTTTGCTTCTCTATTTATGAATTGTTACGGACGTTAAATTTTGCTTTTCATTGAACTTATGATGTTTCTTATTTGTAATTAAATTCCTTAGTGCCTTTCAGGGAAAGGACAGGGATTAATGCTTTAGTTCCTCGAGTATTTATGTTAATGATGTATAGTTTTTAGTTGTATTTTCCCTCCATTAAATCTATCACATGAAGCTTCGTTTTCAAAAAATAAAGACCTTTTGTCTTTAAAAAAAAATTACATCAAGAAAACTAAAAATAAAGTTTAAATTCTAAAGAATTTGTAACAGTCGGAAATTTGCGCAGTTGAGTTGACCATGCCACAATATACTCCTGTTGCCTTACAATGCGCGTGCGAGAAACAAATTTTATAGGTAGGTGTAGGGTTGCTACAAAGAATATAATTTTAGTACATATCGGACTAACAAGTAAGAGGCAAGAAGTTACGGGTTAAAAACTTACAAAATGCGTTGTTCTTAAAATTCTGAAATTCAAAAGTGCTACATTTAAGCTGAAAAATTTTATGATTTTTAAAAAAAGATTCTATGATTTAAGAAAGATTTAAAAAAGATTTAGGTAAAGGTTGTACGGTCTATTTTGAATGTGATGTGGCAATAATATTTTATTATCAATATTTTATAGCAATATTTAATTTTAATTTTAATAATTGCTATACATTAACAGGAAAGTTTTAAGTCTATTCCATATTAATGGTATGTATGCCTAAACATATTAAAACTTTTGGCTTTTAAGTGCTAATTAACTGATTTTCGAAGATGAACCATTTTGATGGTTAAGAGGGAAACGGATGATAGTTATTTGTATTTAACTAGTTTTAAAGAAATAAAACTTGTTTTTATCAATCTATTAAGACTTAATATTGAGTTAATTTATTCCTATTAGTGCGTAGAGCGAATTGGTAGAAGCAACTTCTGTAATGTTTTGATTATCAAAATCTTCAATAATCTTCTTTCTTTCCATCTCAAGTGTATTAGACAAATATAAATAAACTCTTCAACATATAACACTAGTATTTAAAAATTTACTTACTAGGAAAATCAATCGATCATGAAAATCAGAATGACATGGGTTTGGTTTATAAAATTGATTGCAAAATTTTTACATAGGCGACACTAAAAGGACCCTAGCTGAACGGGTTTTCTGAACACGGAAGAGCCCTAAAAAATAAAGATTTGGAAATTTCCGACATAACTAACCATTGTATACAAAAAAGTCATGTTATGGATACGAATGTAAAATTCTATATAAAGAAACTGAATTAAAATTGAGAAAATTTTTAGAAAGTTGCATTATTAAAAATAAAATATAAATAAAAGTAGAAACTTCACTAGATACGAAGAAGCCTTCGTTGATCCTAATATTATTATGTTAATTAAGGATTATATAAGTTTTGATGTCAAGAAAATAGCAACTTTTGAAGTTTTAAATTATTAATAATACATTTGATTGATTAATTAGTAATGATTGTTAATTTTTGTTATCACAATTGATATTTATTTGCGTTAACATACATATTATTATAACAACAATTGAATTTGTTGATGTTTCATGCCTTTGAACCTTGTTATGTTATTCTACCCGTTTTTGTTTGTTAATTTTATTCTAATTTTTTGCTTTCTGGCTTGATAACGGGAATATGTACGATTCCCGAAAATTTGTCTTCAGTATTTAAATAAACCTTTTAAATACTAGTGTGATATGTTGAAGAGTTTATTTATGTTTTGATTATGTTTTTTTCCTTCCTTTATATCGGGCTTTAGTAGGTTACTGTGCTTTGTGGAACAAGTCAATAGGATACTATTTGAACCTTTTTTTTTTCCTTTTCCTTTCGTAACCTGCCAAGTAGGACAGCACCAAAAACTACCTCCCCATTTTGAAAGGGATCAAAACAACATTTGCTAACTTATTGTCCTATAGTTGTTTTTTTTTTTTTTTATGTAGTTCCCCCTCCACTTTTTTTTTCTGTTATTTATTTTTCTGCCATAACATAATTTTAATTTCATCCTTGCCTTATCGTATCTAATATGTATCTTGATAACAGACATGTTGCTGTGAAAACCAGATTTGTTAAAACCCTTGGAATTACATGTCGAACTTAAATTTTTACCAAAACGTTGGTGAAATTCCAAAAAACAATTGTTTCTTTGTTTGTAAGTTATTTCGAGATTTTACCGCTCAGTGTCAGTAAATAGATTAGGTTATGTTAAATCTCAAAATAATACTGTAATAGTTTTTTATGTTTTTCTTTTCCCAGACGATGTTTTCTACCAGACGTTTCTGGTATTCACAGCAACTTATATAATAACAAAATGTAGATATATTAAAGACTGAGAAATTATTAAATCGGAATTATTATTACTTGCTGCGTTGTTTTAAAAATCGACCTTTTTAGGTATCAACTTTATAATTGAAGAATATTGTCCCGAGAAAAGGAATTAAAAAGAAACTTCGAGATTCTGCCATTTTCCTGGAAGCGCCCCATCTCTTAAATCAAAAACAATTCCTTTTGGTTCCTATTTTTATTTTGATTATTTAGACTAATTTGTTGGTTTCTGTTTTAAGTGTTTGTGGCTTTTGTTTTTGTTCCTCGAGGTTCTTTTGTTTTTCCCCGCCCGAAATGCCTACGCAGAAATGTAACAGGTCTACCGTTAACAGTCTCTGAATTTCACACTGAAACCACTACCTATTGAGAAATTATCCGAGTAAAAAGGGCGGGAAAAGAGAACTAGCAATTACGATAGGCAGGATGTTTTTCAGGAAAGTTGTATTCTTATTCGTAGATATGTTGTCAGTTTGAATTGTGATGGATTTGTCAGTTTCTTTTTTTTTTTTTTTTTACCAAACTTAAGCCTCGGAGATTGTACGACGGTTTCCCCTTCCTTCCGTAGGACTAATTAGAGTGGAAAATGAAGACTGGATATGACTTCTTCTGGCGATTTGCACTTTTCAAGTGATTGATACGGTCAAACAGTAACACGTTTTACCTTATTGTATATTTCTTTAGTGTATTACGCATGCTCAATTTATTTATTTATTTATTTCAGAATGTAACCAAATGTACGATAAACAGATTTACCATTTTCATATCCGAATAGTAGTTAGTTATCACCTATTATTTTAGAGTACAGATTTATATAGATCATACAAATTACACCAAATCCGTAATGTTTGAAAACCCTCAGTCCTGACTCAAGCAATTCAGGCAACTTTCGACCTTTTATTTCTTTTATATTTTTCTTTTACCAATGCACCTGAAATTCTGAAAATTTAAATATGAACTTGTGAAGCATCTGGGATTTCTATTTTATTGTTTTTAATTTTCTGCAATAAGAGTCAATTTTTGTTTTTTTGTTTTTTCCGAGATATTACTCGGTATTTTCAAATTAAGAAAAACTTGACAAAATCGTGGAATGATACAAAATTAGTAAAATAATGATTTGTATTGAAAATATTTATTATTAGTGCAGTAGTTAATTTAAAAAAAAAAAAAAAAAAAAAAATGTGTTTTTTAAAATTGTCGGAGATTAAATTATTATTATTATTTTTACGTTTTATCCAAATAATCATAATAAAAAACGTTTTCATTAAAGGCTGTCTAAATATCATGCAAATTAATAGATGCTGTTCGTTCCAGAAATAAATTTGTTTTGAAGCATTTTTTTTTTATAGAAATAGATTTTTGTTAATTCTATTAAAATGAAACTTTGGTTATTAATTAGTTTTTTTTAATAAGACCGATCCCTTTTTACTGCAAAATTGCTTACATTCTTCTCTTCACCTAAGTTGATCTTTGGACTGTTTACTTTTTTCTTTCTACTCGATTTTTGCATAGCTCTCAATTTCTGTTTATTTGTTTATTTGTCACTGAAACTGTGGCTGTCATTATTTTTTTTTTATCAGCCTTCATCCAATTAGATATTCAAAATTGACACGCATACAGTGCCTTGTCATTCGTGATTTTTGTGTGAATTTGATGTTAATATTATTTTCTTTGTCTATTATTTTACATAAAATTACCAAAGATGTTACGACAGGAATTTTACTATTTTAATAATGGAGAGAAATTCTGTAGTTTTACAAAGCTAAGCGGCAGCCATTTTTTTTTTAAACAAAAAACATTTTTTCTGAGTTTTTTACATTTCATCTCGTTGTTTGACTACAAACAGGTGTATGTGTTGCAATATAATGCACCAGCATCTTCACCATAAATATTATTTTTGTCGTGTTTTATTACTTTAGCACAGAAAATAGTTTTTCTTATTAAGATTGGAGAATTAGTTTCGAGTTCGGGGTACGGCTTCCTTCCTTTCATTCTGAATTTGTTTTCTCCGTGTTTTGATGATCGTAATTTCGTGAAAGCAGCAGTGTGTTGTATCGCCAGTTCAAGGTCGTTCCTTGTCGAGTCCCTAGTGGTTTCGTTTCCATTACCACAACGTTAATTAGATTTGGCTCAAAATGTTATAAATTTTCTTTCCATTTTTTTTTTTTTGTCATCCTTCCTTTTAATCAAGCGTTTTAAATATTTATTTACGAGGTTTACCATAAATCAAAGAAGGATTTCTTAATGAGCTAATGTAAAGCAGGTATTGAAATGTTTCATTTAAAATAATTTTGAAGAAACAGATAAAGGAGGTGGTAGTTTTCGAAATGGATGCGTTATGTTAATCGACAAAAAAGAAAAATTTCATTTGAGAAAAAAATATGGTGTAAACTTTGTTATCTGACGCAGTTTCCATGTAAACGAATCTTACTGCAAAATAAAGACGCAGTGTGTGAAAATAAAACAGCTTCGTCCAATTTCTGATGAAATGAGTGATATATGTGATTTATTTAATCATTTATTTATTTTTTTATTTTCTATGATGCTTGTAATTTTAGACTGACAGCTTCAGAAACCCCATGAAAATGGATTAGAAAGATAACGTTTTCGAATGGCCTTTGTATAATATAGGCCTATTTCAGATATCTCCTGTCGTTAGACGACCCTTACGTACCCTTTCTTTCTATTAGATCGTGATAATTTTAAATTCATTAATAATTAGTTTTCGATCTGCAAAAGTGAACATCCTGTCTTGAATTCGCAAATATTCCTGTTTTTAAACATACATTAATGTTAAACATAAATTAATGATGGCTACGAGTTACAGTACGAGTTACAATGGTCGTGACATCAATTGAGGAAAAATTAAAATTGAGAATACAACCCGATTTATAATTTCAATAAAAACAGAGAATTCATATTAAGTAATAAAATTATTAATTAGATTTAATAATGATTTATTTATTAATAATTTATTATCGTAATTAATAATTTAAATAATAACTTAGTTCCCATTTAATAATAAAAATTAACAAACATTGATCTGTCTAATATCCCAGCAATGACGTTTCATTCTACAGTTGTGCCAGACGAATTGAAAACTAATTGGTACTATTGTCTGATTTGTTTTTTGTTTTTTTTTATTCTATTTATTTATTATTGCATTTTTTTTTTTTTTCATTTGTAAAACAGTTGTGGAAATGAGCCGTGAAGTATTTACGTAAGATTACTGCTTTGGTAATATCCCATTGACAATTAAAAACTTATTCCTGTGCAAGAAAATTTGATAACGTCGCCATTACATTTTAGGCTAAAAACCATTGTTTTATTATCCCTTTAATGTTGACGCTTTAGAAGGTGTTTAAAAAAAAAAAAAAAAAAATCATGATACAACTATGGGAAAAAAAAAAGGAAATTATAATATGAGCTTTGGAAATAACAAAATTGTAACTGTTTATTTAAGATTAAGAATAGTCCGAGCTCTCTATTTTCAATTTCTGTGCTTTGTACAAGGGCACAGTTTAGCCCAAATTTACAAAATAAAATTCGTCATTTTCGAATTTACAGCTTCTCATGTGTATTCCTCCGCGTATTTTTTTTTTTTACTACTACACTTTCAATTAGAAGGGCTTGGGGGCGGTAATTTATCTAGGGGTCGTCAATTTTTCTTGGTGAAAATCATTTAACAAAAATAAATAAAATAAAATTAGCGTCGTTCACATCTTCGGCGGAAACCTTACCCTTCTCGTGAGCCGAGATTTTCATTCCTTGATTTTAGTTTGTTCAAACCACTGTGTACACTTTCCGCGCTGTTTACCACAATAGAGAACCGGCTACTTTATTTTTTTTTTTTTTTTTTTTTTTTTGGGAGCCTCCTCAGTTAATCGATCATTCACAGGGTATTTAGCAGAAATCCAAGTGCTATTGCCAACTGCATAAATAAAGAGGATTGTTCTATCGAAAGAAGTGAATCGATTTGTTTTATGTGGGTTATTATTATATGGCGTGACTTTAGTCCCTGTTTTTTTTGTTTTTTTATATTCTTGACCGTTTCCAGATGTGTAGGTCTAAGCTTTGGGTTGTAGGAATTAATTTTGGGTTGTAGGAATTAAGTTTAATAATTTGCACAATATTTATGTATTATAATAATTGCCATTTGTTTTACTTTTAATATTAAATATTTTATATTAAATTTTAATAATTTAATAATAACATTTGGAAGTAAATAGATAAATGTTTTTCTGTTTAAGTTGTTACTCAAAGAGATTGCGTCATTGTATAAATTATAATTATATTGGATAAAAAAAGATTTTTTTTTTTTAATAAGTTAAATATATAAAATTTGCTGTTATGTATATAAAAACACGATCTGACATGGAAAAGGCGGTTATATTATTTCATTGAATACAAAGCCGTATACACATTTGTCGGAAATAAAAATGAACTATTCCGTTTCAGAGGGGTGAAAGGTTGAAAGACAATAAATGACAAAAGAAACATTTTGACTGTTTAATTGTGGAGTTTTAGAGATATCAAAACGGTACTTAACTATTACTTGTTGTCGGTAAAAATATGTTATCTAATAAGATAATAATAACGTATAGTATTTATTTACTTACTTATTTATTTATTTATTTATTTTACTTATTTTTTTTTTAATGTTTCTCAGTCCTATTAGGTGTGCTTAAAAGAAATGCACATCTGTAGTATAGGTCTGATAATTAATGTAAGTATCCTAAGATACAAACGTTAATAATAAGGTTAATAAGATTCATATAGTATTATTTAATTTATTAAGTATGAGAGAGAAAGAATAAGTACAAAAAAGTATATTAATAAAAAATAAACATCTGATTAGTGATATGATAAACTTAACTCTAAAATCAAAACTAGAAATATTGTCAATAATTAGTAATAAAAGCTATTTATTGACTCTAGTTTTAAAATAAATTAAGTAATTATAGTAGTAAAATGTTAACATAATATTTCTATCTTACCAACTGTTTAAATTAAATAATTGTTTTACTAATAACTATTATAATTTTATCTTATTTTTAATAACATCAGAAATTAATTTTTCTTTTATTTCCTTATTTTTTTTTAATTTCGCACTTGATTTACATTATTCACGGCAATGCTTTATTACTATTATTATTATTTTATGGATAAATCGAAAATAGTGACACCGGAATTTTATTTAATAGTAATAAAAACGCTTAATAATGTGAAAGTAATTTTGTGGTTGGCTTAATGGTTAGAATTCAAATAATATTCTCTTCTGTTGCACTGATACTGATTGTGGATTCCGCCTCCTCATTGAAATACTGCAGCTGTGAAATGAAGTTGTAACGTTCTCTGAGTTCGATTGTGAGGATGGATGTAATTCTAACCAACGAAAAACATACGTTTGATTCAATCAGTGAATATATTCACGAATCAATTAAAAACAAACCGATCATTGCGTCATTGAGAAGAAATAAAAATAATTTCTTTACTCAAAAACAATATATTACCTCCAAAATTACAAAAAAAAAAAAAAAAAATGCACATTAAAAATAAAATAAAGAAAATTCATTTGCTGGCCTCCGCCAGCCTCAATGAATTTTGTTATTTTATTTTTGTTGTATGCTTTTTTGTTTTGTTTTAAGTTTTAGAGGTAACAACATTGCTTTTGAGTTATATTTCTATTTACTTCCGTTTTGAGATTTTGCTGTTCATTGATGACTATTCCCAGCTGATGAACGCTAATTAACGAGGAAAGCTATCCTGGGATGTCACTTAGTAAACGCTTAGTAAACCTTTCAATTTCTTTACTAGATGTGTTTTCATCAAATTAATTACGTTTTTAAATTTTATTTTGATTAATTAAAAGTAAGATAGTTAAAGGTATTTCCATGTCGTAATGTTGTTTTAAAGACAGTTTATATGGAATAGGTTATGTCACTACACATGCACTTTACGTCAGGAAATGTAATTGTCATATTTCGAAAAACTATACAAAATAAGTTGTTTAAATTTAGCGAGCTGATGTAAGTGTGTGTGTTGGATGTGGGTTTCTAAGAACGGGAAAAAAACACCTGAAAATGAAGGTAACTCTGCTAGTATTGATTCCTATCTTCAGTGAAATATTTTACAGTGACAGTCTTGGAGGCTTGGGGGAGGCGTTTAGAGGCGCCGAGATGTCTCCCAAGAGCAAAGATGTTCTGAAGGGTTGAAATAGTTCAAGCTAAAATATTGATTGGATCTCCTATTTTCCAAAACATTGATTACCAGACTTTCACGAATCTCCATTAAATAATATTATATAATTTGTGTAATTAACTATAGAAAAATAGAACATCCTCGAAGAGGAATGAAAAATGAAAGCCCGTCCTTTTATTTGATCATTTTTTTTTTGGTCGGTTAGGTTATATTTTTAATTTTTTAGATCTTAAGTGAATCCATACGTTTAGGCCACCCACATCAAATTCGGGGCCCAGGTACCAAATAAAAGGGCCCCTTCCAAGTTATGGTCAAAATCATAGCTTCCTAGCCAAAATTATCGCAGAAACATCATACGATATATTTGCTATTTGAATGTACGAAATGCGACATTTCGCTGAATTTTTGTGTTTTTTGGGTAGAGATTCTGGAAATTCAGATTCTCAGATTCATGAAAATTTTAGTAAGGCTTGAAAGCAGTTTGGAATCGTTTTCTGCAGTACAAGAATGAAAATACGCAGATTTACATATTAAACGTATTCGCGACGTCACGAATTTTGGCCTCTATCCTAAATTTAAATGCCAGGTTCGAAATTTCTTATGACGGGTAATCGTGAAAAAAATGTTAAAATTATAACCCATATTTATCAAAGCAGCAAAAAAAACCGAAACAGTAATCAATTCTCTGTATGTTGTATTGAAAGAAATGTTTAGAATAAAGTTCTTATAGTCTTTTCAATGTTTTCAATAGTGATACAGATCTTTTGTTGCTGGTGCTCTTGGAGCAATGGGATTCCTGTATCTGTAATCAGAATCAGTAGAAAAAGTCCTCCTTATATGGCGAAATCTGATCACTTACGTTCGCCTGGAAGTACGACGTCAAACATAGAAATGGCGTCTCTGCAATGGCAAGTTGAGAGATAAGACATTACACAGCTAAACCTATAATTTGAAACGTTTTCGATAGTTCAAGAGTCAGTGATGATTCTGAACGGGTTCAGCAGCAAATGTGTCCGCTTAGACGGTGAAGAAAATTGTCCGCGAAGGGTCTTTTCTCTCAAAATCGTTCACCATTTCCAGCATGAAGCGGATTTGTGTAAAGTCAATGGTGGATGTGGACGACTTTGGCTTATATATTGTCAGAGCCACTATCAGTGAAATTACTCGTGGAATGAAACACCCAACGCTTGATATCATTCGTTCAATCGTCAGTCAAAGATTGAATTCAACGATAGCAAAACATCTTTGCAACGAATAACGTGAAGATGGGAATGAGTTATGGAAGAATTAACATGAGGAAATTCAACAACGACATTATACAGCCAAGTCACATTGAAAAAAAATTATAAACTCATTTAAATAATAACAATAATACAAAACTATATTTGTAACTCTACAAAAATCAAAAATAAGAATGTTTTCATTACCGTATGTTTATAAGATTCAGTTACGAATTTTAGCAATAGATGTCGCTGCTTCATCCTGGAAGCATCAATCCATAAACAAATTACGGTATAAAAAGCTTTTCTTTCATGAAATGGACTTTATTATTAACTGTCAAGGGTTTCATATGAACTGGGAATGGACGAACGAGAAATTTGGCTACGACCAACTTGGAACTTGTATCATCTGAAGCATTTCAGAAAGTTCTGTCACTTCATGCGAGACTGCAATAACTTACATGTTTACAGTTTTACAGATACTAAGAGTAATTATCATGATTTATTTCCCTATTGTTTCTTTTAATTTTTATTCGTAATTCAAAAGTAAAATAAGTTAAAAAGTGCTTTCATTAATTAATTTAATGTGTATACACAATCACCAGAAAATGGAGATATTCATGAAAATATTGTTTTATGAAACGATAATAATAGTTATGAGAAGAGTTAATCTTTTTATATTTTTTAATCTGTAGCTGAATTGATTGGCTAATCGTTGCTTGAGCTATTACTCCATATCTAATGTTTTAGAAGCGTAATGAAGCGTCATAACGAACTTGTAATTGAAAAATTATTGAATTTGTTTGACGAACTTTATTTCACGTCAAGCTGCGATAGCAATTCGCTTCGTAACCTAATAATTCATAACAGTAAAGAAAACATAATTTTTAATTGAAATTGCCATCGAACGGATAAGGAATACCTAAAACCGATTTGATTGAATCAATTCTTTATAATGTTAGCAGAAAAATTGATTTGAGAAGGATAACAATTACGACTTGAAGTAAGGAAATAAACCTGACTGACTCTTGTAATTCATTTTAATATGTACGTAATTATAAATAAAAGGGGAAAAAATCTTATGAAACTGCTACATCCCACGAAATTCCGATTGCTTCATTAACATTACGCGGGGGGGGGGGGGGATTTGGAAATTAGATAATGATAGTCGGCAAAATGACCAAGAATGCTTCTACAAGTAAAACAGGTTTACAAGAATAATCCTGTTAGTCTGTTTCTTTTTTCAGCTTCTCGCCAGTTGCTCCTTTTTCCATTACTTTAAGTTCTGTGTGAACTCAGGTAGAAGTTATTGAATGTGATAAAGCACTCTTCTATATTTGATAGATGGACTCCGAAGGTAAGCGAACATACTTTGTTGGGAAGACCCTTCCAAAGCCAATAAAATATAAATTTCAGGTCAGATTAGCATCAAGAAGCATTGCTATATATTTTACAACTAGAATTTTAAAGGTTATTCAAAGATAAGACTTTCCTTAAAATGTTGTTCCTCATACACAGGGTGATTCAAAATTCCCTGTACAAACTTTTAAAGATAGGCCACGAATACAAAAACAAACGGTATTCAAAGTGGAACGTATAACTGCAAACGCAACTGTGCTAGAAGATTTGGTAAGGTACACAAATACGAATAAAGACAAGTAAAGTAGACAACATGTTTATTAGCCCTATGTTCACAATATGACAGTAAAGGCCGCTTTACATGTACCATTTCACAGGCAATCTGCGCGCCATCATCGCGCCATGGCGAGATGGAAAGCACATTGCCCCTTTTTCCTTATGTTTTCGTGGATGCTTCCAGAAAATGTTACATTACAGAAATTTCGGCCTGAAAATTCGAATCGACGAGCGATTGGAATCTCGAAAACATATCGTGTTTGGTCGAGATTTAACGAGAAATATCGAAACTGTAAACAAAGAAATACAAAAAGATGAAAAAAAAATGAATACTTCCTATTTTAATAAATTAAAACATTCTTTCGCCTATTCGATACATTGAATAAATGATTTTTATATAAATCAATGCTATTTTGTTCGCAAATAAAACGTAGGTATGATGGCAACTGAGAAGTGTAAATTATCCTTGTGATGGAAGGCGATATGGAACATGTAAGACAAGAGTTTTAAAGCTTTTATTCACTGGCAACCTACCCTGACATTGCCATCGATATAGCCTACTGAAATGGCACGTCTAAAGCGGTGTATACTTACAGGTTCATAGTAGATGCTCAAAGTTCTTTCCACCAACGGCAATCTCTGGTACAAACGCCCAAAGGTTTGATGATTGGACACACGTCTGTTGGGGAATCTTTCACGATACAATCGTGACTCCTACATTTCCGTTCGCTGCCCCATAGGTTAGGTGCATATCTGCCCTCTCAGCGTCAGTGTAGCGATACATCCTACTCGTACAAAGTTAAATGTCTCAAATGACGATAGCTCACTCTGTCCAACTAATGTGCTGCTAAACAGCGCCCTCTAGCACATTTGGGTGGCGTTTGTGGACATACTTTCATATCACACAAAATCTTCTCTCCTATAAACATTGCTCTTTAATGAACTATTTCGTTCAGTTCGATTTCTGAATTTCTTTAGTTGCAATAAATCTGTTACGTCCTCAAACAGAATCAGTAATACTGTGGAACCCCGCTATTCGTACACAATCCGTTCCAGGAGGCAGTTCGAATGGCGATTTGTACGAATGGCGAATCATTTTTTCACATTGGATTAATCCGTTCCAGACCCACAGATGATTGCTTATATAAACCTTTGTAATAATATTTTAAGCCTAAAATACATAAAAACTATGAAGACAATAAATATATAGGCCTCTATTATTATTTCTTTCTTTTTCAGTATAGACGATATGGTTGATTTCGCCATGCCATACTGAGTTGCCAGGTCAGAGACACGAGTTCCACTTTCAAACTTCGCAACGATATCTTTTTTTCAATTCAATTGTCGTTTCACTGCTTTCCTTTTAGGCTTAGTTGAATCAGTAATCTTTTTTAGACCCATGGCTGCACTATTTTTAATAAAAATAACAAAAAATAACAATAAAATAGCACAAACTTTCACGAAGCTTGCGTGGATGATGCGTAGCGTACGGAAGCTAGCACGAGACTGAACTGAAGCGACCGCGTGGCGCGGCCAGTACCGAGGTCACGCTGTCCGAATCGCGAGCAAGCGTACGAATGGCGAGTTCAATTTTACTTGAAAAAGTTGTACGAATAGAGAGGCGGACGAATGGCGGGGTTCCACTGTACATAATTCAAACTGTATGAACAAGGCAAAAGGACTACCAATTAACAATTAGGCATTAAAGTGTTTTAAGAGAGTATTGCATAAGCTATTAATCATCTTTTTCTATAAACTTCACAAAACTGTTCTTTAATCATCCTAATATTTCATTCCTCTTAAGCGAGGGACTTCATCAGGTGTAAAATGAGGAAAAGAATTAATCTTTCTCTACATTTATAGATCGTTACGAATACCAAAGTTGAACTACAGTGATGATGATTAAAGAAGAATTTTATGAGTATAAAAAAAATAAAAAAAAATATCCGAACTTCAATCGGTGAGAGTTTGGGACGGCCGTTTCGTCCATTCTTTTTAATTTGTGTCATTTCTGAACTTGTTTTTGTGTTAATTTCGTGGCACATCAAGAGTTTATTAAGTTTATAGAAATGGTATTATTACAGAATATATTAAGGAAGCTTAAGACGATTCATCGTTGTTTGCATAATTGAAACCTTATATCAAATCATTTTTTTTTTTAAATTTTGAATTATGTATTTTTTGAATTCTATTCTAATACATATAGATTTATTTTTCTGGTTCTCAATTGTACCTGAATCGTAATATTGTTACTAAGCGAAATAGTGTTTTTAACGAAGAATAGGAGAGAAGATTTTGTGTGATCTGAATGATTTAAAATGAAACTGATGTTTACATTGAATGAGTTCTGCCTTTTTATTAATATGTAAACGCATAGAATTCTGTAAAACTTAACCCTTTGTGAGTATCGGAAGACTGCGGCTAATATAAATAGCAGCTCCCTTGATTGTAATGAAATTGAGTTTCATTATAATAGTGGATGTCAACTGCATCAAGGTTTCAGCTGGATTCGATTGTTGACTCTGGATTGGTTTCTGTAAGGTTTGGTAGCAGATCATTAGTGGGATTCCTCTTGCAATGAAAGGACGAAGACGGGTGTTTACGTCTTTAACCTCTGCTTTCCTAGAAACGGAGGCTAATTAAAATCAGTCTGTCTGTGTGTGACCTACAAACAACAACCGTTTGCGAACCACTGGATGGCTCCTCTTGAAACTTGGAAGGCTCATTTAAGGACATATATTTGAAATCTTTTCCAAATCTTTGGCGAAAAACCAGCCCGAGAAGACGACGAAAGCAGCACAACCTTAAACAATGGATTCGCATCAAGTCTTAAGCAATCTGTTTTAATCGTTTTAGCTAATCCACTATCATTTCCGCGGGATTTGATATTGGAATTAATCCGATTCAGACACGCATTGCGTAATGAATTATTATTTTATTAATTTTTTCTTCTGAAAGTGGAAAATTTGGATTGTTTGTACTGAGTAGATAACTGCAAATTGAAAGGAAAGTAGGCGTTGAGTTCTTCTTTGCTTTTTTTTTACTTATCTAAAAAGGCTTAATTGCGTCTTCCGAATAAAAAAAAAAAAAAAGAATTTCTCTTTATTAAAAAACCACGAATGAATTTCCTCGATTTGCGTAGTAGTAAACTAACCCGTTGCAGCTGAATGACCATTATTCATTTCAAGTAACTTATTTACTTGTGAATTGGGAAGCATTCCTTCTTTAAACTACTCAAAGCAATCCAGATTTTTATGAGAGAAACCTAGTTTCGTGTTGAGTTGAACGAAGCGCGCTCTCTCTCTCTCTGTAGTTTAAATATCCATTCTTTATTCCAATCTGCTTGAAAGCCGAATCCCCCCTTTACATTGTGGGAACTCCAGCAGACCATTTGACTTTTTGGATTCGGTTTCAAACCATGTTTGTTTTGTTAAGGGATGTAGGTTTCAGCTAAATAAACAATAGGTCGTTCATTATCAAGTTTCGTGTTGGCGCGTAATATCTTCATGTAAGGGCTATTTCCTTTTTTTGCTATTCGATATATTTTCTTTTTTAAATAAACAAATAAATATTAAAGTAGAGCATATTTAAAATTTACGTTGAGTCAGTTCAGCTTTTATAACAATTAGCTTTTATAACTATTTTATAACAATTATCACCTGTTTCTAATGAGAAGTCTAGTTAAACCATAACATCAGCATGTCAACCTAAAATTACTTCAGTATCTTCTAATCCTTCAAATAGCCCCAATAAATTGAATTCTCATATCATCATCATTCATTATTATTATTCTAAAAATTTTATGTCTTATTCATAGATTCTATATTGATAAGTCTGAAAATTTACCAAACATTATCAGAGAACAAATTAAGTGAAAATGATAGTTAATCTATTTTCTGTATTTGAGCCATCTTCATCAATTCTAAACAATTATAAATTGAATTAGGAACTATTTTAGGTTTATCTCTAATTCCCATACAATTATGAATAATTATCTCTCGATTTAATATTTTATGAAAAATTTTCTTATTATAGAAAACCCTTAGTACTTTGATCTACCCAGCTCTTATAATGAATTTAAATACGTAATACTGATTTTTAAATAGTAATACTTATTTTTTAATTCAATCCACATACGTGCAAATTCATGAAACTTATATTGCAAATATTTTTTTCTTTTCTTTTTAAGACATTCGAAAAACTATATCAGTAGTGATATCTGGTGTATTTAATATTTAGAATTAACTTCTCATTCAAAGAACAAAACATGCATATTAAGAAATGGATAATATTATTAATTAATAAAAAAACACACAAACAATTAAATTAAATTTGCTGATTCGCCTTAAAATTTTAACTCATTTAACTTTTTTGTTTTTAGTTTATTTTTCATCGTTTTTACATATTTTATAGGAAGAAATGAAACGATATACAGTGAATCCTAGTTAATCGCGGTGGTGTAGGTTCCTGCCGTAACGAAGCTACGGTTACTGAAGTATTGATCCTATGGGGAAAATAGGGTTTGGTTCCCGCGAACCCTTTTCATTATTCATTTGCTCATCACAATGCGTCTGCGCCATTTTCCATTAGCACTACTCTTCGCTCCCATTTTTGAAATTGAATGATAAATCAATCACAAAAACAGTGAAGCGCTGAGAAGACACGTGGAGACTGATAAACACAACAGAATCCGCGAGAACAAAATCGAGAACCACATTCCGTGATGGAGCTCGTGTCGACGCCGCTGCGATAAGTGTCTCGGAATTTTTTCCCCACTACACGTGGACGGTAAAATGTGTTGTTCGTTTATAGAAGCGGATAAGCGAATCCGAGGAATCGGCAGATAACGAGCCTTTACTGTGTGTCCGATATTCTTTAATGCAGACTCTTTGACTTTAGATAATAAGTAGAACTGTAATGCTCCATCGGATACGAAGGAGCTAAATTTTAAACACAGAAACAAACAATTTTAAACGTAAATTTTGTTAATTATGTTTACAGAATTACAAAATAAAAATTTTCAGTTTTTATTGCAGTGACATCTTATAATTCAGTAAATCGAACAGCTCTAGCGATCTTACACAAGATTCAGTGGATGAACTCGAAATCAAATTCCCGCTTAAATCCTTGATCTGGGGGCACGGCAGTGCCCTCGCCAAGACGAGCCGAAGGCAGGAAGGGCACTACGTACCTTTTCTGGAAGTGTTTCGTCGTATTTTCGAACCCTTATAGCTTCGGCCTGGGTAATACTAGAGAGTTCAAATTTTCAGGATAAGATGCAGTTAGCAGACTAATGAAATACGCTAAGTTTCATTTATTTAGCTTTTATACTTTGGATTTTATTAATACCTAAAATACGTCGATTCCGTCACTCACTCACTGACTGACTGACTCATGATCATCAAAACCTCTAGGGTATTTCCTGAAGGCCTAGAAAGCTGAAATTTGGTATGCAGGCTAGGATTAGCACAGAAATAACAAAAAAATTAAGAAATTCGTAACTTTCACCTTGCAACCCCTCATAAAGGGGGGGGGTCTGGTTATGTATTATCGAACCCTCATAGCTTCGGCCTGGATAATACTAGAGAGCTCAAATTTTCAGGATAAGATGCAGTTACCATAATAATCAAATACGCTAAGTTTCATTTATCTAGCTTTTATACTTTGGATTTTATTAAGATCTGAAATACGGCGTACCCTCAATGCTTCGGCCTAAATAATACTGTGTAATAATGTGATTTCTTACAAAAGTGCAAACAGCTTGTATATGCAAGTTGACCAATAGAAAAACAGAAAAGTAGGGTATTGAAAAAAAATCCATTTTCTAAATAATCTTAAAACTAAATTTAGTTGTAACAGATAATCCCACCCAAAACATTTCATGTAAAATAAGTTGCCAAGACTCACATACTCATAACGCTTTCACTGTTAAAAAGTTATCAGATCTCATCTTACAAAAAGAAATGAAATCTCACCCAAAACACTTCGTGTAAAATAAGGTGCCAAGACTCACATGCTCATAATGCTTTCACTGTTAAAAAGATATGAGATCTCATGTAGAGCCAAGCCCTAACTCTACAAGGCCTAACTCTACAAGCCCTAACTCTAAAAACCCTATATCTTGGTCAAAAAGTATGGCTTGGCCGTTTCATGGAACTATTTCATCCCACCCAAAACATTTCATGTAAAATACGTTGCCAAGATGCTCATAACGCTTTCACTGTTAAAAAGTTATCAGTTCTCATGTAGAGCCAAGCCCCTCACTTTACATGCCTAACTCTAAAAACCCTAATATCTTGGTCAAAAAGTATGCTTTGGCATACTCCATATCCTTTACATAACTGCATGGGATTGTCTGTGCGACAGCCACGAAACGGCCAAGCCATACTTTTTGACCAAGATATAGGGTTTTTAGAGTTAGGGCTTGTAGAGTTAGGCCTCGTTGAGTTAGGGGCTTGGCTCTACATGAGATCTCATATCTTTTTAACAGTGAAAGCATTATGATCATGTGAGTCTTGGCAACTTATTTTACACGAAGTGTTTTGGGTGAGATTACTTTTTCAGAAATGATAGACTAAATTAACAAAAAAAAAAAAACCAAACAAAAAAAAGTAAGTAAATAATTAAATAAATAAGAATAAATTGGTGATTTATAAAATATGTTTAACATTTTTCGGTACATTTTTAAATAACCCGCCTTATGAGCAGGGTTCTAATAATTTATATTGAAAAACTTAAATCAAAAAAGTTTTGAAAAGTTGTACAGAAAACACTCAGCAAAAGAACAAAGCATAACAGCTTACTGAAGAATTACGACGCTAGAGACGATTTTAGATAAAAAAAAATATATATATATATATATATACAGTAGGTGAAGTAAGAAGATGATAAAATAGATTCACATGGTATTTTGGAAATCATACGAGATTGAAAATGCATTCCTAATCATTTTGTAATCCATCATTATTATTCATTTATACATGACACTTAACATAAAAGGTGTAGATTAAAATGTAACTTTTTCCGTGAAGTACAGTATCTAGGATAAAACACATGCATCTACACATTTTACAAAACTTCAGAATGAAAGCATAATAATCACTACATCTCGGATATTATAATGTTATTTATTTGTTTTGTTTTGTTTGCACATATACTGTTCGGTGTCAAAAAACCGAACAGTATTCGTAATGATTTAAAATCAGTTTTGGTTTGTTTCTGCTTTCCATTCTTTTTTTTTTTTTTTTGTTTCATAGATTATCATTTATGAAATAACTTAAATCATTATTTTTTTTTGTATTTTTTTTTTATTACACTCCTTTTAATCTCCATTATTAAGTTTAAATTTTGGTTTACCTTTATTAATCCGAAAATCTTCTAAATTTTAATAAATTGTTAACAGTTCTTCATCTAATCAATGAAAGCAAGAAATCCCAGAGAGAACTTGGTGTATACTTTCCTTTCAATGTAGCTTGTTGTTTTTTATTGTAAAATAGTAAAAACATCGCAGAGGAAAAGGGACTGCCTACATCCGTACATTATCATACCCTCTGAATACAAACAACCTACTTTCAATTTTATCAAACGAAGACCGGTACCATTGACATGGAGTAGTACTACGACTGATCAACATTGTTAAGTCACTTAACTTAATTGTTAAGTCAACAGCAGTACATTATTTCCCGTCAGTGATAAGTTTTATTATTATTATTAATTGTTTTATTTCTTTGTTTTCCTATTAGGAATATTTGTTTCTTAAGCGCAAGAGGGAGCTATAGACAAAATGTAATTCCGTTTCATTCCTCGTTTAATAGTTTCAGGATTCTCTTTTTGTCTAGTTCAAAAAAAATAATAGACGGCATGACCCCCTACACATACACACATAGTAATTTCCTTAGCCCAACTTTACTTAGGCTGAAAAATATTCGTACTACATCGATACACAGAAATTTCTATTTTTTTATGTACTTTTCTCGTTTTTGTTTTTTTCTTAATGTGATTGTTTGCTTTTGTTTTTCATCTAGGAATTTTTTTTTAATTTGTTATCAATATTTGCTTAACTACTTAAGCCCTGCGAACATCATGCAACTTTTCAGCAACTTACTCGTCCGATTTTGACGTCACGAGTTGATATAGACAGTCTTGAGCCCGTTTTTATGCAACTTGGGTGCAACTTTTGTCATCCGACTCGAGTTGTTCATACACCTGCAACTCGAAAAATTGCATCGAAGTCGCTGGGAATTACCCAATCACAGGGCAGCGTTGGAAAACGTCAGTCGTGACGTCACGCCCATGAAAGAAATGGCGTCGAAAATGTTGTTCGTCGATTCGATTCGAAGACATGCTCGTAAACAATGAATATCAAGAGTATTGCGAGTTTCTTTCATGCATAAATAAAGTTTATATTGAAATGCAGTAATTGTAGGCGGCAGAATTTATCAGATAGGTTTCAAAACCTCTATTTTTTCGGATTATCCACATCGGCTGGAGGAAACGCATTGCATTATGGGATTCCTTCTATCATGGCCGACTCATTTGCGTGTTGCATGGTGTTCGGGGTTTGACAAAAGTTGGCCAACTCGAAGTCGGACGACTAAAATTGCTGTTAAGTTGCATGGTGTTCGCGTAGCTTTAATCTGTAGCATTAAAAAAAAAAAAC
This sequence comes from Thereuonema tuberculata, assembly GCA_023159025.1. Lineage (NCBI taxonomy): Eukaryota > Metazoa > Arthropoda > Chilopoda > Scutigeromorpha > Scutigeridae > Thereuonema > Thereuonema tuberculata. Next base: position 122,677,389 of record JAFIDM010000001.1, read on the forward strand.
AACTATGCGCGCTTGCGTACGACCGCACAACAATTGAATCTCATAACAATTCTCACGCGCGTTGCCAGGCAACAGGAGTATTGCTACATGGCCAATTCAACTTCACATTTCCTACTGGTGTAAATATATTTCAGTATCGTATTGCTGCATGTAGTTTTAGACATCACAGACGTTATTTAGCCATTACTTTTTTTGACATCAATGATTGAGACCAAGTGTTTATTAAGTGACATTCTAAGACAGCTGATTCACGTTCTCTGGCGGTGTTGTTTAGTCAGTTTTTTATTATTTATTTAAGCTTTGGAGGGTCCAAATTGCTTCCAACGATTGTTCCTGTTGCGTCTTTATCGTGACCTCGCTGTTGACTGTTGACTATCCCTAGCTGATGACCGCCGTATTAGCGTGAAACAGCTGTTCTAGGATGTCACTTAGTAAACAACTTGGTCTCACCCATTGATGTTTATTAATATTTACTTGCGCTTTTTTAGTCTTTTCATGCGCTAAAAAAATTCATTGAGGCCGGCGGAAAGCTGGCACATGAATGTTCTCGTCAGTATTTTTTTAGTGAGTTTTTTATTGTTTATTTAAGCTTTGAAGACTCCACATTGATTCCGATGATTCAGTCTTTAGCTTTAATTTATTTTTATTTTACTTGATTTACTTGATTTGTTTTTTTGAGTAAATAAAATGTTTTTTTTTCACTATACATATGCGTGTCTTCCGTAGTTCAGCGACAGATAGCTGTGTTGTATTACTTAAATTTTCATTTAGGTAATTGTTTTGTAGTTCTTCCAACCTGCCTTGATTGTATTTTTTGTGTGAAAGATTTCTTTGTTATAAGGTATCTTAAAAAGGAGCGAACAGATTTGAAGTTGACAACTTCATTACATTTTTAAGCACACATTGGATACAAACTTTTAAAATGTTGGTAAATTGCTGACTACAAACAAGTTCAGATTATGATCAACGAAGCGACAAATAGTTTTGGGTGTTTACAAACTGCAAGTTATTAAGCGAAGTTGACGAATTACGTATTTGTATAATAAGGATCAACAATTTATGATTATTTATCTTAGAGTTTTTAAATGTTCCTAAAGTGTTAAAGTTTGAAGTTAACATTTATTTTGCTGTAACCTTTGTTGACAAAATTGTTACAATGTTATATAACAATAACATAATGAAGATAATTTTTTTTTTTTTTGTTACTTGTGATTGCTGTAATTTGCATAATTCTAGATTTAAAATCGTTCTTTAAAGGGAAAAAAATATCTTATTTTCTGCAGCTGTCCAGGCACTTTTTTGTCTTCATTATTTTGTCGATTTCCCTATTTACAGCATTTCATCATATTTCGCAAAATCTTTCGAAAACATTTAACAGTTATTACCACAAATACCATATGTTCTCAAGATATGGCAAGATGAAAACATTGTATAATGTGTCATACTGTGTTATAATTTTGCTTCACTTTTTCCTAAATTTTTCCGAAACTGTTTATTTATATAATATAATTTTGTGATAAAGCATTAATTTAAGGCAACCCATAATAATGAAAAGAAACAAAAACAATCATAAAAAAAAAGTATATTAACGTAAGGAAAAATAAAAAAAAGTTAGAATATAACAAAAAAAAAACAAAAACCACTCGGACATTGAGAAAAAAAAGAAAGAAACAAACAAACAAAAAAAAACCCAGTAGATATGCGGATTCGAACCGACAACCTTCACCATATGAGTCTGAGACTTACAGCTGACAACTGAAATGAGATGGTTGCATCTCTGACATTTAAGCTAATAGCGAAAATCCAATGAAAACAATGACAAATAACTCGAACAATGGGGGAGGGGCGTTATCCCCTGAAACTACCGTACGTTGTTTGGTCCTCTGAATACGACGGCGAAGTCCGTTTGTCGATCCGACCTTCCGTTCGGGAGTTGTTGGGGGAGGGGTACAATGACAACAATGTCAAATTTCTCGAACATTGGGGGGCGTTAACCCCAGAAAATACCCATTTCTTTGGTGTTGTGCCTCTAAACACGATGGTGAAATCCGTTTGCCGATCCGCCCTTCCGTTCGGGAGTTGTCAGGAGCGGACAGATAGGACAAATGCATTAGCTACCGGTTTTGATCGGTAATAACAGTGATATAATAGAACATTGTGGATTACCCGGGCTAAACATTGTATATAATATTTTAAAAACTCACCTCATATGAACGCATCGTTAGAAATGGAGTGGTGGCAGAAAAATAAGTTGCTCTTAAGAAATTTGATCATAATTACATTTTTAACTGTGAGAAACTTTGGAGGATTACTTGAAAGCTACCCATCCGATCCATTTAATTTAAAGTAATTACATTATTAAGAAACAGTGGTTCCGAAAGATCCTTTTTTTTTTGAAGGACGTTTTCGGAAACATAATTTATGTAATGAATGATTTAAAAATCTCAAGTATCCAGAAAACAGATGGACGTAACTAAACGAGGCGGCTAAAAGCTATACAGAGCACGTAGCCAAAAAGACACAACCTACAAGTATCGTTACCACGGCCGTTTTATTGGGTCGAAGTGAAGAGTAACGTCGGGGACAGTATTACATTGGTACCTCATGAAGGGAACTGCTGTATGTCGAAGCGAGGTCGTACGGCAAAACCGCCTTTCGTTAGTTTAAGTAAAGGGAATGCCTCTAGGAATACTGATAACACCCGGATAACAAATGGTCTGGATATTTTATGGTAAGATTTCGAACAGATCCTTTTCTATTTCAGCAGGAGCGAGAGTTGTATGGGAGAAGAATATTTATAATTTAGTATTCAAAAACGTAACTGATTCGCACAGTTTCTTAATCACTATCATTAAATACTTGCTGCATGAATTGGAACAAAGACAGCACGATCAACAACCGTAACCGCCTCTTTTGAAGGAATAGCGGCAAACTCCTGCAGCCGAGTTTCATCACCTTAAGCGAGTGTCACAGCAACGAAAATGAACTAATATTATTAGTGACCTATGTACTGCTGTGAGTATGTAATAGGTGCCTTCGTACCTTGGCCAAGGAGTGACCTAGGATTTTTCATTAGACTATAGTCTATTTGACCTCTGTAATGACAGTTATTAAAAAAAGAAAATTATTTTTTCTCCCGAAACACGTTTCTTTTACATAACTGGTAGTCAGACTTATTACAAATGTTTTCTAAGCATTTATTTGTAAGTTTATAGTAGCGCTACAAAAATCTCCGAAATTTTAATGGATGAATTCGCGATAAACAACCGAGTTATAACCGAGCTTCAGTGTACTATATAAGTGTACGGAAATTTAATAACTCCGGACTTATGTTAATCGAAACTAATAAGAACACATAATAAATATTCAACGGTATGCGTCGTAGAGAATTTGAGAATTTGAAAAATTACAGAAATGTTTTCCTTACTGCACTAATTCCTAACCTATTTTTGGCATCAGTTTTATACATTAAATATTGCATATTTTGCAGAATTTAAAAATAGATTCTTTAGAAATAAACCACATAAACAGGAAAAGGTTTTATTGCAGAACGATCCAAGATTCACGTAACCTAAATAGAAATGGTACTGAATTCTGACTAACTGAAAAATACAAGCCAACAGCACTCGTGGCAAGAGTACCGTCAACGAAATATGCAATTCCCAGTCAGTGAAAGCTGGACTCTCTATTTGTGGTACTTTACGTATGAAACGGCTTCTGTGTCGTTTTCCCTAAGTGTAATATTTTACATAGTCGAACGTTATTTGGCATTTAAGTAGTTTTTACGAGTTCACGCTGTCCTCTGCACTTCCTGATTGTCTGGTACCAAACAACATCAGAAGAGCAATTTATGCTTCCGTGAGTGTGGAAGCACACAGGACATGAAACATGTCTGTAAACAGAACTGTAAAGCTACAGGTTTAATTCAGCAGCAGAATTAAACTAGATGCTTGCACGGATAGTTTCGGAAAAGATGAATCGGAATATTCACTCGTGTACTTCAACATTGTTTCATCATTTCGTTGATTGAAACGTATTTCTTAAAGGACCATTAAGGTTATTAGAAAATTGTTTATTTCCGAGTGCTATTCCAGTGAATCATTGTTTTCTAGAACTCTCTCTACTCTATTCTGCGATTTACTATCCTCATTGTCGTAAACATGGTTGGTGTCCAGTGTTACTTGACTCACTGCTCACAACTCTGATTGTCCAAAGGTCCACAGCCATTTTTGTTAGGAAGGAACGGTTATTGTAGACTGTTTGCCGAATAACTTGTTGACCACGGGTTCGAACTGTAGGAACAGGAATGGAGTACAGAGCCATCCCAATGACTCTACAAGAATTAAAAGATAACATTGCAGCAGTTACACGTCGAAATACTACACAAAAACATTATCGAAACTTACATAACATCTGTGTTGAAGAGCATTTTCAACTTTACTGCAGCTACTAGAAAGTGAACCTTTAAACAAAGTGATACATCTCAAGACGTAAGTAACGCGAATTTTTAATCACTGTTTATCAGACACAGAGTAAAAAAAGTAAGTAAGTAAAAAAAAAAATTCCATTAGTAATTTTTCAGTTTAGGCTTTTTCGATAATGGATCCTCAAAACAACTGTTTCTATATTTTTACCATCGTCAGCCAATGTTATCCAAATGAGAAAATGATCTAGAATCTAGTTGTAAATTTTAATTTTTAACTTATTCGATAAACCACTGGAAATATAAATTTTTTAGTAGACTACACTTTAAATTTTTATATTTTCAGTGGTTTACCGAAAGTCGCTTATTTTTTTTTAATTCTGGTTTTTTAATTCATACTAACATGTCGTGACTACATTATTAATACACTTTGCCTCGTGTGCTTAATGTTGTAATTTTTCACATTTGTTTTTTTGTCATCGATAAGCAAGAGGCGTCTTTCGTAAGTTACAAAAATTCGACGTTAAACTGAAGTGGAATTCTGCTTAGTGGTGTAAGGCTTATGTTTTTTATTCTACTCTTTTTAATAAACTCTGGATACGGGAATCAAAAAGTGACGGGCGCAAATCAATAGAAGAAACAACTCAAGAAAACGCGCAAACATTGATTCCCGTATCCAGAGTCATCATCCCGGGAATCTGGGACAGCTGTTTCAGCCTTTTTAAATCGAGGATGATCTGGCTGATGAAACAGCTGTCCCAGATTCCCGGGATGATGGCTCAGGGAGCGGGAACCAATTTTTCGTTTTGTTTGTGTGAATGTTTTTTTCTTTTAGTTGTTTCTTGAATCATGTTTTGTTAACCTAAGCCTAAAACTTAAGTTTCTTACTACATGAGAAGTTCGTGTAGTACTGTTAATGAGAAGTTCGTGAAAGAATACAAAACCTACTTTCCTTTTTATACGTAAATTTACGGTTTTTATTTTTTACTTTTTTTTTTTATAGAAGAAAAGAAAAATTCTGCGATTAATTTTATTATTATAATATCTACCGATCTACAATAGAATTTTATTTACTTTTTTATTTTTTTTTTGATAAAAATGAATTTTATTCGCTTTTAAGTTGCTGAAATCCAGAGCTGGAAAACGAAATAAAAAAGTAATTCATTACAATTTTTCGTTTTAGCCAAAAAAAAGTTATTTCCTTTTTCTTTATGCTGAAAGTCTAAAATCTCGTTTTTTGTTACATTTAACGTTATAACGAAATAATTAAGTTTGCAAAGTATAGAAATTTACGTGTGCGCATAGTAATTAAATAGTTTCGGAGAGCCAACACACAAGACTAGTTAAAAAACCATTAAATACAATTTAAAACTTCACAACCGGTTTCGCCTCCAATGTGAGGCTTTGACGAGGTCACTACTTAAATATGCAATAAGACAGGATATTTGTTCATTTACTTATGTAATTCACAGATAACTGTACAATAGATACATTTGTTACAAAATTTATTTTTATATACATAAATCAATTTATATAATTTGCTAATTTCGTCTGTCTGTCTGTCTGTCCGTAACTCGATATAATTAAGCTATTAAGATAGATCCAAGGTTCCAAGGGTTCTCAAATTGAATGAAATATTAGTTCATTTTGTCATTCCATGTTGTTTCCATGAAATTTTAACTGAAATTCTAACAAAACATACGTTCAAAACCAAATAATTTTGTTACCATTGCACCAATTTTAATGAAATTTGGCATACTTACTCAGTTTTTTACGCTGATTTTGAAACTCAAAACCATTTTTGCCGTAGAAGCTTCGTTCACAAGTTAGCGCAGTATTTAGATTACACAAAGGTGAGTTTTAAATGCCTTTCGGCGTTATGAGTCAAAAATAATAATTATTCTTTGGATAAAGTAAACTTTATATATGGTTGGTTTTCTTTTTTGGGTGGAAAATGATCATTTAGATTAAACTTTCAGAACGTATATTACAGATGTACAGGTAAGAAGTACACCTAAATAGGTCTGATAAACATTAAAAAAAAAATGTAACTTTTTCAAATCAAATTATCAATCGAATCAACTATATATATAGATATATATATATATAAATTGGCTAAGTTAATCTGTCTGTCTGTAACTCGATATAATTAAGCTATTAAGATAGATCCATGGTTCTCAATGGTACTATTGAATCAAGGGTACTGAAATTGGATGAAAATATTAGTTCATTGTGTCATTCCATGTTGTTTCCATGAAATTTTATTCTTGGGAACTGACCTCGACAACTGAAATTCTAAGAAAACATACGTTCAAAACCAAATAATTTTGTTACCACTGCATCCATTTGAATAAAATTTGGCATACTTAGTTGTTTACGCTGATTTCGAAACTCAAAACCATTTTTGCCGTAGAAATTTCGTTCACAAGTTAGCACAGTATTTAGATTACATTTACTTTATATTTGATAGTTGATAATAAAATGATTTTTCAGATTTTTTTATGCCTTTCGTCCGACAGGCTTTGCTGCTAGTTACTTTTATAAATTAAGAATATTTTTATTATTAATTACGAATAATTAAACCTCATTTTCATCTAGAGATTAAGTAGCTACTTTAAATATGCCTACTAAGATTCAAGAAGATTCATCCAGCCATTCAAAGTTATTAGGGTCGGACAGACACAGGGATTAAATGATTTCAGGAGCCTCACTTTCAGGAAATTCAGGTAAAAAATGGTTAATGAAACGTTGCTTGTAAACGCTGGTCTGTGAAATCATCTGTCATTCTGTAACTCACGTGACATAACAAAAACTGTATTTTCTATACTTTCTTTCTGAATTCCATTACAGGAAAATGTAACAAATTGAATTGCAACAGCTTTAAGGCTAGCAAAAGTTTCTCCAAAGCTTTCCCATGACATGTCGATGTTTAGATAAATGCCTTTAATTAACGACCGTAACCGATGAGAATTGACAAACGAAAAGTTAATGGAAAGCCTTGTTGTCAGTGTCAAGTGTCAACAGAAACTGTTAATTATCATTACAAGTGTCAGTTGATTAACGTTTCCTCGATCGCAAAACAGAATCGGTGTTTTAAGAAATTTGCCACAATCAACAATACTTAAATGCATGGGTAGTTTACTTCAGTTACAGTGGCCTAAACTCTTCAACAACAAGAGAAAAAAAAATAAAGAAACATAAAAGATCTATTTTTATTCAAAGCGAGTTATGGTTTTTAACTTATAGAAAGTTTTGTTGAATTCGTCAACATTTGAGGCCATCGATCAGACCTGATGACGTCATCAATGACATCCAAGGGAATCTCTAATCCCGATAGAGAAAATGGCGACACAAATGTATATGGAATGGTGATGATGGTAGAAGTATATGTGTTAGTTCTCAGGACCAGAGTGGAAATATTAAAAACACGAGCTTACCATCTTTCTTTTAAGAACAGAGGCACTTACAATTGACGCGCTGAGAGTTGAAACTCCCAGAATGCAAAGCAGATTATAGATTGTCCTTTCCTGGCCGTTCCCTAACATTGAAATAGAAGAGGTCGCTTCTCTTCTATTTGAATGTTAGCGAACGGCCAGGACAATCTATAATCTGCTTTGCATTCTGGGAGTTTCAACTCTTAGCGCGTCAATTGTAGGTCTTACTGTTTTGGAAGATCCATTACCATTATCTTCTCTATTTTTAGTATTTTTTTTAGACTTTAGATAAATTGATTGAGCATGCAAAGCCTTGTTATTTCACTGCAACAATTTCCTTGTCTATTTACATCGTGTCTGGGTGTCACGTTGAAACGGTTAGACCGGTTTCCTTAAAATTGGGCACTTAGGGTATTTACGGGCCAGCTTAAAATTTAGCACATTTCCATTTTGGTTTCCATTATTACTATTCCTTACAAATGATCCTGAAACCCTCTCTAAAATGACTGGGCCAATTTCCTTAAAAATTTTACGATTCTTATGTGCGATCCAACTTTTGAAATACAAGCACGATTGTTTTGGTCTCCACCTCGCGCCATTCCTTAAAATACTCACCCCGATAGTTGTTAGTCCTCACTACGCGATGAATAGGTGAGCTTATTTCTAGCTCTACATTCCGATAGTCTTTCAGTTTCTGTCCGCTTTTCTTAATCTCTTTTTTTTTTCCAGTCACAAATCGCATTCCTTCTCCTTAACTTTCAAAATCGTGTTATTTAGTTTCCAAGTCAGAGTTTTTCGCGACGCAGAACTTGTCACCTGCGTTGCGAAACACTCTGATGACGACATTGATGGCTACGATGAATAAATTCCACTTAAAAAGGCTTCAGTTTCGACTAGATGAGATTAGGAAGATGATTGAAGCTCACTAGTGGAATCGAAGAATTTTTTTGAACAAGACTATTCTAAATGTAAGGATATAATATACAGGGTGATTCAAAGTTCGTTTAAAGGTAGGTCAGGAATACAAATCAAACCTTATTCACAGTGGAAAGTTTGTCCGAGATTGTGTGAAAATGGATCATTCGATGGAAACATGATTTTGATCGGCAACGATCGATGTGCACACCTACAATGGAGGAAGAGGTTGTAAAATGAACTGAAAGTAATCCATAGACAAGTATTCGAGCTATTTCTGAACCTTAGTGTACCTTTTAGAGCACATTTGGGTTGCATTTGCATTTATACGTTCCACTTATATGTTTATATGTTTTTTTTTTTTTTTTTTTTTTATTTTTTTTTGGGGGGGGGGGGATTCCTGACCTATCTTTATATTCATATGTACAATTTACACACTAATTCCATTAAAAAATTATTTACAATTAAAATTGAAATCAAAAATTAAATAATCCATTAAAAAAAGTTACTGTACAGTTTTTCGGGGATATGATCCCCATCATCAGCAAGGATGATGGATTTTTAATGGAATTAGTGTGTAAATTGTACAAATGAATTAAATATTGTTAGAAAACACACGTTAAAAAATATTCTAATGACCTATCTTTAAGTTTGTATAGAGATTTATTTATATAAATATATAAACCACTTCATATTCTTTATTATTTATTTGGAAATTAAAAAAGATTAAGATATAAATTAAAAATGTAAATTAAAATTTGACTTTACAAACATATTATTCTGAAATGATGAAACTTGAATGATAAGGTATTCAAAGCTGCCTCCACCAGCTCCAATCCTCCATCGTCGAACACGAACATGCCTGGGGGTACGCTGAATCGTTGTACACCCATTCACAATGCTGTCACGCAATGTTTGTGCATTGGGGACCGATGTAGCCCCGTAGCCATAATTAATTAAATTTTCTAAATCCAAATCATTTTTAATATGTACTTGTTAATCATTCTATATCTGAACAAAGCACTTCGCACCAATGTTCTTACGCACCTTTTTTTTCGTTATTTTGATATTTTGCATCGGGCCTTCAAGTTTGACCAACCATTTCTGGACCTCCCTGTATATTTGTTCGAAAATTAAAAATGCAGAACTCAGTGGTGATGGATCTTCAAACCAACGTGCCTGTTATTTATTCTCAAACATTAAGTTATCAAGCCGGTTTTTTGTCTATTTTTATCTCTAATTATGCAAATCGTATATAACGAGAAAACATGTATGTTATTTCCAGACTTCAAAATCAGAACGTGCTTGGATTGCTTGGTTGGAAATTCGGTTTCGTTGACACTTCGGAGGTTGAAGAACTCTTCATAAACGTGTAACACATCTTTTATCACCTCTGGTATACGTCGTCTGCTACTAATACAGAAAGGAGAAACGGATGTTTATATCGGATATCAACATCTAGACACCTGGTGACATGAGTAGATACTCTTATGAAGACACCCGTCCTACTGCTTGGTCAAAAACTTTGGTTGGTTCTTCAGATACGCATTGCGTTAATATGCTCTTACTATGTGGATGCATTTTCATTTTATGAATTGTATTAAATGGAGAGACTATTATAATTATTATTTCACTTGACAAAGACAGATGGACATGCTGTCGAAATTAATAGTGTTTTTTAATACATGTATAGTTTTTAAATTTTTTAAATTACATGAAAGTTTTAAAGTTTACGTGAGTTGTTTTAATTTTATGCACAATTTTACGTTAATTTTACCTACTACGTAACACATCATTTTAGTAATAAGGTATGTAGCCGTACGCTTTTATTAACCTGAAAAATCAGTTAATCTGAAATCATTTGTTTACCAGTGGGTGTGTAATGCCCCCCCCCCCCCCCCAATCCCAACCCACAATAACGTTTGAGTCGGTGAAGAATCTTCTTGAAAGAATAGTAGACAGATGAGCAGGCAAGGAACCGTTAACTCTTATATTTGGAAGTTATTACTGAGAGTTCTTGTTGAAAACTTCGCGCATGCGTACATCAAAGATTCCGTAGAAAAGAATAAGAAGGTCAACGGTAGATGTATACCTCACAGTGAATATTAGTATTCTGTTTAATTGTTTGGATAAAAATGAATTGGATTTAAAAAATTTAATTAACTAAAAGAGAAGGAAGCAAATAATGGAATTTAATTGGGTTTTTCAAACAAATTGAGATTTATGTTAGGTGTTATTTACATTTTACATTAAACGTAAGAATTGATCGTCAAGAGTCTGCAGTATTGTATTTTATTTCTTGATTTATTGATCGATTCCTGTGATTGCAATTATGCAGTTTATCAGCGAGTGTTAGCAATAGACTACGGTATTAAATAGAGAGCTTTCTTTCCGTGAATAGGTCATTCGTTAAGGTCTTTTTAGGTAAAAGGGATTTTTGAATTCTTTTCTGGTTTAAAGATCAATGTGTGGGAAATAGCTTATAGATAACTTGCTTTCAGCGCAACTTCCGGTCGGTTTATGTTTCAATTTTTCGGATGCTTTTAATCAGTGACACAAGAGATCAAATCCATGCCGGCCACGATATCAGCTGATCAATTAGGAAAGCTATTATAGTTAATTACACATTCTGAATTTTAACTCTTAGACCGTATTTGCCAGTCTTTGCACAGAACATTAAGAAAGAAAAAAACAAACTAATTATTGTTATTATTTTTAAGATTTTTAAGAAAAAGCTTAATAGTAATGAGTGATCTTCTGTATAAGAATAAAAAAAAAGTCCTTCGAACAAAAATTAGGTAATTTCGTGGTGCAAGGGTGCCGAAGGCAAAAGCTCCGAAGTTCCACTGACCTTCTGGACAAGCCCCCATGGAGAGCCTAAGGCCCGTCTGGAGGAGAAAAAATTTAGGAGAAATCCCCGACCTGGACCACCGGGTCATTATTTTATAGATATATATGTTTAGATTATCTATTAATTAGATAGTGAGAATTAAGAGAAATAGTTGTGAAAAGATACGTGATTAAGTAATTTCATTTAATTATTAAAATATATTCATTAATTATTTTGTCTTAAACATTTGTTTTTTGTTTTTGTTTACTTAACATAACCAGCGCTTCACAATATTAAGTTTCACCTTCGAATCTGATGCAGTTTCACTTGTATTTTTCGATTGTAAAATTTTCAGTTTCAGTGCGTTTGAGTGACTGTGAAAATATAGTAAATGACAGTTTGGAGCTATTTTTAAAAAATATATATAAATATATATATATATATATAGGTAACTTGTACATAAATACAGTATATACAATAAAGGAACACTATACAAATAGTGGTTCGTTTATTATAGTAAATGTCAAAAAAGTCGTAATAGAAGGGAAAAGAAAAACAATATAACCCCTCGGTGCGGGTTCTTATACGTGGTGAGGGAGGAAACCACCCTTGGAGGGTTCTCTTTTTCATGGGATAATCTCCATGAGTCCTAAAAGCCGTGCATGGAGACCTGTGTCCTCAGAAAAGGGATCCTGCTTTGGTCCCTGCTTCTGACAAACGGGAGATCTGAGGGTGGTTCGTCGTGATAATAAGGAGATTCCCACTCGTACCATTATCTTGACTTTCAACTCCTCGACACAATGAGTATTAAAGCAGGATATTTACGATGCACTATACGTGTTTATATACCAAACCCCTTGCATTGTTTTAATTGCCAGCGTTATGGCCATGGCTCTGCAGCTTATCGTGGCAAATCAACCTGCCCGAAGTGTGATGAGCTTTCACACGAGTCCGAACTTTGAACATTATGCCAAGTGTACATAGGCATAACTAGGGGGGAGCCATCCTCCCCTGTTACACTTACGACTCCTTTGGAAACTGTTGCTGCTCGCCTTTCAACTAACAGACTTTTTACCATCTGTAGCTTGTATCTTTCACACACAACACCTGTTTCGCCTACTGACATTGCTAATCTTGTCGATCAATTACCGACTATGTTTCTCTTAGTTGGAGACTTCAACGCTCATTCTCCTGGGGTTCTTCATCCACTAATACTAGAGGAACTGTTATTGAAGATCCTTTAGTTCGACGTAATCTTTGTATCTTTAATACAGGTGCAGCAATTCATTTCACATTCTCGCCAGTATCCTTTTCTGCTATTGATTTAGCAATCGGTTCGGCTTCGCTCTTCCCCCACTTCTCATGGGTTGTTATTAAGTGACCATTTCCCAATCATTCTCAAAGAGCTACCTCTACCTCGTTCTGCTGTTTTTTTTTTCCCTCGTCGTCCTCCTTGGAAATTTGACTCTGATGCTGGATAAATTTTACTAGCCGCTGTAATCTGGAGGCCATTGATCTTTCGGCCACGATTGATCAACTTATTGACGAAGTCATTCATACCATCATTTGTGCTGCCAGAGCAACAATAATTCCACAAACATCTGAACGATTCCCTCTGCATCCCAAACCTTGGTGGAATCCTGACTGTACTTCTGCACAGAAAATTAAACAGAAAGCCTGGAACATTTTCCGACGTTATCCCACTTCTGCCGATCTTTTAGTCTTTAAAAGAGCACGAGCTTCTGTTGTTCGTATCCGCCCCGTTAGTCAGAAAGAGACTTGGTAACGTTTTCTGTCATCGATAACGGATACCTTGTCTTCAAAGACCCTCTGGGATAAAATTCGTTGGATGTACGGAAAATATGTCTCTCAATCTTTGCACATTCTCAAAGAAAATGGAAATGAAATAGGTAATATCTCCGAACAAGCCGAAGCACTTGGAATTCCAGCTCTGCTTCTTTATCTCCTACTTTTCAAAAGATTAAAGACCCGTGCTGAAGCTATTCCATTAAAGTTTTCTTCTTCCAACAGAGAACCGTATAAACTCCCTTTCTGTTTACAGGAATTATTGTTTGCTCTTGACACCAGCAAAAATACCACCTAGGGCCCTGACGTCATTCATTATGTGATGTTGCGTCACTTATTATTTTCTTTGTTCCCTGTTCTTCTTTCTATCTTTATTAAAATCTGGTTAGAGTATTTATTTCCTATAGTTGGCGTCGAGCTATTGTCATACCTTTTGCTAAACCTGGTAAAGACGTAAGTGATCCCAATAATTATCGCCCCACAGCACTCACCAGCTGTTTATGTAAAACGCTTGAACGCATGATAAATCGACTTCAATGGTATCTTGAAACCAATAAACATCTCGCTCATACACAGTGTAGATTCCTCTAATCATTCAAACCAAAAAAAAAATACCACAAAAAACAAAAGCATCAATTAAGAGTCGGGTTGTGTCGTACTCATAATAAAGTACAGGATTACTCAAAATAATAGCATTGATAGCATTGATATTTTACTACAAATAAACTATGAGTTTCTCGGACAAAACAAGGTAGAAGCAGCAATTCCAGTACCGATCGCATAATGCCCCACGGCTTCTATATAGAGCGAATGTACAGGTCACACAGAAAGGTATTATTTATTTATTTCTAATCTTTTCCACCTAATATTCCTAATATAATCAGGAAAAAAAAAAGAAAAAAAGTGGAAAAGAAAAAAGAAATTAAATTAATAAATAATAATAATAATAATAATAATAATAATTCACAGATAAAAACTTTTACTCCACAACAGATCCGACATTACACTTGTTGATAAGCCCTCAAACAGACTTATCTCATTGATATTGCAGTGCCTATCAGCAAGAACATGCAGAAAACTCACGTAGACAAGATCAGTAAATACACGGACCTAGCACACGAGCTCCAGAAGCAGTGGAGGCAAGACCGAGTGCGTGTTGTACCAATCGTCCAGTATGGTCTGGTCCTTACACATTGCACACAGCCTCAGCACACTATGACTTCACAAAAACACTACTCCTTGTGGTACTCCACACAACACGCATAGTTAAGAAATTTATGGATACATCACACATCCCTAACTCCGCTTGTACACTCCTTCCACGACTAACTCTGTAGACATCACTGATCTACTCAAGTTATCCACCATAGTTTCATTGATCTTAGTGACAGTTTGTGTGATATTCCGTTACCAATTTGTTAATGGGAGAGGGCAATGATAACGGTGATCTTAAAGGCCAAGAAAGGAAATATTTGTCTAAGAAAGACAATTTAATCTTTGAGTGATTCCAGGGTCTGTATTGTTAATTAGTCGATAAATTTGTGACGTCAGTTGTCCAAATTGTTTGACGTCATTGGTCTTCTCCTTGCCAGATTGTTAATGTTGTCCCTACTGTATTTGAATGTGCTGTGCTATTGTTTAAAGTTAAGTGGTAGGTACTGTTATAATTTATTTTAGGTTTTACCATTCAGATTTTATATTTAAAAAAAGAAATCATTATTGCAGTGTTCACATTTGCTATAAACAAAACCAGCCCTTTTTGCGCATTGAGCTGCGAATTCATAAGGTTTTCTCGTACATTAACCGAAGTATTAGCTCCTCCTATTTAGATAAATTGACTTCAATATTGGCAGTCTCTTGTTTTGGATTTGCGTGTTTTCAGCATTTCGAAACAAAATAAGAAACGAAAATTTGCTCACAGAATAACTCGATGTCTAATTGAAGCTTTAATGATAGTTTTCTAAAGGCAGTGAACTAGAAGCGGTTTCCTTGAAGAAGCTTCGATCACTACGAATTTCTCAACGACCCGATACGTCTAATATTTCAAAACTATCATTTCTGTACTTAAGTGCTGAGTGGAACCGTACGTCCTATAATTCAAAGGACATAGCTAGTAATTTGTACTAAAATAGCTTCTTTTCGATTGTTAACCATAGAGAGCTTCAGTAGATTGATTGGCTGAATTGCGCGGTTACATTTTCTTTACTTTCTTTGTAAGAACTGCCGTCACGGTAAAAGTGGCCAATCCGAATTCTTGATGAAAAGGCTTTGCTGACTCAGTAGCGTGTAAACTGATGCAAGATTAGTGGAAACCATAAGGAAGTGATAAAAGGGAGCCAATAGCCAAATAACAGACACTTAAAATAGTTAAAAATTATGATACTATTTGTGAGATTAGTAGGGTTTTGATTAGGCTTATGTAAAAGGAAGAATAAAGTAACAGATGACTGGTTCCGCAAATAAGACATCATCTCATGCAGCCAAGGGTAGCTAAAATCAGCACTGTAACAACGAAACAACTTCAAACGTTAGAAGGTAAAGTCAACTGCGATCATCAGCCCAAAGAGACGAAGAGTACAATCTGTTTAGAAAAGTCTTGAGATAGTGTCTAGGTTTTATAGTCTTCTGCAAAAAAAAGGGTTTGCTATGTATGGTAATTACGTATCGATCGATTTTGTCTGGAACAAACGTCACCAGTCATGACGTCATCAACTTGAACTCCCTGCAGTCAGTCCAAGATGGCGTCATTTTGTGATGGCATAAGAAAGGACAAACTTTGCATAGCCACGCAAGGGGAATAGTTTGGAACGTTTTTAATTATTTCAATTTTAATTATTATGTATTCTTAACTCTAGAAAATACAAAAACTAGAATGTTTTCGTAATCTATATTACTAAAATCTTTTATTTCTCTGTCTGTCTGTGTGTCTGTCTGTCCGGCGCAATTTTCTGTGCGAATGGAAAATAGAAATAATTTTTACAGTGAAATTTCCGCGACGGGAATTGAACCTGCAACCTTCTGATCCGAAGTCGGATGTGTTATCCATTAGGCCATAGGGACTATAACTCTTTTCATATTGTTTTTTGACTTATATCTCCGCAATTGTTGTGTTGTTGTTGTGCCCCAATGTTAGTCGACAAATTCAAAATGAGCATTATTGAACTTCAAAATGTTGCGTTAACTGCTTTCTTTGGAATCGGGTTTTGTTAGATTACCTTAAATTTTATTTTCTTCTTATTATTACTTTTAATAATTGAATTGTACCTTATTAATATATTTTTGTAAAAACAACTAAACTTATTGATTCACGTGTTTTTGAAATTTGTTTAAGCTTCCAACTATTTTGTTTTGTTGTACTTATTCCAATTTTATTATGCTTGAAAAAGAGATGGCTTGAAAAGAGTCTTCAAAACTTCAAAATGTTGCTTTAACCCCTTTCATTGGAATCGATTATTCTTGGATTATCTCATATAAACCATCGTTTTATCATCGATAATCAATTAGTATAGAAATGGACAACGAGAGAAAGGATGAGATCTTTTCAAAGAACTGTTAATAATGTCGTAATCTCGGCCTTTCTTGACTACAGGTAAAATTTGTCTGAAGTCTCCGCCAAAGAGGAAAATTTATCTAGAGTCACAAGTCATCAGAATTTGGTTATCTTCACTCGAAAGAATAGTCACAATGAATTCGTCGCCAGGAGTATCGTATATAAGCTGTGATCTTCATTTAACATCTATATCAACCAACGTCCGTCTAAATAAATCTCTTCTTCAAATATCTATAACGAACAATCTGTACACGGGAGATGGCCTAGTGTTTGTAAAATTCAGTTACGGATTTTAGCAATAGATGGCGCTTTTACGTCCTAGAAACATCAATCTATAAGGAAATTACGTGATCAAAAGCTTTTCTTTCATGAACTGAACTGTAAATGTCTGACAGTGAAATAACTGCCGTCTTCCCATCGAAATTGACACAATGAATTTTATATATTATTGTTACTGAAACCGAATAGAGGAAGAACTTGTAACGGTAATAAAAGTCAATGTAGTTGTAATTGGAAGCAGCGATAATGGAAATAGATGAAAGGACAGTGGTAATCTTAAAAAGGTTTAAACTTCAATTAAATATTAAATAACTAGGAACAGTTATTAGGAAATTAACTGATATTTGCATATCAGAGTAAGATGTAATTAAAGGATAAGCGAAAAATTAAAAAAACAACAAAAAAGTTAATTATCGGTAAATTAAGGTAAGAAAAAGATTAAGAACATTTGGGAACTATTATCCAATGTTCCTATTAGGCACATTTACCATTTTTAGAAGTAAGACGAAAGAGCTCATATTATCCTCTTTTTTTTTTTTAATTTGCTAATTTTTTCATTCACTTTTTATTGGACATGAATCTTGCTCTAGTTATTTAGACAGATGCACGTAATTAACTAATTCCTGTTTTTTTAAATTCCTCTCTTTGATTTTCTTCAGTTTCCGAGTGAAATAAAAGCATTTTTAAGTTATGTATGTTTATACGTAAATACACAAAATATTTTAAAAAGGTGCACGTAATAGAGGGCAAAGAACAGAATAGGTGGAGAATTAACTTATTCTTATGGGACTTCCCTTAACTCAAAAACTGCTATCGATAGAATCGGATTCTCTTCAACTAATGACATTGGAAGAGATTTAGGAATTAGTATTCTAAAAATTCGATTTAATTAACTTAAAAAGCTTAGGTTTGTGGTAAACAGATGTATCCTACAGCAGTACTTATTCTGGTCCTTAGTTTGTTGTTCGGTCCACGTAAGGGATTATATCAGTAATCCCGTCTCATTTGAACGACGACCTGTTCACACAATCATTACTGTTGCATCTCCTGCTGGATTTGCTGCACTAGTCAGATCTTGAGACATACGTAGAACAGATAAACATCCACTACGCGAAGACTGCATTTTTAACAATAAGCCATTACGTAACAAAGAATACAATAAGAATGGACCATGGGTGAAGCCATACCTCTGCCAGTTAATTTTATCACTGACTTGTCAGTGGTTGATTGAGAAAAAAAAATGACCCAAATAAAAACTAGGAAAATCTCAAGAATTAGTGTAATTTAATATGATTGCATTTATATTTAAATTTCAAGATAAGAAGTAATAACAACAACAACAACAAAAAATTACATGTAATGCCCTTTTAAAAGATTAAACGAAACGTAATAACTTTTTATGGTACTAGCAAACCCGTCACCACGTGATCTTGGATTCTGAGATACGAGATTTCTCACCAACTGCGACCACTTTATCACAACCCGCGAACTGGTTTCGGAGACCTCGTTTGACCGTAAGTCACGTGACTTCCAGTTGACCCACGCAGATAAAAATAAAAATAGGAGATCCTCAATACTAGACCTATTATTTGCCCCCTTATTTCTGATGTCTTATGGTTTCGGAGGAGATAGGACCAGAAAAAGAAATCAACTTTTATATATATATTTACATCAATTCTTTTACATATATTTATATGTTTTTAATCAGGTCCTAGTACAGATTTTAGTGTTAAAATTAGAAATTTTAAGTTTAGCAAATATTGAGAATTGGTTTTCTTTTATGACCCACTTTACTTAGATTACAACTGAAGACATTGTTTAATTTGGCGGATTTTTATTTTTTTTTATTTCAGTGACTATTTTTTTCAGTTTGAAGATACAGTAATTTTAAGAATCCTATGTTCACATCCAGTTCTTATTCCAATTGATTATTTCCGAAAAGAAACGTCAGCTGGACAATTGAAACTTTATCATAAGTTATTTGTGATAATCTATTCCCTGTTAGATCCGTTCGTTCATTGGACTACAGTGAGAGTAAGAACAACTAGAACGAAATGCAAAGGTTTTTAGATTTCTTTTTTTAATAATAAAAATAATTACGATAATTACTACAAAATTTCCCTAATTTTTCTGTTTCATGTCTCCATTTGATATCTTAGAAGTCCTACATCTATCCATTATCATAATCATTTTTAAAAGAAAAACAAACCTTTAGAATTGCATTTACATTCCAGTATAGGAATTGTTCTTAGAGTTTACAGATTAATATCTATTATCGATTCGGAGATTAAAGAAAATCTCTGTTTGAAGTCTCATTTAATAAATTTTAGTACCTTTTTTTTTACTAATGATGACATAACAATAAACGCTTTTAAGGTACAGATAGATTAATGTGCAATTTGAAAAAATTAATAATTAAATAATAATAATTAATACAGAATGGACGATCTCGGTTTCCCATAGGTGAGGCAGGATACGTCAAGGGTTAATAAGTATCCTTTTTATATGTTTTTCCTGTTGTTGTCCACCTTGTTTTCATTCACTTGTTACTACACTGACGTACCAGAATAACTGAGACACTTACCAACCCTTAGGTCCTCGATTATATTATCGCAGCAACACGACGGGACTTGGAGTCAATGAGCTCTCTGAAGTACTGCATAGATGGTGTACATCAAGCCTTCTCAATAGAAGTCCGCAATTGCTTAATATTCACCGATGATGGTACTCTGGCACTAACGGCACGTTGAACCATATCCCATACTTTTTGTTTTGGGTTCAAATCCGGTGAACGTTTGGGCCACTTTTATTATGCCAAACTCAGAGGAATGCTTCTCCAGCTATCAATTGGTGACATTGGTGCATTGTCCTGCTGAAAGAGCCTGAGTGAATACACGATTTGAACGGGTACAAATGATCAGCAAAGGTAGTTGCATAGTCTCCGCCGGTCAGTGATATTTGTAGATGTATATGTAGATGAGGTCCTAATAACTGCCAGCTGAAAACACCCAACATCGCCATCGCCGCCCTGGACTGTTGTCATGCAGGAGCCATTGCCTCGTTGGGTTTTTTCCTACACGTGGAAAGCGCGACTGGTCAGACCAGGCTACATTTGTATCCAGTCGTTCTGCTGTCCAGTGACGTGGAACACGAGTGGGCCGTTGGCTCCTGTACCCCGTAGAAGAATACGTGTGATCTCAGCATCGAATTGATGTCTGCAATGTCGCCTTCTAATTGCGTGCTTCAGTGCATATCAGACGATGCCGTTCACGCTCGTTCAGAGTTTTTCGTCGGCCGCAGGGAATGTCTTCCTTGTAGTTGCGGTACACCCTTAAAGTGTTGATTTCTGAGATGGAGTGACCCATCTCTTTGGCACCTAATACTATACCTCGTTCAAAGTCGATTGCATCGAGATACACTGCCATCATCACTGCCAATTGTACGACAAAATGGCTTGCAGATATAGGCTATCTGCTGTTATATATATTTCAGTTGCGGGAGATAACTTTTAATACAGGGTGTGATGATATGTAATGAAAGCGACTACCTCAGTTTTTCTGATATTTCAATGCGTTTAATTATTAAACTCTTTGATGTTTGAAAAAAAAAAAAAAAACCACTTTAAGAATGCATTTTAAACGAACTTCTATTTTTATGATTTTTTTCCTTTTTTTTTTTTTTAATATTTTTATTCTAGCTTTTAGCAGAATGAAGGTTTTTTTTTTATTAATTCTACTTATAAAATTCTACTATTATCTGAACGTTGTCTTAACGAAGGCGGAAATGTTTGAATCTCGTGCCGAATAAAGGCTCCTTGCAGTTGTGATAGCAATCGTTTGGAATTGGTCAAAAGTCTTTATTTAGTTGTTGGAGGTTGTGTACATCATAGGTATTTAACAAATTTATTTAGTTGCCGCACATTTCACTGTAAAATGAAGTGTAGAAGGGAATTTTAATTTCTCTTTTTTTTTTGTCAGTCGATTCTAAATGCATCTGGGTAGTAAAGGAACTGTGTGGCATTGTCCTCTTTATTCTGTCAAACTTCTGCAAATAAGTTACGAAGTGACGCAATAGATCCTTCTGCCTAGGACAAAACATTCATCCCTCATCGGATTTAAATTAGCGTAATTCTCGACATAGACGTAAAATTAAGAAATAAATCATTATTTTAAAATAGTTAAAATATTGTTTGCCTGTGAATTAACAATCAAAAAACAAAAACAAAAAAAAAACTCGATGATAGATTCCATTTACTATACTACCACCATTCAATAAAAATGGTTCTGAAGAAAAATCAGAGGATCTAATTTTTGATGTGATTCTGTTTTTTAATTTTTTAAGTTTTCGGGGAGAATGGGATACATTTTATTCGAAGGAATATTGGCCATTCATCATGAATTCGTTAGGCCCATACCACCGTGCGTCGCTTCGGCTTAATTTGAAATCGGTACATTTATCCTTAGGGTCGGGAGAAAAATGTTACGTAAATATCCATTGTAATGTAGTTACGACAGTCGAATTGCACTTTCCTTATGTATAATAATAAGTAAATTATAACTTTGTAATGTGCCTTAAATTTTGATTTTTCAATTTCCTTCCTGGAATTAGAGTTGTAGTTGAGGAAAATCAAATTCTATTATTAGCACTTAATTAGAAAGAGGTATATTGTTTTATTTTAAATTATTTTTACAAAGTTTTAATTCATATTTGCCATGAATTGTCTGTTTCCTTTGGCGACAGAGCATTTCTGTAGATTGAAGATGGAAGAAAATGTTGCAAATTATCTCTCGTATAATGAAGACTTATGCGGTTAGCAACTGTAGGTCAGCTCCTCCAGACGCAGTCAGAAGGGATAGAACCAGCAGTCTTCCCACGAACGTCGACCCACAACAGTTCTTCCTACAGACAGACATCCGTCGTATCTCCTACCCCGACCCACAACGATATTCTCCTCCGTTAGGAAGCAGTCAGGATACTGTGCCCTCTTAAAAACATCACCACATCCTCAGAAATTTCTTGTAAACAGAGGTATAAATGAAGTGAATTTCCGCCAATCATGTTCGATTGGCGGAAAATTTGAGAACATTTTAAGCCGTTTGTCATTCGGACACAGCCGAATGGTCAAGGCTGATACGCCAGAGGTGAATCTGGGTTCGAAACCCGGCGCGGGCTTGGATGTTTCTCTTCCTTTGTTCTGATTTGTTCTGAATTTCATGTCTTTCCACTTGCGCTATTTAAAACCGTTTACTGAAATATGTAAAAAAAAAACAAAAAAAAAAAAAGAAATTTTAAGCACTTTCTTATTTTGTTTTCCCGATTCACTCCCACACCGACGAAACTTTTTAATTTAATTTATCGTTAATCATAATCGTGAAGCACTACAAAATTTGACAACAATTTTATTATGGAAGAAAAACATTGAGTAAATCCAGGACTTTCGTTTTAAAATATGCGTGCTTTCACCTTTTCAGTTTGTCTGAAGTAAAAAGCATCACTCGCGTATCGAAAATGCATCAAAGGAGGTAGACGCTCCTGAGATCAGTACCTCTTGTGTATTACAGTTTATTCCTTGGGACGATTTTAGATGATGGCAGATTTTCAAGAAAAACCCAAGTTTTTCAGTGCAACAGTAGCAGTTTATTACGAAGGCTGGTCTGGAAAGTTTCCTAAAATTGAACCATTTACATCGTGAAGAGACCTGATCAATTAGCGTAGGAGAACTCCGCTTTCACTGAAATTAACGGAATGAGATTTTGAATTCACCGATTTAGTCTTTAACATTCACTCACTGATGTTTACTTGGTGGAAATCTTAATTATTATTTTAATTATCTAGATCGCTTGTTATCTCTGTTTTTTATCTGCAAAGTGATTGGCAATCGGTGTGATAGTCTGGCTTTTCTCATGTCGCTAAAGTTTGGTCGTAATTACAATAAGTATTTTCGTTCTGGTATTTAATTGAGAAAATAAATAACCACGGTTACATCTCAGCTTATAGACCCTTCATAATCTATATTCCAAAAATTTCATCTAAAGTTTTCTCTCTTTTTTTTTTTTTTTATCAATTTCAAATCGTTTTTCTGTTGACGGTAGAACAATTCCAAATATCCTTGTTTCACACAAGAACAAATAGAGTGGCTTTTACTGTAATCTCCAATTCTCCACCTTGGGATATTTGCTAGGTAGACTACACATTTTCGTGCTAACTTCTTCAGTATTTAACTTTTCTAATAAGTGAAAATTCTGATTGAAGGTTATTAACGTGCGAGAAGTAACGATGATAATATGACCAATACCGCACAATATCAATATCGAAACATATCGTTTTATTAAATTGTTTTATGTGCATTGTGCGGTAGTGGTCATATTTCTATTATTTAAACTTTTGAATATATGAATAAAATTAGTATAAAATTCCATTTTAATAATGATTTAAATTTAAATGTGAATGGATGATTTTTTTTTTTTTAATGATACTACAATTAGATCTTAACAT
This sequence comes from Thereuonema tuberculata, assembly GCA_023159025.1. Lineage (NCBI taxonomy): Eukaryota > Metazoa > Arthropoda > Chilopoda > Scutigeromorpha > Scutigeridae > Thereuonema > Thereuonema tuberculata. The sequence goes on from JAFIDM010000001.1 coordinate 122,701,121, forward strand.
CAACACTCTTCAGAAGGACTATCGTGTAAGAACAGTGATTCTCAAACTATCTGCGGTGAAGGACCGCTTTTTTTTTTTTTTTTTTTTGAATTTTTAATTGCGTTAGTCGTCGACTAATACTTTTGTGAAGTATAATAAAAATGAATTACAACGTTATAAAGTAAGTAGAAAAATTATCATATTTGCATATAGTTCTGGATTACATTTGACATAGTAATCTTAAAATATCAGTGTTATCGCGTGGGGCTGCTGCACATTTGATCTTGGCATTAAATGCCAACAACTTGAGCACGTGATTGGCTGTAAGACCGCCACATGGATCATGCCCGCCATTTTGGATCCATAGCTTGACTTGTGTTCGGCGGCGATACTTACACGCCGATTTTGCGAAGCAGCTACATCATTTTGCTCGTACTTTTTATCTTTCTTTATTTTGTAAAATAGAATGCCTGGTTGTCCTGTCTTCGGCTGAAATAACAGAACAGGACTTTTTTTCTTTTAGCATTCCGGCAGGAGAACGAAATATAATTCGTTTGAAATGCTGGCACCCACAATTTTAAAAACCTAGTTTTTCTCCTTGAAAAACAAAAACAATCTCATAGAATTATATTTAATCAGGAAGGAAGTGAGTCTCCTGCGCTTCTTCATGTTTTAGAAGAACAATCATTGTATTTTGTATCATGGGCATTCAACTAATGAAGAAATACAAGAACCGCAAAGACTGTAAAAATAGTCTGATTGCTACTGAAACCGAGAAAAAAAGTTTTAAAAAGAAATACAAAATTTCACTTTGAATTAAATGTTCCAATCATCTTCTGAAAATGAATTCCTAATTGTTTTTTCCTTCATTTAATGTTTTCACAATTTGTCGAGCAATAGAAATTGAATTTGGAAAAGATGAAAAACTGGTAATGCTTGCCAAATTCAGAAGTGAAAATTTGGAATGTCTTCTTCTTAGCCAACGCCCACCCTTGGCTGTTGAGCCATTTGATAAATTTGGAATATGTGAAGCTGTTGAGAATAATTTTCGATATTACGATGATATTGTCAAAAAAAAAAAAAATAACAGATCGATATTTTAAAACTAGACTTTTTTTTCTGATCAGGAAAATTAATGTTCAACAAAAATTGACAAGAACTGTTAAGGGAACAGAAGTATGGCGACGAAAAACAGAATTAAAATTCTCATTTTAAGTATTGTATTAGAAACAGTAATTTTTTAAAAAGTTTAACGTATGGGAAAATTAATTGAAATGAAGGAATTACAACACACAAATAAGAACATCTAAAATATTTTTATAAAAATACTGAACATGGAACATTGGAGCCTTTTGGGGGTGTTGAGGAGGGGTTTTCCGCTTAGGGAACCCCAAAGGCATTTTAGTTACTAAACAAAGTTTTAATACGAAAGTAAAAGAATTCGTTTTTCCTGAAGTAATCAGCTAGGTTAAAAATAGTTGATTTACAACGATATTAAAGTTTTTTTTTTCAAATAAAACAACAAATAAAATGTCGTAAGCCCTTTGCCCGACTCGCTGTGGCTCCAAAACGGCCGCCGTACGGAGAGACATCCATACTTGCCAGAGACAAACCTAACTGCGCATACTCTCAATTTCTGTTCTTAGGTCGTCGCTAACGTGAATAAACAATTCGCGATCCAGTTTTGAGTAGTATTGATCAAGTTTTTTTAAGTCTTAAATCGACTTTACGTTTATCAATTTTCATTGATTGCAGGGGCATATATAGGATTTCAGTTTGGTCGGAAGAGCCAAGCTAAAGAATTGATCAGCAACAAGAGCAAAAAAACAAACAAAAAGAATATTTTCTAATATTCCGGGGAGAGGATTCAAGATCCCTTCAGCTTGCTCTCGAACCAAAGAAAAGAAAAAGAAATAGGGATAAGATAATGTAATTTTTGATATCGTCAAAACCGTTCCTTATTCAGAATTATTAAAATTTTGTAAATAACGAATGTTTGAAGCTAAGGTAATCTAATTCTTATTTTTGGTAACTACATTTATTTTTTCAAAACTATTATATTATTTTTATTTATTTTTTTTTAATTGCCTTAAAAAACCAAGTTTGCAATTGAAAATGTCTTTTTTTTTTTTTTTTGTCATCTTAAAATTCATGTTATTTTAAAAGAAGTTTCTGAAAGAACGAAAGGTATTTTTGCCTTAAAATGTTGAGTTTGTTTTAATTCTCTTTGTTTTGTTTTAGTCGTAAATAACGCAAAGGAATTGTATCTGTGAATTGTAATATCTGCAGAATAGAAAAAGTATCTTCCAATTTTCCATTTGCCCAAAATTCGTTAAATTCACAGCTACTTAGTTTGATCGAATCGTTAATTTGATCCAGAATGGATCAAAAATATATTGTTGTACAGTAATAAAAAGTAATTGGTTCCTATTTTATTTCCGTCATCTTGATTGACAGATTGTTCACAAATAAGATTGTTTAGGCGGGCTTTCCATGGATGGTAATTTGATGGGAATTCATGATCAAATCCATCAGCCTGTAAAACGTGCTCTCTTTGATGGCTGGATGGATGTGTGAAGGTGAGCAGCGCTCCTGGTAGCAAATTTGTATCTGTTTGGTATCAGATGGTAATTTCCCACCAAGTTACCATCAAATTACCATCCATGTAAAGCCCATCTTAAACGTGTTGCCTTAAGCCAATTTCTCGACAAGGATTCACAAGGAAAATTTTGCAAATACAAAATTTAGATTCAGTTTATCTGTAAATTTGCAGTCCAGGTTTCAAGAAGACTTATTTATCGATTCAAAATTTATTAGGGAAACACGAATATTGGAAAGGAAATTAGAAACTAATTGGGAATATTCGCTGCGAAAACATGTAAAAGCCTTTAGTAACACCTACTATGAGAGAGTGTAATTGCAGCTTTGTTTCTAAAATTCCAACTTCTGAATGGCTTCAGTGATTCTGTTATTGATATCGGAATTATAACAACAGATATTTAACCCTGAAAATGCGCAAAAAATTGTGATTCCGAAAATAGGTTTTTGGGAAACCGATAAAAATTCCAAACATTAATATACAGATAAGAAGTAATGCTGAAACTCGAGAAAATGAGAATTAAAAAAATATTTTGACATTCGAAAGACCTAAGATGACCTTTTTGCCAACACATTCTTCATGAAGATACGTGACATGCTTCAGAAATAGATACGGTTAAAGTCTTGTTACCAGCAAGAGAGAAAGGAAAGAACCGAGGAAAAAAATCACTAAAAAGATTCTTTGAATTCGCTTCATTGTAAACATGGTTGAAAAACAAATGTAAATCTTACCTGTATTTAAATCCAAAGTCGTTTTCTTGTTTGTTTCTTTTTTCCCCTTGTAAATAGCAGTTTTGGGATAAATTTAAAAATCAATATCCTGTTTAGGAAGAATTGTAGCTTTCCTTCACTGGAGCAGCGAGAAGAATGAATTATACGTGTTTTTAAATCATAATGCTAGCATTTTGGGACTGCTAAATAATTAGACCTGTTTGTTCCTGTGTTCAGCGTGAAAGATGTTGTGGGAAATAGCTACAACAAGGCCTTATGGGCATTGGCTTCAGTAGTCTCAAGTTACAGCTGTTGTAGATAGAATTTGTTGGGCCAATGCATCAGATATTTGAAGATGGAAAGCCAAAGGAAAGCGTTCGAAGAACAGGGGAAAAAAAAAAGAAAAAAATCATTGTTTATATCAGGCACGCCTGCATTCTTTGGTTTTGTGCGATTTAGTGACGATCGTAAGTCAATTCAGGACGATCCTTGGCTCTATCATTCTCTCCATTCTCCTCTCCATTCTCCTCTCCAAGAATCCTCTCCATTCTCCCAGTTTGCGAACAGCGGACATTTTTATTTACTTATTTATTTATTTATTATTATTGTTAACAAGAGAAGAAGGTCTCAACAACATTACGGCCATCTAGGAGATGTTGACGCAGCACTCGAAGTACGTCGGAATAGAATCAGCAGTGGCTTTGTTATGAGCCGTTACTTCACTGTTATGAGCCATAAAACGGCTATATTCATAACCATTTGCGAAGTTGCTATTGCTGCGTTTCTTCTATATTTTCTTTCATTATTTGATAGACACCATGTAAACATTGACAGAAACTCTTTTTTTTGTAAAATTATTTACAAAATAAAATTTATTATAGTTATTACTTTAATAATTTAATATTAGAAATACAACAAATTATTTTTAAAATTATGAAATTAAGTAATTAGTTAGTAAAAATAATTACAAATAAAATTAGAGTAAATTAGGTTATTATCTTAGATGTATTTCTAAATATTTATCAGCTCAAATATAATTACAGATAGTCGATATTACAGTTTATTACAGATATTTATATGCATTAAACATATTTATTTAGGTTCGCTAAACTGACTTGGTAATCGATGGGGCGGACATAAAAAAAGAGAATTCTCCTCTCTCCTACAAAAGATACATTCGCTTATTTATTTGTTCTTTTTTTTTTTTTAGCATTTATACGACCATACATTTTCTGATAAAGAATTCTCTGTAAAAAAACAAAACAAAAAACAATTCCTGCAATTGCGCATGCTCAAAGACTGCCTCAATTGAATGAATTATTTATTATTTTTACTTTTTTTTTTTTTTATAAGCTGATTTCACTGTTTTTTGTGTTTTTTTTGGATGATTCTTTTGAAAATTTCTTGGAGAAATCTGAGGGATAAGTTTTTGATCAACAAATTCATAATTTTTACGTTGAATGAAATTCAGTTTTTACAAATGCAGACGCACACAGAAAACCTCGTTACATTCCAAATAATTTAGTATCCTGTTCCATCGAAACTAATAAAATTGAAATTTGACTTTTTTTTATCGCTTATCCCAACGGATAAGAGGAAAGCGATATGCTTTTGGCTGGGGTTCGTGCGTTTTTTTTTTTGTTTTTTTTTTCAAGGCCAGGGTTATTTTTAGAGCTCGAAGGCCTCTTTGATATTGGATATATTTTTTGTTGTTTTTCTCTGTCTGGAAATTGATTCTTCCTTTCTTTGCAACAACAAAAGGCTTCTCGGGAAATAATTAGAGATATTGTATTTATATATATATATATATTTTTTTAATGAAGATAATTGTTTTAGGCTATTTTTTTTTATTAATTTTTTCATTATTAATTTTTGTTTCTATTCTGACATTTTAATTCAATCTACATAAGAAAATACCAACCGCACAAATATCAGTTAACCCCTTTTGTTTTCTTTTTGATTGTAATATTAACAAGGTTAAATGGAAACTAATTGGAAAAAAAAGAAAGCTTAAATTTCATTTTGAGAAATACTTATTGATTTAATTTTATAAAAGTTAAATAAAAATAACAAAAAATAAAAGAAGCGCGTGAGAATTGGAATCAACTTTTAAATTATTAAATTAGTTTTATTTAAAAATAATAATAAAACATCATCAAATATTTTAGAATATTTATAAATTGATTTTTTTATAAATAAATAAAATTCTTTAAACTTTAAGAAATATGTAAAATTGGATTTGGATGGTCCTGTAAACAAAGGTTTGTCCTGGAAAGGCTAAACGACCCCCACCCCTCAACCAAAAAAAAAAAGTCTTTGACTAACCTTTGTTAATTAATTAGTTAACTGGATAAAAAAAAATTTACAAATTCTCTTTTCAAAATTCTCTTTAATATAATAGCTAGTGAACTATAAAATACTGAACGAGGAGTCTTTCTTGAAGACGGTCGAGCACTATTCGGACCATATTGTCTCGTAACCTTTAGCCTAGAGTTGTAACGAAATTACCTCCTTTTTCTTCAGGAGACATAATACTTCTTGTATAGCAACATAATTTCATTTCCCCTATAAACAGTTCCAATGCTTTATTCTTAAGTTCATACACAAATCCTTCTAAACAACGAAAGGAAAAACAAACTAACCTATTTTTTAGCGGTCAGGAATGAATTTGAACTTCAGTCACGTTAGGGACAAGTTTTAATAACAAGTTGTTATGAAATTGAGTTAATTTTTAATGCAGTAGCTTAAATGCTTGATATTTCTTTATTTGAATACAAAATGAAACATAGCCTTCATCTACTTTTTTTATTTTTCTTAAGGTATCTTTTATCTTTTTTTAACTTATTTAGGCAGTTGTAACAACTTTAAAAGTAAATGTATACATTTCTTTTAAAAATGAAAAATGAAAAAAAAAGAAAAAAAAGTTGAAGGGCTAACATCTGAAGGACAATACGCTTTCAGTTATACTAGCAAAATTGTTTCACGTGATTTTAGATTCTGAGATTATTTTCTCACAAACCGCCTTTGCTTTCTCACAACCCGCGAGCGCGTCTCGGAGACCTCATGCTTGATCGTAAGTCAAGTGATTTCCGGTTGAACCATGTAGATAAAAATAAAAATATAGGCATCCTCAATAGTATACGTAACATTTATTTGTATTTCTGTGTCTTTTTGTTTCGGAGGAGATAGGGCCAGAAAAAAAAAAAAATGAACTTGTATAGTATATTGATTGTTACAACACATTTATTACATTGGCAGGTCCCTGATATAGTTGCTGATGAGTGATGATAGAATTACAAGTAACATCAGACTACGATTTCATGATGAAATTTGATTAAGTTATTGGCAATAATTTATTTAAAACAATTATCATTGACTAAATACTAATAGATTTTAAACTTTTTTTAGAATTAATTATTCGGCAGAATTTTAAGCTAAAGCTAACTTTAAATATTAATGAAAATCACATTTTTATTTTAAATGTTAATCAGAGCCGTTTCTATGTGTTCTGCCACCCTAGGCGAGAACTGAAAAATGCCGCCCCCTGCCTTTCAAATGCCGCCCCCACCAAAAAAACAACAACAGAATCTTCAATTGAACAACCAAAAAAAAAAACGCAATCCTATTTTATCAACCAAACAAACGGAATCCGTCCTTCGGCCGCCCTAGGCGGCCGCCTAGTCTTGCCTAATGGTAGAAACGGCCCTGATGTTAATGAAAATCACATTTTTGCAAATTTTATTTATTCTCTCAATCACTAAAATTGTGTGAAACAATTAAGGGAAACGTTTATTGCATCCTTAAAAATCTCATTCGTAACTATAATTAAATTGAAAATAATAATTTTAACGTGCTCAGTAGACGTGAAAAAAATAACTTTGGCCAACACATATATTAAAAGGTTAAAAAGTTTTTAACATTAAAAATGTTTACACGACCGGTTTCGTCCATCTTAAATACAGGACTTGGAACAAGTGACACAGATAATGCAATGATGGGGGTATAAGTACGTTTTTACAACCAATGAATAACGAGTGCGTTGCGTCACGGATCTCAGCGCCTCAACGTAATTACAACTATAATTACTACCTGTTAACATGCCTATTAAGATCTAACGTGGAATTCCAGCGTTAGATTTTGTTTAGATTAACCATAGGGTAAAGAAACGTATTTGTTTGGACCCCGTTTTTTCCCTTCAGAATTGTCAAACAAAGACGTGAAATTGATTACATGATGATAAACATAAAATAGAAAATAAAGAAGAAAGGGAGAAAAAAAATACCTTATCAGTGTTCAGTGTCGTTTTCAATTTGTCACAACGTTATCATCCGATACATCAAGGTCGTATGGAAAGTAAACAATAATTTTCGACCTATTGAATTTTGCAGATTACAAAAGAAAAAAAAATATATATATATATAAATTATCATTAAATTGACCTAAATTTATTTCATTGTTTATAAGGTTGGTGAACAGGCTGCAAAACTGAATCATTCATAAACACATCATTTATGACTTCCACTAAAATATTGCTAAATTTAGCAGTGTTTTATTTGACCTTCAGCATTGACAATAAATTGAAATACCATCGTTTCTGTTTACAGTAGGGTACCAGTTGTTTTTGTGTGAGAGTATGTTTCGAAAGCTCATAAACATTAATGTTATAAAAAAACAAAAACAAATATATGTAAATGTATCTTTTTTTTTATCTTTAGTATTTTTTTAAAGTACTTATGAATTGTTATTTGTAAGAACAACGAATAAGTGAAACTTTGTAATTTTTTTTGTTTCGAAATAAGTAGTTTGTGCCAAAAATCATCGTTTAAATGCGAGAAACGTATTTCGCGGGGCATGACTAGATTATTTTTATGAAGTGTTAGTTCAGTTTTTCACTTTAGCTACGAAAAGTAAATAAATAAATAAATAAATAAATAAATAAATAAATACAGATAAGAAAGAATCACTAAAGCACTCATGCGATTATAATTGCATGTCGTTCTCAATGAAGCAATAAAAAATGAAATAGTAATAATAATAATATTAAAATCAATGTATTAAATCTTTGGGAATTATTGATGTAAATGAGGTCAGTTTCGGTTTTCATTATCCGTTAATTTACCTTTTTTTTTTTAATTTGTTTTTAAGTAGATACTTTTTTATTTTTAGAATGTGTTGTAACAAGATTTAAAACCAAGATTAAAGTGATAGATATAAATACGGAATTATCAGCATTCATTCTTTCGTTGTCAACCAATTAACACCATTCCATTGTCTGGTATTTTCTTTGGAGTAGAGACAAATTAAAAAACAAAAAATTACACAAAGAAAACATTTCTTTCCTTTTTTTTTTCTTTTTTGTTTCATTGTTTGTCTTATTTTCAATATTTAAAAAAACAAAACATAGCGAATATATATATATTCTGTTTTATTTCTAAATTATAATATTTGCTTAAAAAAAATTATAAATTAAATTTAAGTTGATATATAACTATTAGAAAGTTTCCGTTTTCTGATAGAATTAATTAAAAAGAATATTAAGTTGCTTAAATCAGGTTAATACTCATATCACAGCGCGCAAATTAGTTAAAGTTAAAGCAATCCATGACAGGCCTAAGCAATCCATGACATGCCTAGGCAGGCCCTTGTGGCGCGGGAGTTAAGGCTCCCGACGTTCATGACCAACGGGACTACGTTGAGGTCGAGAGGTCAGGCCCACGCCCGCCCGCCTTTAATTCCCGGGAAAGAAATCCGGTACCCATTCGACAGAAGCCTGGGTAGGCCGCAGGACCCGTTTGGATGAGAATGGAGCGTGGAAAATCCCCACCCTCCGCCGAGGCCTGGGATCGAACCCGCTACCTCCAACCCGCAGCCAAGCGCCCTTTACCCACTCGGCTATCGGACCCACACGCGCAAATTAGTGGATTGTAAAGTAAATTAATACCTATTGTTATTGATTATAAACTTAATCATTTTCTGAAAAAAAAGAAATCATTGCTTAATTAAGTTGCCTAGATCATTAATTTTAATAATTTCAAAGCACATGCATATTACTAAAATGATTAATATCACATTCACATTAATATAACATTGTTAAAGACATCATAGAAATCAAGTACCGTATATGCTCCAATAGAGGCCCCCGGCGTTTATTTGCAAAACTAGCCTCGGCTCCCGGCGCTTAATAGAGACCGGCTGTTATTAGAGGCCGGCCATTATTAACAAAAACCTTCAGAACGAAATATTTTTACACATAAATACCGGCTAATATTACAAACAGCTACTTTATTTGAATTTCACATGCTACATAAGACTGTTAACGATAAATGGCAATGTCTTTCTCTATTCGTCGTCCGCTGCTCTATTCGCTGCTATTCGTCGTCCGAATCCGCAATGACGGGCGGTCGCCTCACCGGAATTCTTTCGCGTATTCCACCGCGCGAATCTTAAAGGCAGTTTCGGCGGCATTTTGTAAGGCAATGTACCATAAGATATTACGCACGACTGAAGATACGGACGCTTACACTAGTACCGGTTGGCAAATATCAAAGACCCGGCTACTATTTGGCCGTGTCCCCTCTGCAGCCCGGCGCTTATTAGAGACCGGCGACAATTAGAGACTCGGCGTTTATTGGAGCATATACGGTATTTCGGTTCTGATGCTCCTGTGGGAATTAAATTTCAACCGCAGGCACTAATCTCTCGTAAGAATCCACTGAGAAAGTTTGTTAAATACAAGAGTTAGATCGTATGTTATCTATAAATGTGCTTGCCAAATTCTACGAAGTCCTCAGTTATTAGAGAAGCCCACATTTCGTAGACTAGCTGATTTTGAGGAGTCTCGTTTTAGTAGAAAAATAGGCTAAAAGAAAAGTAATTGATAATCCCTGATAATCACTAAATGCAAAGTTGCATTAACTTTATATATTGAAAGAAATGCACTTGCCTATGAAGTTTACTTACTTTTATGTTTTGTTTTATACTGCTTATTTAAATTTTGACATAAATAGCAATTTTGTTTTGTAATATATTTACTAGAAGCGGTCCGTTTCAAACAATCATTGTTTTGGTTCTGTGATGTTTTGTTGTTCCTGCAGCATTTGTACGTTTCATCTTAAAAAAAGCTCGAAATAAAAATGGATGTTTACTATTGCTTTTAGATACTGTTATTATTAGTACTGTTATTATTAAGTGCTGTTATTATTAAGTGCTGTTATTAATGTTCCTTTTTTTATTGGAATTTACTCCTTAAGCTTTTCTTATGACTTTATTATCAGTTATTTGTCTGTTTTAAATTAGACAAATGTTTATGTGAGTTTTTACATCATTCGGGATTATGTAGCAGTTGTGGATTGGTGGTTGAAGGACTGTTTGTGTTCGGGAAACGCTATAGCATTCGTAGAAGCTACAGAAAACCCAACCGCGTTACCCAGAAACTTGTAGTAGCCTCTGGCAGACAAAGAAGGCGTTAGGCAACGACCGTTCTTGTCTCCTGAGCTCGTTGTAGCAGAGCAGAACAAACGTCTTGCTGGGCGTCTGTCAAAACGACGAAGGGGCGTCGAAGAGATCAGACTTGCACTACAATTTGCTCCGAAATTTCACTCATTTTAAAGGGGATCGGGAGTTGGAGACGTTGACCCGCCTTAAGTGCGCTCGGGTATATCTGGAGGTAAATGGAGGGAATTTCCACCATCTAGCACAGAAGAATGGTACCAGACATGTTTTTGTTCACATCGAACACTTTCCAGCCTATGAACATTACGACTTAATAACTGAGTGAATGGATACGATCTGCTTTTTAGGACAAAGGCCCGCCGTAATTGACAAAAGCGACATAATATTAAGCAATAATCTGACCTTATATTAAAATATTCCAAGTATTAATAAAGTCATCTTTCGTTTTTCGAAATGAAAAACGAAATACTGTGAACATTAAAGATAGTTGAGAACAATAATGAAGCCATACACCTGAATAATCAAAAAGAATTTATAGACATGAATTGGAATACAACGTTTCGCTGTCGAGAGGCAGCCTTCTCAAGTCTCTCGACAGCGAAACGTTGTATTCCAATTCTTGTCTATAAATTCTTTTTGATTATTCAGGTGTATGGCTTCATTATTGTTCTCAATGATATTCAGTGCACGTAAATTCATCATATAAGTAATTAAAGATAGTTGTTTTATAGGATTTCTGGAGTAACTTATTCCAAGTATTGTTTAGTCGTATATAAACGACATGACTGAAATTTTTTTTATTTGGTTTTTTTTTGTCATTTATGTTATTTTTCAATGTTATTTTTATGTTATTTTCATTTAAACCAACGTCTTCAGTCTACGAAAATAAAAATTGTGTCCTAAAAATACTCCCAAGCTTTCAGTTAATGCGATGTTTATACCAACTATGTTCATACCAAATTTCTGAGGTGTAGACACTCCACAAAAACATTACGAAATTGGTAGTAGATACAGTGCAAATTGATTCCTGTTGGGACAATGTATTAGAATACGGATTATCGTTCTCGATGTTTCGTTTGTTTTATTATCCACCTTACTGTTAATTCCATTGATTTATTTATTGGGCTAACTTCAATTAATGGATAATTACCCATCGTTAGTTGCCTAGCAACTGGCCGATCCAATTTTTGTTATTATTACGCTTAATATCGACATGAGAACGGAAGTATATGCACTTGACGAAGTAGTTATAAATTTGCAAATTAAATTTATAATATAATAACAATATAAGAAACTACCTAATTAACTTATCAAATAAATCTTAAAATGAATACTAGGCTAATTATATTACGAACAGCAATGAGTGACACCATTTTGTTTACCAAATGACATCCTGGAACAGCTGTTTCACGCTCTTTGGCGATCATCAGCCAGGAGCAGTCACCAGTAATGAGGTCTCAGTACTGGTGCTAATAGAAATAATCTTCGTCATCGCAGTGGTGGCTCAAAAGCAAAAACAAACTCACCAATGAAATATTAGTGAGAAAATTCATTTATTTCTGCTTTTGAGGTACCACTGCGATTCCGAGAATTATTCCTATTAACTTCAGCACTGATACCTCGTTGTTACTGGTGACTGCTCCTGGCTGATGATCGCCAAAGAGAGTTAAACAGCTGTTCCATCTTGGTAAACAATTTGGTCTCGCCCTTTGTTGTTTATTAGTAATTCAATGCGGAGATTGAATTTTTTTTAAGCTTTAAAAAATTGAATGAGCACAGCGCAATGGTGGCACTAATAAATTACAATAAAAATTTAATGTGCCTGTTATAAAAAAAAAAAAAAAAAAAGAAACCAAGAAGGCACCAAGGTAAACAAAAGATTTCGCCTCTGAGCTATCAACAGTGGGAGTGTGAGACGGCCGTTTCGTCCTCTTTATGGACTCATCAGCCACACGAATCCTATTTTGAAAGCTCAGATCGCGAAACCAAGTTAGGGATTCCACCCACGCAGTGGGTTCCCAATAAAATAAAAGCAAAACAAAAAAATAAAACAAAAGAAAGAGCTCCAATTCCTGGCCTGCGAATCCATCAGGCACAGAAAAAATTGTAGAAAGCAATGGCTGGCCACATAAATTACAATAAAAAAATTAACGTGGCTATTATGAAATAAACTTTTTGTTTACCTTTGGTGCCTTCTTTGTTTGTAGTTTATTTTCTCCTCAATATTTCATTAGTGAATTTTTTTTATTTAGTTTTGCTTTTGAGTTACCACTGCAGTTCCGACTAATTTACTACATTTCATTAGAGATTCAAGGTTAATGTCATCCTATTCCCAAACTCTAACCTTTGTAGATTTGACAGTAATTCTAGTCGAAAAATGTTTAACAATCTTGTGTAGTGCACTCGATACGGTGCGAAAAACTGTGTGGCTGTCACGTGACTTAGCCTCGTGATTCTTTTGACTTCTGTCTAGTCCAGTTACAGTACGGATGGAATTGTTCTCTTCGAAGGCAGATAATTTCTTAATCAAGTCTTCTCCAATAAAGTAATATTTCTGATTTATTAACTGTTTTTTTTTTATTTCAACAGTCTATTGTTAATTAATGTTTCTTGAATACAATGCAAGCTTAGAACTTTTAGATAAAAGAAAAAAAAATACTTGTTGAGAATACTTTTTTTCATTAATTTTTATCAAAAGATGGGTGACTATGTGAAGGTGATCTACTGATAATTACGTAGAGATCTTCACAGTAATGGCTTCTTTTCTATTTTTATTTCTCTCTTCAACTTAACATTATACTGTATTGAATACTACATTGCGATACTCTGTTGTGCTTCCATTTTTTTTTATTACTTAAGAAAAAAAAACTTATAAGTACTATTGAATTGAAAAAGAAATGATTATTTTATTTACAAAAATCATGAAATTAGATAATATATTAATTATCCCAATTTCATGATTTCCGTTATTATTAACAGATTACAGAAATTCTGTATTTTTGTTTCTTTTTTTTTTTTTTTTAACTGACAGTTTTACAGTGTCTTTTTTTTTTTTTTCTTTTAACAATGACAATATTTATATAAGCTTAGATTATATTTTTTTGAGAGTTGCTGACGTAGTCATTTGGGACAAAACTTTATTTTGACAGGCTTCCGGCATTGTTGGTTTTAAATGTTTAAAATCAGCCAACTGACTCCGATCTGCTTTCTGTCTGCGAAATTGGTTTAACTGTTCTTTCTTCTTAGTGCCATCTATCTTTAGGAATTTAGCCTTTAGAACTGGTGGAGATTTCAATTACTGGAGTCCAACCGTCACTTTTAGAATGTATCTGTGTATACTACAAACAAATACTGTGCTGTATTTCATTAGTATTATTAATCTAGCTTTATTGCCTATTATTTAAGTTGGCTATACACTGTTCTTCAGGACGTTGTGCTCCAGTGGTAATTACGTTGGGTTGCGGGCGAAGGAGCAGGGTTCAGTTCCGGTGCGGATTTTCTCCTCCAAGACAGGTCCTAGGATTCAGACCCCTTTTGTAAAATGAGGACCAGGTTTCTCTCCCGAATTGTCGGACTGATCATCCAATAACTTCATCCAGATTGCTGCAGTCAAAGCTGGACGGTTTCCATGGGAACAGTGTACAGAAGTACAGATTGTTATTACAAGAAACTACAGATCGATTCCGCTTATATTCTAACTCATCTAAACTGTAAGACATTGTATCAATATTTACTATTTTTACCATGGATATGATGATTTGCTCTGGTTGAAGTAATCTTCACTCCTTTCTTTTATCTCTTTTTTTTTTTTTTTTTTGTTGCTTTATTTGTTGAAGGAAACGTCATAATGACGTATATTTTCCAATTGTAAATGGTGCATTTATGTGATACCTTTTCTACCCATTCTATTTTATTAATTTGTATTTATAGAGACAGAGACCCGTCCCCACATTATTAGTAAAAATATAAACATGCTTAAGAGAGAAACGCAGACGTGCTGTGTTTATGGATTGATTGAGTGAGAATGTGACTGGAAGCCGAAGCCAAGCACTGCTACTTTTGTCTTTTGTACTACCTCAGAGAAATAAGGACAGACGCAGAGAAAGATCGAGAAAGAATGGTGGTAGAAGCGGAGGGGAAAGGGAAAAAGTCTGATGTCATGGCGCGGCTCTGTTCGTGGATAATAATAATAAATAATAAATTCCACAAATCTTCTAGTTAGTCAGACACCCCGATCCCAATTAATTTTTAATTAATTGAGTGACTTAATTAAGTGTTTATGTATTCAATTAAAATGGAAAAAGTAATCTCCGCGAATTAAATTGTAAACAATATCTAATCTTTTTTTAAGTTGTTTTGACGTCTTTAAAAAAAATCAAAGAAAAATACAAAACCCCCAAAACCAGCATCTAAGGAATGTAGGCTACAAATTCTTTGACGATGTTCAGCTTTACATTTTTAATCAGTTTTATTTACATTTTTTTAAATGACTGATAGTTTTTCGTAAGAGCACATTTCTTCTTCATCATGTCGAATAATTTGTATTTTTTATGTAGGAAAAGGAGAATGGGCAGATCTGCCCCACCACTGTACAGTGAAAAGATATATACGTAAGGAAAGATCTCCATAAATAGAATATTTTTTATCATTACGACTTGTCTCAATTATTAGTCCGTTCGGAGTTATATACGTCTAGATATCACTTATCTAGTTGACATCTTAATTCCCGGATATATTAATTATTATTTAATAATTATTTTCAGTAGCAGTAAATATTATTTTCATTTATTACATGTAAATAATTATTATTTACTTAAAATAAATGACAATATTAATTAATAATTACGTATAATAATAATTAAAAGTTAATTAAATAATAACTTCAAGAATTATATATCTCAGAACGGACTAATAATTGAGACGAGTCGTAATAATAAAATATCTTTTATTTAAGGAGATCTTTCTACAGGTATATAATCTTATCACTACAACAGGGTGGAGTAACTTCCCATAGAGTTTTGCCCATTGTCCATTACATACAAAAAAAGAATTCAAAAGTTCGAATTTATAGTTGTCACTTTTTTAATGAAAAAGAATGAAAATAAATTTTTGGTTGTCATTTTAATTGAAGGCTAAATCTAATACTGTACCTTACTCTCGTCAGATATCCCTGGCTTCTGCAATTTCTTTTATAGCGGGCACTTGAGTCACGGTTAATGCACGGCAAAGTATCATTTACTTAAGCTGTAATTTTGTTTTGTTTTTTTTAAACGCTTTGCGTTTTGGAAACTCATTTTTCCTTTTGTTGTTAATCTACATGATCCCAGTTTAATTTTACGTTTCTTTTCTTTCTTTAGCATTTTTCATAGCAACTATTCAAGTTAAACACTCTGCGTGAAATATTCATCATTAGGTAAGCAGAATTTTTGTTTGTTAGCGATATAGTGTAAAGAGATAGTGGGGGGGAGCTCTTAAAAAGGTTCTGTCCGTCATCTACAGCGCAAACTACAAGTCGGATAGACGTGAGTGATACTTTGTTGGAAAACTTGTATAGTAGTGAAAAAACTACCAGTTTGCTGTAACTTCCTGTCTCCCAGGAAGTGGAAGCGGCTGAAAAAGTAACACGTGACCACTTTCATAGCCCAATAGACCAGAGGTTCTCAACTCAAAGGTCGGAGTAAAATCTGAGAATCAACATTTAGCCTCAGACTAGTCGCAAATGCTCGCATCAGAATAAAAAACTAAATATTAAACAATTATAAAAACAGAAATATAAACCACATTCTATTTCATTCCAACAATTAATATTAGTAAAATATTAATCCCTATTCGAATCTGCTTAAAAATACATTTCATAATATATTTTAGCAGTCTATTTTTAAATATTTAAATTCATTGGTAAATTGTAGGTATTTGTCAAACTTGTCTGTTGTCATAGCAATAAAAAAAAAAACGTTTGATTTCTACAAACATAAATGTTCCGCGAAGCAAAAAGGGTGAGACGCACTGCAATAGACAGATGTGACAGACATGAGTGATACATATATTAGGGCCTTTAAGATTTGTGGAGGTGGGGGAAAAATACGAATTCTGATCTATGGTCAGTTCCTGTCTCACAGAAAGTGACCAAAAATCAAACATATACGTTGCTTTGATTTCGTGTAAAATGAGAAATCATTTTTTTTTTTTTTTAATTTGCCGTTTTTAGAATTCATTTATCCAAATTTTATTGAGTGATTTTTAACTTAGACGAAGGCCTTTTTCATTCATCTGACAGGAGGTTTGCGCTTGAATGATTGAAGTCGATGTAATTTTCAAGTGAAAACTACTTTCTTCGTCTTTTTTTGTCTTTTTTCTTTTTTGCATCAAACCATTTTTCTTTATGTTTTCATCCCTTCCTGTAAGTAGAGGCGGTCCCCGCGTTACGGACGAGTTACGCTCCTGAGAACGTCTTTAGGTAGGATTTGTATGTAACTCGGATACCTGTTGAACAGCGCATATTTGGTAATAATAATAATAATAATAATATAAAGGCTCATACATGATAATAACAATGTAAGGAATACTGTAATAATAATAACAATAATACCTGATAAAATCGAATAAAAAAAGTTAAGATGAAAGTGATCCTATGCGTAAGCGACCCTATAAACAATTACACTAGCCGCTAGCACAAAGATACCGTTTACGCCAAGCGCGTTTGTTTACATGCACCGAAGAAACTAGTTTCCGAATTTTTAATGTGATTATTTAGTCATAAATTATCCTTACGGCAGGCCTTGGGAGTCCGTAAGTTCGGAACGCCGTAAGTAGGTCGGTCGTCCGTTCGTAACCCGGGGACCGCATTTTTACTTAATTTTCTCAGTCTTCGTTTTATTTTTTTCAGTTCACTTGTTTCTTCACGTAAATGCTTAATTTTGAGTTTCACCACTCGATTTCTTTTCTTTTTTTTTAACCCAAACAATTATAAATGAATTACGGCTCTTACTTTGGCTTCTAAGTCTTCTCACCTCATATTTCGTATTTACAAAAGTTATTTTTTATATTTAACTTTCTATATAGGTTAGTTTCGAGTAAAAGTTATTCATTGCTTTTTAATTCCTGCTTCATACGGGAGTATAAACATAGTTTTCTTCTGTTTTCAACATCCTTTAAGAATAACAGGTATAAAAAATAAATAGTAAAAGAACCATAGCTGTACTTCCTCCGTTTTAAGGAAATGTGACTCGTTTGAATTAAAATATTTTGTTAAATGAGAAAGTTTTAAATGAAAGACCTCGTAACATATATAAGTTGAAATCTCTAACCTCTCATCCTCTAAATATGCTGTAAAACCTCGAATAAATTGAAATAGCCTCATTGCTTGTTGGGAAGAGGTCAAAAGATGTCTTTAAAAATGTCCTAAAATGGACTTATGATCACCAAAATTTATTGAAATTTAGGCAGTGTTGTTAACTTTTAAATATGAAATTTAATTTAGCCTATATCAATGTATTATATTTGGAATTACTACTTTAATGGTATCATATTTTAGTCCTTAATATTAAAATGGCTCATTAATTAGTCTTCTTCGGTCCTTTTTACAGCTATTTCTGGCTATAGGTCACATCCCCTGGAAGGTATTAGTCTAATCTCCCACACTGACCAGGGAGATACGTTTTGTAATTACTGCCAGGTGTTTTGGGACAGATACTGACGGGTTTTCTAGACCTTCCTCTGGAAACCATTATGCAATGGCTTCAAACTGAAAGAGAAGTGAAGAAGAGGCTGGCAAGCACAGGATAGAAAGGAAATAAACATGCAAGCTGGCGCCGGGATTCGAGCCCATGTTCTGATGCATCGCCCGTCTAGACCACAAGGCTATCTCCGAACGGCTAAGGTGAATTAGTACATACCAGCATTTTATAACATGTACACAATAATTCTAAATTTTCAAATACAAAATTCCATGTAAATTTTGTGCATAATTCTTTGAGTTATTTAAGAGCCCAGCATGAGGCCCTTATTGCGATATAGGGTTATAAACACCAAAATTTAAAAAGGGCAGGATAATATTTTTTCTCTCAAATATAAAGTATGACTTACGAAAAGTTTCTGCCTAAGTTATGGTGGATTTCACTGTTCTCGCCTCAGACTATAATCTTTGTGCATCAAAAACTAAATTGTTCTGTAAAACTGAATTTTTATTAGAAAATTTAGGTTCTTTTAAGGAATATCCCTAGTAATATTTGTACCTAGAAGCTCAAAAATTGCCAATTATGTTGGTATTCAGTTCTTTACAATTCTTTGGCAGCCTCCAAATGCTTTCTTATCCCCTCTGTGTATTTGTATCATTGGGCAACTTTTTCTTGCGATCTTGCAGTGCTAGTGTTCGAAAATTAGGAAAATATGCAATTGGTTGTCTGTTTAAATTTTAGACGTTTCTATCTCTTTCGACATTGATTGGTCGAGTCTTGATCAGAGTTGGTTGTAGAATTGCCATTTTAAAAAAAACGAATATAGTAAGGCGTCCATTGAACCATTCATTTGTAAACCATGGTGTGTGATCAGCGAGGAATCCGATATTAACTTTCTTTGAAAATTGCTTCATTGAGGTCAATGCTATCCTTAGACTGTGATACTATTCTACACATATTCAAGAAATACGGGTATAGATTGATAAGCAGGTGAGTAAATTCAATCATCACCTCTTACGCAAAAAAGTCCATTGAACTTAAGGTCCTGACTCAAGCAATTCAGGCGACTGCAAACCTTTTATTTTTTTTTACATATTTCTTTTACCAATGCACCTAAAATTATAAAAATTTAAATATGAACTTGTGAAGCATATGGGATTTATATTTTCTTGTTTTTAATTTTCAAAATAGTCTGCAATTAATTAAATTAAAATTCAAAAACAGTCAATTTTGGGAGCTTTTCGAGGTATTTTTCGGCATTTTCAGCTTAAAAAAAAATGCTTGATGAAAACTTGAAATGATAAAATATTCGTAAAATAATGATTTTTATTTAAAATATTTATTATTAGTGCAATAGTTAATTTTTAAAATTGTTTGAGATTAAATTATTTTTACTTGCTATCAAATAATCATAATAAAAAAGTTTCACTAAAGGCTTTCTAAATATTATGCAAATTCATTTGATACTAATCTTGTCATTTGATACTGTTCATCAGTATTTTTTTTTTTTTTTTAGAAACATATTTTAATAGAATTAACAATTTTTGAACTTTAATTTAATTAATTGCAGAATATTTTGAAAATTAAAAACAAGAAAATATAAATCTCAGATACTTCATAAGTTTCTATTGAAATTTTCAGGATTTTAGGTGCATGGTAAAAGAAATACAATAAACTCCCCATTATCCGCGGAATTGGGTGGCGCGGCAATGGCGGATAAGCGAATTCCGCGGATAATCCGAAATAGGACGAAAAAGGACGAAAATCAACACAAAAATGCTTTTAACATGTTTTATTTACATTAAAATGGCAGTACATACATTATAAACAATTATTTTATTTTATTTTACTTTATTTTCTTACTTTTTAACAAAAAAAAATTGGTCTTGATTTTTTTTCGTGTCGAAACACGAAAACCCCCTACTTGGACGTCGCTAAATGTGCCTCTTTTATTGTTTACCTTAGTCTAGATTTAAATTTTTTTTTGTTAATTGTTTATTGTTCAGGAAAAAAAATGGAAACAGAGAGTCCGCGGTTAATCCGCCCGCGGATAATCGGGAGTTCACTGTATATTAAAGAAATAAAAGGTTTTGCAGTCGCCTGAATTGCTTGAGTCAGGATAGTTAAATAATTGTATTCAGTAGAGATAAGATAAATTAAAAATGTTATTGAGTAAATAAAATAAAAACTTATTTTGAATGAATTATTTACATGAATACATTTATTTATATGTATTTATTCGAATTGTTGTTGAGCTGAACCTCAGCTTTATATTGACAATATTCCTCCATTTTTTGCTTTTTCTTCTATTATCCTAAACAAAGTTCAGTTGCAGACTATTCCCATTAAGCTTGACAAAATAAAACATGTAATTGCTAAACTTTCTTCCAAAATTCTAATGTGCTTCTGTATAAAAAAATTAAAAAAAAAAATCCACAGGAAAAAAAAAATTATCTAATATGTATCTGATTAAGTAGTATTGATCATTCCATTTGATTACGAATAAGTAGGCCAAAACATATCAGATATACGCCCCACTCAAGGATATATAAAAAAAATGGAAAAAAAAAAAAAAAAATCTTAAAATTTCAAAAATCTTAAAAAAAAAAAAAAAAAAAAAAAATTGGCTTTCAGAAGAAAATACAAAATACTCGAAATACAAAATACTTTTTGAACGAAGTTCAAGTTCTAGCAATTTGATATAATGACCGTAACATTTGCAAATGGTAACGATCTTTCAGCTATCTTTCAAAAAATGTTACTTCTTAATATTTCTTCATTTTTCTTGATAAATGTTACTTGTACATCTTTCTAAATATGTTTTAAGTTGGAACTTTTTTTTTTTTTTAAATAAGAAAGTGTAGAACTATTTTATAACTAGTAAATTACAGTAGGAGCTTAAATGAACAAAATCCAGTCTAATTATTATTATAGTAAAAGAGTAGACTTACCATAGACTTTGATAATCATTTAATCATTAATCCATTGATGTACAGGGATTGAAAAATTTGGATGAATTAAAAAAAAATTAACAGAAAAGTTTCTAACTTTTCAATCAGAGATTCAGATGATTAATGACCAGGAAAGTTCTCGATCGCTAGATTTATTTTAGATTTATTTTAATTCAGACTTACTTATAAATATAGATAAACCTCAATGAGCGAGACTAAGTTATTTATTAAGTGACATCCTAGAACAGCTGTTTCACGCTAAAATGGCGATCATCAGCTAGAAGTAGTCACCAGCAAACAACGAGGTCTCTATATGAACAGTATTAAAATTCAGTTGTCAGAGCTTGTAATCCATAGGTTCCGAGCTCGATTCCAATAATAGCCACTTTTTTTGCAGTGTTTATTGTATTTAATTATTTTAATGCATTTTTAATTGTTTAATTTTTTAAAATTATTTTATTAACGTTGCTTGAATTGATTTGCAAACCGTTTCACTAATTCATAATTAATTTCACACATTCGATATCTTTGTTTACGTTCTTACAGTGAGGAATTTTGAATTTTTCCATTGAGGGGCGGGGAAATAGTCAAACAGGCGAGGTGACGTTATAGCGACGTTTACTAGTTATCAGCATATTCGCAAATTCTGCGTATTTTTTTTATTATTATTATCGTTGTTGTCAAATATCAATTAGCATAATTGCCATTACGTCTAAATTACTGATTTAGTGAAATCCGAATTTCAAGAAGGTACATCATTTATTAATAAACAACAATTGGGTTTTCTCTTGAGGCAACACTGCGATAGATCCTTTGTTATTACCGTTGGGGATTTCTCAATTCTTGTTGCTTACGTAAATCAGTTACCGTTGCCTAGACATCAACTTGCTATTGCCAGCTAATAGAATTACGTTTAGGGATGAACTAATATTGGAGGAAGAACGCCATTAAATTTTATGAAGAGGTGTAACAGTTATTCTAAAGTTTTATTGTCTTATATGGGGACAATTGGAATAATTAATTTTTCGTTCAGTTAGAAAAACTTTTAATTTTTAAAGAGCTTAAAAAAAAAATAAAAGCCTACAATATTACACTTGAGATTTCATTAAAAGTTAATTACAGTAGAGCCCCGATTATCCGCGGAATTGGGTGGCAAGGGCTTCGCGGACAACGAAAAGCGCGGATAACCCGAAAAAAGACTAAAAATGAGGTGTAAACACACACAAAAATATTTCACCATTAAAAACTACGTTTTATTGTACAAAAAACAGAATATGTAAAACTTTTAAAATATATACAGTAAAGCAGAAACCTTTGCTCTGTTTGCATCCACAAATTCCGAGAAGGCCTATAGGATCACGATGCACAATAAACCAGTCAGTAATTTTCGACCATCGCACTGTAGGGCCTATTTTTTTTTCCTGTTGTTGGCTTGGATTAAAATTGTTTTTTTTTTTTAAGTTCGTAATTAAAAAAAAAATTCGCGGCACTCGCGGATAAACCGCACCGCGGATCATCCGCTCGCGATAATCGGGGCTATACTGTAATAGGGATAAATTCAAGGAACATTCTTATCTGAAAAGAAGACTACATATCTTAGATCTAATTAGATTTTCTTAGATCTAATTATAACAAATGACATTATTTTTTTTCTTCAAAATGTTAATTCTGTATTCATTCGTAAATTCTTTTTTTTTTTTTTTTATTTCTTAAAAAAAAGTGATTGTTTTAGGCTTAGCTTCTATATCTAATCTAATATTAAAGAAATGGCCTCAACTCCCAATCGTGCCTAGAAACCCAGTAAAAGTTATTCAAAATATGAAGAAAACAAATCAATTAATAAGTAAATTTGATAACTAAAAATAAACTTAATGTAGAACCGTAATAGTATAAGGAATTACAATAATTTACGACATCTTCACATTTCTACATTCATTCACAAATAACTTATAGCACCAGTTCAGTTTTGCTACATTAGATGTCGCTGAGGTATCTAGATTAAGCCGCAATCACCTACGTCATCGTGATTAATCCATTGTCAAGCCCCTTTTCTAATCTTTCGTGACCTGAACTCTACTTGTACAATTTCCACTAGAGATTTGTCAGTTTTGGGTAATAAATAAATTGATTAACAAAAGAACAAAAAAAAAAAAAAAAAAATCAAACCAACAAACGAAAAAAGTTATCAATACTTATATTCTGCAGTCCAACAACAATTAAAGTTAAAGAAATGTGTTTTGTTATGTTAAAAAGAAAAATATAAATTTCATTTTCAAAAAGGCATAATTTTTTACAGCCCTTTAACCCTGATAGATCTACGCAAAAGATGTAGCCGATACCGAGTGATTCCCCATCCAATGCTTCGGGATTTATGTGGTCCATTTTCAGGACAGATTAGTGATGAGATGGATTAATGAGGTAACGCGTTTATTGCTTTGTGCATTTACGGGAATGAAATAGCTGAAATTAAAGCACAAATTGATTTTTTTCCCGCCAAAATGTAATAAATTACTCAATAATATACAGCTGTTATACTATTCATCTTTTTTTTTTTTTAAAGAATTTCATTGTTGTTGGTTGTGAGAATCCAATTATTAATTTTCATTCAATTAATGAATATAAGTTCATGATTATTAGACAGCCTTCAATAACACGAACATATTAATTAATAAAGCATAATAATAATAATAATAATTTATTTTTCTTTGATACATTGTTAAAGTCCTGTTGGGATCTCTGTAGGTGCTTGGATTATGTTATACAAAATTATATAAGTATATAAATTAATAACATAAAAAAAATACAAATATAAATCACACAAGAATGTAACAGATTTAAAGCCATTGTTTTATTTAATTTATTTTAAAGAAATACTAAGAGAAAAATAATAAATTTAATAATAATAAATTTTGAAATTAAAATTATAATATTAATCTTATTAATAATTAAGTTAAAAAAAAGAAGAAAAAAAATAAAACAATTTTCTTTTTAAAATATAATAAACGTTACTTAATTATACATTTTTTTTTAAATATGCAAATAATTATTCTGTCAAATAAAAAAGTGAAAAAAACTACAAATTAAAGATAGATAATAATAGTTTATAAATATAAAACCATTGGCACTACAAAATTGCATGAAACAAACATAAAGAGAATATAAATATATAAAATAAATAAATGAATTCTATTTGTAATTCAGTAGGTTGTAATGTTTTATAAGCCATTCTCTAACAATTTTTTTTAAAAAAGAAATTTTTGAAAAATCATTGACATTTGTTAATAATAATAATAATATTTTTAAGGAAATTTATTGAAGTGTCAAATATTAAGTAATCATTACAATTAATATACACTAATTGTAAAGATAAACATTAGCTGTCATAGAAGCCGACGTTCTTCTTTTTCCGGTGTTATAGTTACCTTACGACCAATGCCCTATTAAGGAAAGTATATTAAAGTATTAGTTTCGCTGCATCGTCCCTCAAAATTTTGTTTGTGAAAACTAAAAAAAAACAAACAAAAGTTTTCCATTCTCTTTGCTTTCGTTATCTCTAATTTTCACTTACCATAAGAGGTCATATGTTTTGTGTTTCCCGCGCATCTTACACTGAAGTAAAAACAGCGGTAAAATACTGCTTCTATTTTTGGGCTTGCGTTTTCGCTGACGAACAGTGAAGTTGAATAACGCTTTGGAATGCTTGGGATGAAAACGAATTAAATGGTTGCATTGCTAACATCACCAATAAGCTTTACACTCTAATTAGATGATTAAAAATTACATTTTTTTTTTTTGTTTAAAATTTCGGAAAACAAAGTAAAACGATAACAAAGTAAGGTTGTACTCAAATTAAAAAAGACAAGGAAAATAATAATAATTAATAAATTCTTAATTTATTACATTTATTAATTTGTTATTTTCTTAGTATTCTATCTATTATAAACGGTTGTTTTGGTTGCTAGACTTTTTTTTTGGCAGTGAACCATTCGTATAAGAAGTGACAGCAATTGTAGACTATTTAGCCAAATAAATCGCTACAGACAACAATCGAAATTATATTCGTGATAAAACGAACACAGCCCCAGAATTCGAAGCCTTTGATCATTTCAGATAGCCATTATAACAGTTAAAATTCCTTCAGTATTGCATGAGCTTAGAGAAAAAATAAATAATGCAACAATTACCCAAAATCAACAACGTGAAAATTCGTTTAAAAATGATATAAATTAAATCTGAAGAAGTAGGCTAAGTTCATCAACGTAAAAATGATGGGAAGTTATCGTCGGAATCGCGGTGGTGCCTCAAAAGCAAAAATAACGAATAAAACAATCAATAATGAAAAATTAATGAGAAAATTCACGTGCCAGCAGTCAGCCGGTCTCAATGAATTTTTTTAATTCATAAAAATTCAATCTCTGCACTGAATTATTAATAAGCACGAAAGGGTGAGACCAGATTGTTTACCAAGTAACATCCTGGATTGTTTAACAAATAACATCTTTGGCGATCATCAGCCAGAAGCAGTCACCAGTAAACACTGACGTTTCAGTACTAGGCCAATAAGAATAATCTTCGGAACCGCAGTGGTGTCTCATCCTTTGTTGACAGGTGAAATCTAGACCTTACCAAGTCCCTACCTAGGTAAACATGATTGCTAAAGTAAGTTTTTTTGGTACTTTTCATTAAAATATCGCCAGAGGTTGGAATGAATATCTGTGACCATCGGTGTCAATTTTTCCTTCGTAAAACAGATAGCTTTTTTTTTTCAGTAAGATAGGTCTATAAATCAATACAGGACCGCGATTCTCAATGGTGTGACGCGAAAAAACAACAACAATAAAGTATTTTAATGAAAACGGAAAAATAAGAGAAAATATAAAACATCTCTGTCGCGCATCTGCCGCGTTAAGTGCATTTCCCAAAGATAAGCCATCTTGAGATGTGTGAATAGTATTTGTTAATATTGTAATAGGAAAGTTTGACATTCAGCTATCCAAAGTCAGTTAGTTTCAGCTGAAAAGCCCAAATTTACAAAGTTATCCATGTTGATTACTGAGGTCACGCTCCACTTCGAAGGCCCGCCCCCTAAAAGCCCTTGAACATTTATCGAAATTTTTATACTTATTTGTAGTTCAACCAATGCAATGCCCTAAAAGCTCTGAAAAGTCTGTGGTGAAAACTAAAAGATTTTGAAAATAGGAAAAATCATATATATATATTCGTGATCTACGAACCTTGAATAGCGTTTATCACAGTACCGTGGTCATCTGCTGAGGTAGGGGAGGTGTTAAATATTTTCAACAACGTTATTTACAGGGAAACACGTAATTGTAAGTAATGCAAACTGGCATGGTTAAAATTAATGAGTAATAATTACATAATTTTTATAAAATCAAAGATAATGTGGGCTTGTTTACATTTGAACAATTGTTGAATACGTAGTAAAGCAACGAAAACGTTTGGAGTGCCGTGGGATATTAGGAAGAACGTCTAGTGTGCCTCCGAATTTTTTCCAAATACCTAAGTGTGCCATGAAGGAAAAAAGATTGAGATCCACTGATGTAGGGAATGCTTTATTCGAAAAAAGGCGAAATTGTAACGGGATGTATTAAGGCAATTTTTTTAGTTTATTCTCTCATAAATTGCTTTAGATTGTGAGAGTAATAGTAAAGTACTCTCACAATCGTAATGATTATAATTACATAATAAATATTATGAATATTAATAAATTTTTACATACAGCAAAATTAACGTGCCTAACCATCATAAGATTAAAATACAAAAACTATATTGGCACTAACCTTGATATTTAAAACATTAAAAGACCACGACGTTTCAGAGCTTCACATGTTAAGTCCCCTTATCAAGTGGAAACGGGTCAATTTTAATTAAAACCTTTCCTTATCTGGATAAGGAAAATTGACCCATTTCCACTTGATAAGGGGGCTTAACAGGTGAAGCTCTGAAACGTCGTGGTCTTTTAATGTTTTAAATATCAAGGTTAGTGCCAATATAGTTTTTGTATTTTAATTAATAAATTTTATCTGCGGAAAAAGGGTGAATAAGCCTGATATCACTGCTTTTTTTTTTACGATAAAAGAAAACAAAGAACGCACGTAACTAAACAAAACAGAAATTCACTGAGCTATTTTTGGTATTTATACTGGGAATCGGAGACAGTACTGTTGACCTCTCATCAGTCCCATCCCCCCAGTATACGTAGCTCAGTGAAGTGGGACAAACACACAAAACCCAGACAAACATACAAATCAATGACCCCTCAATTAGAAAAACATCAAAACAAAATCAAGAATAAAAGGGGTGAATAATTAATCCCAGCTACAAATTCCCAGTACAAATACCAAAAATAGCTCAGTGAATTTCTGTTTTGTTTTGTTTAGTTGTATGCCTTCTTTTCTTTTCTTTTATTGTAAAAATTGTTCTAACGAACGTTAAATTTCATTTAAACTGCGTTTGCTTTGTATTTTTTTTTGTATGTTTTGGGTTAATTTTTTTTTTTTTTTTTTTTAGACTAACCACATTACCCGTGATTTTTTCTATATTCTATCGGGAACTATGAAACTGTGCTTGTTTAATGTTAATAAATATTCCGTTAGTGATGGCAGTTGGCCAACGAGACATTAAACGTACAAGACAAATGTTGACTAAGGAATGAGAAATAGAGAGATAGAAGCAGCTTGCCCTTGACGTTGATTGATCTTGAAATAGTTACGTTCGTCTATAAGATTTACAAACCATTTTTACGGTCGATCCTATTTATAGAGTGGCTACTTCGTACTTGCGTTAAATAGCTACCGAAAGAAAAGTATGCAGACTTCTGCCAATGGGTTTCCCCCCCCCCCTTCCGCTCATTAAAAAAATAAATAAATCTGGAATTAACAATGCCAGCACTAAAGTTAGCGTTTGATTTTTAAGAAGTGTTAAAAAAATTATTACTAGATTCCTACTTTATTTTGGTATTTTTTTTTTAATTGCTTAAAAAAAAAAAATATTTCCTTACTTAATGTCTGAAAATAAATCAGACATTTAATATTTTTTCAGTAATCTGCCATTTTTAAAAATGGAACATAATGAAAGTTGTATATAAAATGGTTCCTACGTCACCCTGGGAACCGGATGTTCACAAGAAGAAGCATTCCAATTTTTCCCTAGCCTCATATTATATTCTTTGGGTTGTTAGCTATTGTAAAAGGCTATATTCTTCACACTTGCAGTTCATCTGCTCTCGGTCTCTACTGAGATGAGAGACGCCGGCATAAGCAGAAATAACCGCGTACAGCACAGCTGACAGTACCTCACTGAACCTGGCAGGGCACCCCCTCGTTACATTATTCTCACTAAAGAAAATTTGCCACATAAGGCAATGACCATAAACATAATATGAAGAATTACGATATTAAACAATGTATCTCATCAGTTTTGGATTAATCATTCCAGGCATCTCAGTGACTTGAAAAAGTAAATTGTTCATGAATGAACAGTTTGTGTTTTCGACAATAGATGTCACTGAGATACCTGGAATGATAAATCCATTACAAACAATATAAGTTACCAACATCTTGTGTCACTATTTCCTGTGGTACTTTTTTCCACAGGAATTGAATTTTAAACCATTTAAAAAAACAAATGTAAATTTTTGCAAGACACCTACTTAATTTTATTTTATTACTTCTTTTTTTTTTTTTTTTTTCATAGTTTAATATTTTTGAAACAATCGTTTTAATATTTACTAGGAACCACCTATAAGAGAGCCTGATTCTAATAGACAGTAATTCTCATTTGAAGTTCACTTGAATATTTCCAGTAACTATTGATTAGACGTTTCATTCAGATTCACTAACATGGGTTTAGCTCAGAAAACATTGTTGATGTTCAATTAAAGAAAGAAAAAGACTAATTAAATTTAATCGTTTACTTCGTAAAGTAATGTCGGTGTTACAAGATAAACAAGGATAAATGAACAGATACAAAAGAAAAACTATTCATAATCAAGCCAGTCTGTAGCAATAAATGTAAAGAACATTCAATTAAAATAGTCCTTCTTTCATCAATCGTCTGCTTCATTCATTCTTTAGTTTAAACTAATTTTTACCCTGTCTGTAGAAAGATCTTCACATGCGATCGTACAAACATTGGTAATTTCACTGATAATAAAGCGGTTAAAATCTTACCAAAACTTTAAAAGCAAAAAAAAAAAAAAAAATGAATAAATAAATAAATGAATAAATAAATAAATAAATAAATAAATAAATAAAAATTGAAGAAAAAAAACAGGCTTTTTTTTATATTTTTTGTGAATGCTAGACTACGACTATATACCTTGAAAGCATATCTGTTTCAGTTACGATCCTCTGCAATTATTGATTTTAGAGTTTGTATTTTTTTTTTGCCACTACCATAACTTGGAGGAAAAGCAAGGAAAGCAATGCAGCCATCTGCATTCGTTTTTTGTGTTTTTGTTTTTATACACAAGTTTTTATAAGTTTTCTATTTTCTGTGCGATGTTTTTAGAATGTCTGTAGTGTTTAACGTGCAGTGAGTAAAAATTAGTAAGTGAAGGAAAGCAAGAGAACGAGCAATTTGGACAATAATAATAAAGATATGTAAAAAAACAAAAAAACAAAAAATATTTAATTTACCAACGACGGTTTCAGTCTGCCACGGGAGACCATCTTCAAGGTGAGAACATGACACAAGACAGTGGAATGACATTAGCATTTGTGGTTGAGTTGACAATAATGGGAGAGTGTCATGTGGAACATTACCACATAATTAGTGACTATATGACCCATCACCCACATGTTATTGTCATTCCCTTGTCTCGTCAGGTTCTCACCTTGAAGATGCTCTCCCGTGGGAGATTGAAACTTGTCGGTGGTAAACTAGCTATTTTTTTAAACATATCTTTATTATTATTGTCCATCTTGTGCATTCTCCTGTTTTCCTTCATTTCCTAATGTTCTTAGAAATTCAATAAGGCGTAAAATATTTTCAAAGAATTCAGGATTTGTCTTTTATATTGTTTTTATTTATAAATTGAATCATTGTAAAATCTCATTCACGATCATTTTATGTTTTCTTTATTGTTGTTATCAACATTCTCATTATTATTAAGAATGATATACAGTAAAACCCCGTTATTATGCTCGTCAAGGGACCATGAACTACAAGCGTAATAAGCGGGATAGCGCTATACGGGAAATGATTTATTAGATGGGGAAATATTTAGATACCATTTTACAGGAAAGATACTTGATTCTGCAATAGATATAGTGCAAATATGAGCTTATTTCTTATTGAAAAAATCTTTGATTGTGGTTTGCCGTGTGTCTGTGCTACTGTTATGAATTATGACATTTTCAATGCGGTTCAAGTAACTATTAACATCAATTGATACACCACTAGGAGCAACTCTAATATATTTTCGGAGCAGATTTAGTGCACTGCCCGCTATTTCACGCGCCTTTTCTTGAATGATTGGGAATGATTGGCACTTAATGGGACTGATGCATGACGGGACTGATGAATCCATTCAATTAGAATTTCCTCGGCATCTTCTTATTTTCAACACTACTTTTTTACGTTTGCAACCACCCTTAGCTGCATTGGTAATTCCATTCTTATTTTTTATTATTGTTCTCAGACTGGATGAGGGAATTCCTAGAGATTCTGCAAAATCCTTCTGACTTAGTGTAGAATTCTCGTCGTACTTACGGAGAATCTGCAATTTTTCACTTATAGAAAGGGATTTCCGCTTCGACATTTTGCACTAACTCACTGCATCACAGAACCGCACTTCAAAGAGTTCAAAGATTCCTTCCTACCAGGGAAAGAAAAGAATCTTTACAGTGTTACATTTCTTTTCGGTACAAAATTTCCGATATAAAAAAAGCGCTACAAGCGGGATTTGAAGCATTATAAGAGGGTAAAAGTATAGAGAGTTACATAGAAAATTCCAGGGACCATATGAAAGGAGCGTAAAGAACGGGATAGTGCTATAAGCGGGAGCGTTAAAAAGGGGTTTTACTGTAATTATTATTACTATTGCTTTTATTTTTGCTAATTTTGAGTAAATTTTTTGCCAATTTGTTATCATTTGCTAATCTTCCTCTTTACTAAAAATACCTAAGCAGAAATATCATCTCAGACTTTTGAGTATTTCCGGAGACATGAAAATCCATGGGATGATGCCTTACACTGTTAATATTTGAACGTTAGAACTCATTCCCTAGTGCTCTTTAGAATATTGTTCAATTCCTCTTTATTTTTTTTTTGGAATGAATAAATGTAGGCCTCAGTTTGATTTCCCAAAGTAGCTGAAAGTTCTCCAAGTTCCTTTCGAGTTTCCGAATATTAAATCGCGGATGGCTGCTTCTTCGCTTCAGCGGCAGTGTCTTCTTAATATCATAGCAGGAAAAACAAAAAGTGTTTTTCATGATATTTTCTCATAAGGATTTTTATTTGGTATTTGACATTGTTGTTGTTGGACAAAATAAGGTCTACTTCCATTCAGATTTATTTATTTTGTTTTTAAGAACAAACATTTTTTTTCTTATTATTATTTCAAACTACAGTAAAACCCCGTTATTACGCTCGTCAAGGGACCATGACCTACAAGCGTAATAAGCGGGATAGCGCTGTAGACGGGAAATGATTTATGAGATGGGGAAAGATTTGGACACCATTTTACAGGAAACGTACATGATTCTGCAATGGATATACTGCAAATATGAGCTTATTTCCTGTTAAAAAGATCTTTGATTGTAGTTTGCCGTGTGTGTGTGCTGCTGTTATGAATTACGACATTTTCAATGCGGTTCAGGTAACTATTAACGTCAATAGATACACCACTAGGAGCAATACTAATATATTTTCGGAGCAGATTTAGTGCACACTTTACTTTTTTACGTTTGCAACAACCCTTCGCTGCATCGATAATTGCATCCCTGTTTTTCATTGTTGTTCGCAGGCTGGAAGAAGGAAGTCCTAGAGATTCTGCGAAATCCTTCTGACTTCTGTAGAATTCTCGTCGTACTTAAGGAGAATTTGCAATTTTTCACTTATACAAAAGGATTTCCGCTTCGACATTTTGCACAACTGTATCACAGACCCGCACTTCATAGAGTTCAAGGATTCCCTCCTACCAGGGAAAAAAAAAAGAATCTTTAGTGTTATATTTCTTTTCGATGCAAAATTTCCGATACAAAAAAGCGCTATAAGCGGGATTTGAAGTGTTACAAGAGGGTAAAAGTATCCAGAGATATATAGAAAATTCTAGGGACCGTATAAAAGGAGCGTAAAGAACGGGATAGTGCTATAAGCGGGAGCGTTATATCGGGGTTTTACTGTATTAAAAAAAAACTATTGTATTAACTATTGTATTAGTAATTAGGTGTAATGCAAACAAAATTGGGATTTATCTGATTCGCCATGACAGAAATCTGTTGTTTTCTGGAATTGAAGCGCCATATAAAGCGTAATAAAGATTTCAATTTCAATAGTTCATCGAGTGGAAATACCTGCTGTAATAGCACTATATTTTATTTTCCTCCAGTCTATTACTTAAGATTGCTCAGAAGTGAAGACCTCTTCCTCTTCCTGTCTACAATGGAAAACTGTTAAGCTGTATTGACATCGAGGAATATCTGGTGATTTTTTTGTTTTTGTTGTTATTATTCGTTTTTAAAGTAATAAATGTTTTTAACATAGTAACAAGTGTTTAGCATAAGGAATAGCAGAATAAATATTTCCTATTTCTTTTAAAAATAAAGGATGTAAAACAGCTGTTGGATATTGTTAAATTTGGAAAATGCTTGCTTTACACATGCTTTATACAATCGAAAAAAAAAAGAAAAAGAGATTCCACTTTTTCTTATAAAAAAGAGTCTACAGAAATCCTATTTTTCTTAAACACATTTACTGAAAAATGTGAAATTACTTTTGGACCACTCTGTACGATAAAGTAATTGAAACGTATGGTAGTTCCAATTTACAGATAGTAATAAGTTGAAAATGTCCAAATACACTTAAATCGTTGCAGAAAGAATAAATATTGTTATTTTTTTTAAATATTGAAGTGCTAAATTATTTTCATTAATAATTTAACTATTTGATGCGTTCTTTAAAAAGATGTTGGGAAAAATATTAATATTAATAAAAAACTTCTCGAACTTAGATATCTCGAAAAATTATTTTTCCCCCTTGATATTACATATTCATCTAATGTTAATTGTAATTCTTATGTCGAAGAGTTTTCACTCAAAATCTTGTAATGTCGAATATTTTTCGAAGTAAAAAATGAATTTTTCCGGAAAATCGCCGTTCAGTTGTATCGAAGCAAATAGAGGTATTTTTTAAGAAATTCTAGCAACGTAAGTTCATTGTATTTTACTAATTCTTTTCAATTTAATGTAATTATTTTCGAATTTAAAAACTTTTGAAAACTAAAATTATCATTGCTGTATTTAGACTTATTGCTAACTATCATTACATATTTATACTTATTCTCATCTATAAGACTCTAATTTTTAGAATATTATTCCGTATCTTGTATTTTTACGTGAATTTTTATGTTTTGAATATGACCTTGTTATCTCGAAAACTCGCTATATCGAATTTTTTTTAGCGTCCCTTCGACTTCGAGATATCGAGAGTAGACTGTACTACTATTCGCGAATGGGTCCCAAACGGACCACGCATTAGCCCCCCTGACAACGTCAGGACAAGACTAGGAAATCAGAGACGAGAATGCACTTTCTCGTCGAGGATACACCTGAGAGAGTAAGTCCCAGGGGGGAAACGGACGAAACACAGAAGAAGAAAGAAACAGCTATGTGCACGGTGATATCAACACACACAACTGCCGTATTTGGGCTGATACAAATCCACACTTTGTCAAGAGATCCCCTTACATTCGCCGAAAGTCACAGTTTGGTGTGGGTTCACTGCTTCTTTTATCATTGGCCCGTACTTTTATGAAGAAGTTGATAGAAATGGACTAGTGACTTGTTCTGTCAATTCCG
This sequence comes from Thereuonema tuberculata, assembly GCA_023159025.1. Lineage (NCBI taxonomy): Eukaryota > Metazoa > Arthropoda > Chilopoda > Scutigeromorpha > Scutigeridae > Thereuonema > Thereuonema tuberculata. The sequence continues at coordinate 122,735,531 of JAFIDM010000001.1, forward strand.
ACAGGTATGCCGATATGCTCTAGAACTTTGTGATACCTCAACTGCAGCAAAGAAATTGTATTGATTCTACCATTTTCATGCAAGATGGTGCGCCACCGCACATCGGACGTCGGGTGAAGGATGTCCTGCAACAACATTTCACAGACGCTACAGTAATTAGTCGCGCAGTTCCCATGAATTGGCCTCCGAGGTCCCCTGATCTGAATCCTTGCGATTTCTGGTTGTGGCGCTACCTGAAAAGCATTGTGTATCAAGGACATGTTCCTGACATTCCTACCTTAAAGATCAAATAACGTTACATATCAGACGAATAAATGCTGATATGCAGCGAGCCACCGTCGATAACCTCGTGCACCGCATGCAATTAGTGGAACATCAGGCTGGTGGTCACCTTGAGCCAAAATTGTAGGTCGCTATAATAAACATAATAAACTGTTGCTATAAACAGAAATATAAAATAACGTATAAATGAAATAATGTTTAAAAATCGACATAGGCCTATTTTGTTGATTGAAATCTTATTATTATTATTATTATTATTTTTATTAAAACAAAGATTCAAAAGTTGTAGAGAAACAATAGATATACTTGAAATTAATATAAATTACGTATTTCTTTATTAATTGTTTGATCTCTGATTTTTTTCTACAATGCTGGGAAAAACCGCTATTTTGAAGTGCCTCAAAAATTAAATTTCAATAAGGAACTCGCTGCTATTTTTCTTCCCACGTTGTGTAACGACAAAACAGATAACAACTGGGATTCCAAAAATAGAGTTAACGGATGTGGGAGTGACTTAATTGTGAAATTCAGTTACATAGCCATTACAATTTGGTTGATTTGTCTTATAGTGACAATAACTAAAAGACATTCCTGTGTAACCTTTTGGTTTCAAATTTAAAAGCCTTAAGCTAACATCTTTTTATTCAATAATTAAGCAATATATGGAGTGCTCAGAAGCCAATCAGTGTAAGTCAATAAACCAAAAAATGAAATAGGTTTTTTTTTTTTTTTAAATTACGTACCAAAAAATAACAATGTTTGTAAATTTGAAGAATGAATTTTTAATTGAAAAATTAACTGTACACTTGGAGGAGTGATTTGGCATTTTGTCAACCGAAAGTATAAACATTAGAGTATGACTTACAGAAAAAATTTCAATTTAAAGCAAAATGATTTACACTGATTGGCTTCCGAGCACTCCATAAGTAAGGCAAGGTATTGTCAAGCAGTTACGTTATTTGAATGTTTTACTTTGGAATTTGAAAGCGCTTAGGGTTAAAGCCTTTCATTAATTTATTAATCAGTTAAACATTATGAAAATATTAATGTACTGGGTTATTCATAATTTCTTGACACATTTCAGAGGCTTACAGCTTGGTTGCGAAAATAGGATTTTTTTTTTTTTACCCCGAGATATCAGATAAAAGGCAAAATCGCCAAGCCTTATTTTTCCTTAAGGCTTGAGCCACATGAAAAGGCTTTGTTGGCAGGCTAGATGTGGTCTACACGAGCTTTGCTAACGCCCCATTAGTTTAGCCCCCAGTCATTCTTACAGAGGTAAAGGAAAGGAAAGTGGACCCTCAAGGACTGAGCATTGCTACGGCTCACTAAACGCCACGTGTAGACCAGACCAGCGTTGCTGGCGTTGGTAAGTGCTGGTCTATACGAGCGTTTACTTTCTATGGAAAGTAAGATGCGGTCTATACGAGCGTTTTTCAACGCCGAGAAGGTCGGCGTTAATGCCTTCGTCGAAATAGAAATCACTTTCCATAGAAATACATGGAATTTCGGTCTGTTCTGTTGCTAACGCCGCATTTTCAATGCTCATGTAGACCAGCACTAAGTGATGCGGCAGACATTCAGGCGGTCATCAATTTCTGACCATAGGCGGTGCAGCATATCACACCGCATATCACTGTCAATGATTGCAATTGCATTGGGGATACGACATCACAGTTCGATGAGGTCAGCAGGAAGTGTGGGAACGAATACTTGTCCTTCACGTACTTCCAAAGAAAAAATTCTAAAGGACTCAGATCTGGTGATCTTGAGTGTTGTTTTTTTTTGTGTGTGTGTGTGCATAGACAGCCTTCATTTTGGAATCTTACATACCCAGCTCTTTGTGCTGTTGCGGGCCGGTGCCTTCTTTCTGAACCCACTTCTAAATCTCCGCTGCAGAGTCACCACTGAACTCTTTTTCGCATATTCCAAAACGCAAAACGACTTCTCACTTTGCGAAATTGTCATTTGCATTTGCGCCCTAGTGGCAGCCGATTAAACTAGGAGCAGCAAAAAAATAAAATAAAAAAAAAAAAAAAATGGGGAGTTTATCTTTCATTTGATAGCTCTGCGTCAAAAATCCCTTTTTTCGCCGCCGAACTGTGCCAGCCTTTGAAATCTATCAAGAATTAAGAATAATCCTGTACTATTGAATATTATAAAAACATTATTCTGTCTGTCATTATGTCATAAGACTAAGTTTTTCCACTTTTGTGACCAAACTATAAGAGATAGATTGGTCATGCAAATGGTACAATACAGATTTTTTAAGACAAACAAAATGCTACAAAAAATCTCTCGAAACAATGTTTTGGTTTCCAAGATGTCGCCTTTGAAAGGGTCAAATTTTGATTTTTTTCTCAATTTAAACGAAAAGTATAAAAGTTGGAAGAGAACATTATATTGAGCAAATGTTGATATTTGAAAGTTCTATCGAACGATATATCAGTCAATCACAAACGTTTCTGCGTTTGCAAGATACATGCAAAAATGTGTGTGGTGCAACCCCAGGTGTATGGCGCCAATCTGCAATACACCTGAGTTAAGCGGAGAAGGCCACAACAGGCTGAGAAGTCGTATATTCTCCGATCTCAATATTAATTGGCTAAATAAAATAACTTTTTTTTTTAATGCTCTATATGCAAGGGTTCCGGAGCGAAGCGACGGTACCGGCTAGTTATTACGTAATACATTGGTTAGTTATATTTAAAGACCCATTATTTCAGTAGTTAGCAAAGAAGAATGAATGGGAAAAAAATATTCGCTTTTTCTCTGGAAAATTTTTTTTCATGAGCTCAAATTTATTCTTTTAGAATTTCATTGTCATCCATGTAATTTCAATAACATGTAAAAGTTAATTTAACATTAATTCAGATTAGATACCTAAAGCTTGATAACATTTTAAATAAATCGTGCAAAAAAATGTAACATCTGTAAAATAATAAAAAAGAAAAACGTATTCTATAAGTATCTAAGATGCTAAATTAAATACTTTATATTAAGTGAAGAGAATTGAAAACGTAGCAAATTCACATCTCTGCTAAGATAGCGAGATGGCGGTTAAGATACACAGTCCGGCTATGAGTAGTACGGCTATGAGTTATGCCGTACGGCTATGAGTTATGCCGTACGTTCTTCAGTTGAATCACTACAATAGCACCAGTTGTGCAGTGGAATATCAAAATACTGTTTATTGATTTCCTCGACTTTTCTAGAAGCAGTTCTTTTAATAAATGAATAAACAGCGAGAAGATAAAAAAAATAACTTCGAGTTAAATTGTATTTTTGATAAGCATTGTAATGACGATATCAGTAATATTACGTTATAACAGTAATAATTTTGTATTTAAGATAAAAATACTTTCCTTTCAGCCACTCTTTCTTATATTCTCTTTCGGTTTTATTGAGTAGCTACAATTTTTAAGCGTAAATCTATGCCAATCTTATCAGAATAGCATCTTATCGCACGTTATTCAATTCAACTGATTCTAAATAATATTCTTCGCAAACAAAATTACAACATATTTCTATTTTACCTTATCAAGGTATTTTGATGACAAAGCACAGAACAGCAAAGTAATAAAACAGATGTTTTCTTTATTTTTTTAGAACACATAGCGTTTATGCTTATTATGAAATTGTCATTTAAATAATAAAGAAAACAAATTGATATATTTATTTTGAAATTCAAATTTAACGTTGGCTTAGCCTGTTTACTTCCATTGAAGGTACACTCCCATGGAAGGATCCACACTGGGACAAATGTTAAGCAAGAGAGGCCTAATAACCAAGCGTAGGGTCAGGAGTTTTTCCTTTTCATTTTGAAATAGATACTGAGGGGAGTTTTAAATGCCTTCCTCAGGAAACCCTTGTGGAATTACTTCAAATGTGAAAAAGATATACGTTCACTTGCCAATTTTCAAAAATTCGATCGGATTCAAGTAGATGAAAAAGAAAAGTAAAAACAAGTAAAAAAAAAATTGTGCTGAACCATAAAATTATGGGCGATCTTAATAATAAAAAATAAATAAAAATAATAATAAAAAAATTAAAAATAATAAAAAATTAAAAATAATAATAAAAAAGATTAGGAAAACAAAAAAAAATAATGCAGACATTGAGAAAAAAAGATTAAGAGAAAAAAAACAAAATACAGATACCGGTATATGGATTCAAACGGGCAACCTCCAGCATACATGAGTCCGAGATCTTACCCATCAAGCTACAGCTGACAACTGAAATGTGATGGTTGCATTTCTAACATTTAAGCTAATAGCGGAAATCCAATGATAACAATAACAAATATCTCGAACAAGGAATGGGGGGGGGGTCGCGTTGACCTCTGAAAATACCCCATTCCTACGGGGTTTGGGCCTCTGAATATGACGGTGAAGTCCGTTTGCCGATCCCACCTTCTGTTCGGGAATTGAGGCCCTAGACGGTCAATCATTTTGATTTTAATCGATTGAGTCAATCTTTAGATCAAACGACTGACCGTCTAGGACCTACTTTAGAGGTGAACAGATACGGACGGACAGAACAAACGCAATAGCTCCCAAATGGGTCGCTAAAAATGCCAGATATACACTGGAAAAGAGAAAACTTAAATAAGAAAGTTGGGAGGAGAAAAAAGAAAATGTAAAACAATTTAAAGATCAACTGAAAGCGGAGAAGTTTTACCTTTTAGGTTTTTTTGTTTTTTTTTTTTCCTTATGCAGATTGTTAGTGAATGAATGAATGAATGCCATACACTGTCAAACTTGGATAATTCGAACTTGTTTAATCGAAATTCTGGATAATTCGAATTTTTTGCTCGGTCCCTAGAATTCTTATTAAAATAATGTTAAAAATTCGTGGATAATTCGAATTTTATTTTGGATAATTCGAATTTTTCGTACGATTGTCCTTAAAATATAACGGTAAAAATAGTTCCTGAGATTTTTCTCAGCTAAGATACATTATTTATTTTAACGGTCTTTCTAAGGAAAACAAAAGCGAGGGTTAAATGTATTTTCAAGTGATAGGTTGGAATCATCCGCTATAACTCAAAGATTGCATTCAATGAAGCAATTAAAAATATCTGACTTATTTTGTTTTTCAAAGTAATGAATAATTAAGCTAGTAAACAATATTTGATTTAATGAAAAAAAAATTGTAGCAGTATTCTTAGATTAAGTTTATGTGTATCTTTGATCGTGGAGTTAATCTTTTTTATTTATCTCTTCTGTTTGAGAGAATATATGTAATTCGAATTTTTGGATATTTCGAACTTTTTCTCTGGTCCCTTCAACTTCGAAATATCCGAGTTTGGCTGTACTTTTGGTCAACACGGCCCCTCACTTTGGTCTGGTATTTACCAAAATCAATAACAAGGATATTAAAGCCGTCTTCAGACTTCTACTCAAGTTACATCTTCAAGAGTTTTGTGTTACCTGAAACGCAGACAAAATATGACCATACAGCAGCATCGGTTATCAAAGTATTACACAACATTAATGAAACACCTCTATTTTCATTCAGAATTAAAAAAAAAAACAAAAACAATCATCTCAGAAATCGACGAAAATAAACAAAATACGAACAGACATATCCATTATTTAAAAAAAAAATCTGTCTTATTTTCTCTGAATTTATTATTATAAGGAAGTAAAGATAGTTTTCCTGGTAATTTTCCGATCTCTTCAGTGACGAACACGGATTTCTCTGCAATTCAGTCATAATTTGTTTTTTCCTTCGTAATTAACTCTTCAAGCCGAGATAATTTTGAACCAGAGATCACAACATGTGGTCACAAAAATTTTTTCCTTCTTGCATCGAATGGCATGTTACACGAGTTTTGGCATTTACCGGAATTTATATATTTTTTTTTTTTTTTTATTTTGTTAAAGAGGTTTACATATATGGAAAACTGTTAACATATATGGAAAAGTAAAAGTGAAAAATTCTGTTTTATTGCTCTCGAATTAGCGTATGTTGTAAACGCTTAAGGACAATACAGTATTTCATTAGTTATTAAAGAATATAGTAATTATAATTAATAATTAATTAATTTCCATGATATAAAAAAAGGAGAGCATATATTTTCTACACTGTTATAATAAGAACCACTTAGTTCCTAAGATTATTTTATAAAATGCTTGTCGATAAGTTTTTATTTTAAGGCGACGTTTAGTAAATGTCCAGATTTAAGAGGTGTTACAGTATATCCGGAATATATAGAATATATGTATAGAAATGTTTGTGATATTTCCTTCCTTTCATCGACTTTGGCCAACTATGGACCACGGGCTAGCCCTATCTGATAACGTCAGGGTGAGGCTAGGAAATTCCAGAAGGGGGACAATATTCACATCTCGTCCAGAAATAACCTTGAGATAGTAAGTCCCAGGGGACGAACGGACGAAACACAGAAGAAGAAAGATGAAACTCCATGCTCTCGACCGGGATTTGAACCGGGTACCGGCACACAGGCCGCACGGCAGACCGACCCCTGAGACCGCACGACCACGCCGGCACGGTGATATTTATTGAAGATGAATTTTTCTGTAAATATAACTGCTGCTTTACACACTCTCGAAAACTTGCTTCAAACCGGCTAGTTGCTCGAAAAACTCTCACTTTTTCGAAAAGTCAGAAACCTATCAGTTTCTCTAAATGTAACGCTAAATTCAGGCCAGCTATCGACACCCTTAGCGGCGAGAAATTTATTTAAAAAAAAACCGTGACAGTGCTAATTTCCCGCTGAAATCTGGATATTCCTGGTTCCATCCATGGTTTCATCCACCACCACCTCTTATCCCGGGATTTTTTTTTCCTTTTTTTTTTTATCTCTGCTGTGAAGTGAGTTGAGAATTAAAGCTACAAAATCAATTTGTTTGTCGCTTCGCCGAACGGAATTTTCAGTCGCGATCTCAAAGAGAACAAAATGACATTTGCCACTGGCATGTTTAAGAACGACATCGTTTTCTCCAAGTGCAAATGGCAACTGACAAGTTTTCAATCTTGTTTTGGACAAATTTTCGAGCGCGTGTGAAACAGCTATAAGATAAGATTAAGATTTCGTATCTCACACGAAAAAGCAGTGTGTACGCACACATCGCCTCTCATTCTCGTTACAGTTGAGAAAATTCGTAACAAAGAAAGTGTATTGGAAAAAAAGGTGTCAGGAAAGATGGAGTTAGAAATGAAAATTTTATTTAGAATACAAATGGTATCTGTGAGATTCAAGTTATCTTTAAACGAAATTTCTAATAATAATTTTCTAATTAGAAATTTTCTAATAATTATTATTAGAAAAAGTAAATTATTTTTTAGCAATAAGTACAGTGAGGTAGAAAGTAAGTTGTTTTAAAGGAAGTGTACATTAGGGATTAACAAGATATTGCAAATTAGTATTCCTGAATTGCCTTTAGCTAAAATAATAACGTAAAGTTGAGTTCTAAACAATTGACTAAATGCATTGAATTTTTTTTGTAATTAATTAACTGTAAATAAATATTCAGGTGAGGGACATAATAGAGAATTATCTTTTATTCTGAAATTGTACTACTAAATTATCCAACTATCCTGTCATCTGCTGATCCAGTTTTCTGTACTCAAAGCTCGTCTCGCAACCGGAGTTAAGATTTTAACTCTATTTAGAGAAAACCAATCCATTAGATTTCCTTCACGTTCTGTTCTTCATTTCAATCCAAAACTTTCCACTACACGTTGTGTAGCTTATAAATAGATATCGTGTTACTAAAAGTACTCTGAAAGATGCTTTGAGAATTGCAAAATAAAAAAACAACTTTTGTAATAGAAAAATTAAATGGTAGAGCAATGATTTTTTTTTTTTTTTTTGAGTAAAGACTGTTCAGAAAAGTGTTATAATTCGGTAACTATGGAAACCTGTTATATTTTCTTGATATTACACATTCATCTAATGTTAATTTTAATTCTTATGTCGAAGAGTTTTCACTCAAAATCTTGTTATGTCGAATATTTTTCGAAGTGAAAAATGAATTTTTCCGGAAAAATGGCCGTTCAGTTGTGTGTAGAAGCAAATAGAAGTATTTTTCCAAGAATCTCTCACACCCTTCATTATCTCTCTGAGGGGTCAGGGACGATGCTTTTCAATTTAATGTAATTATTTTCCACTACTTTTAAAAAATTAAAATTATCATTGCTGTATTTAGACTTATTGTAATATCATTACATATTAATAGTTATTCTCATCTATCAAGACTCTAATTTTTAGAATATTATTCCGTAGCTTGTGTTTTTACGTTAATTTTTAGGTTTTGGTTATGACCTTGTTATCTCGAAACTCGCTATCTAGAATTTTTTTTAGCGTCTCTTCGACTTCGAGATATCGAGAGTATATTACAGTAAGAGATGACATTTGTATAACTACTTCTGTTTATATTAAAGCATTAAATGTGATTGGATTCGAAGATTTAATGGAAAAAAATAATCTTTGTGTCGGATTATCTCGTGTAATTCATAAGCTCGTTTTAGCATCAGTAGAGCATTAAAACTGGAATAATGTTTATTTCCTGCAAGTTTGGATTGATTCAAGTGCCAGATTATGAGAACAACGGGGACTACATTATATTCCAACCGATAATAAAGATGGTCTATTTGTAGCTGTGCTAGTCGACACTGGTGTAGTCAGGAAAAGCATTGTTCCCATTTCCGTAAATTCCGTAACGATTTCGTTTAGGGATATAGTGAACAGAATATTGAACGCTTTACGCAACTTTTTATCATACACTTGAATTGGAGTTGCTGTTGGTGACATTCCGCGTACTTCAAGCCTAACAAAGAAGTTTGCAATGAATAACCTATCGAAAGGATTATTCAGTAGGATGTAATTCACAGTTCTGGGTTCCTCTGTGAGTTGCTTCTTAGCAACAGACTTTCTCATTGCTCATGTGACGTGTTTCGACGTATTTAATTAAGCTTTATTGTTCTGAATGCATTCAGATATTCGATGATGTCAGTGATTTTATGTATAACTTATCATTTAAAAATCTAATAGTTCTTCTTTGCCCTGTGTTCATTTCTTATATTTAACTATATTTCTCTGTACGGATTCACTATATCATTAATAAAAAAAAGTCATTGGAAGTTTGGTAGTTTTTACTTTAATTTTGTTGTTATTAAATTGAAACATTCAAAAAATATTGTATTCTATTAGATAAGATAATATCTACTAGACCTTCTGATACACAGTATTTTTATCACAATAAATGAAGGAAAATGACAATGAATTTTCACTTTTTTTAATTAATAACAAAACTGAAGGAGTTAATGGATAAGGGTAATTTTCCAAAAAAAGTATTTTTATTTTTAAATATATATTTCACAATTTATTGTAAATATCTTGTGCGTCCATTAAGAGATCTATCCAGTTCCGATCAAATGAAGCCATTTTCAATGATGAAGTTGCTGAATGTATTTAATTAATTTTCTTAAACTATTCCTTAAAATTATTTTTAAAATTAACAGGTTTTTCTTTTCTTTCTTTAAACTCGTCAAATAAAAAAAAAAAAAAATGAAAAAAGATGAAGGAAAAAAAAAAAACCTCCTTTTAATTTATAATATCGGTCAAATAAAAAAAAATCCTCATTATTTATTTAATTTGCCTAAATCCAATTTATTATTGAATCATGTGAAAAACGTAAAATCGACTGCCGAACACGGTCGAAGATGCCAGGTGCACGTCGAATTGTGTTGCACCCATACACTATGTGATCATGCAGTGCGTGGGCGTCAGGATCTGGTGTATACTAATACTTTAAGATATACGAATCCATACGACAAAGTCCGGAGGGTTTAAATCAGGGGGACGAGCAGGCCATGCTGTTTACTGAGGAGCAATTTAATGACTCTAGGCCAACATCTCCGTATCGTTTCATCGTTCATATCTTGGAAATAACGCATTTCCAGATACATATTTATATAACATTTATTCGTTGTTTTGATGATTGAATACAACCTTTAAGTTTGGCAGCACATTTCAGGTACACCCTGTATATATATATATATATATATATATATATATATATATATATATATATATATATATATATATATATATATATATATATATATGTAATTAGGGTTAAGTTCCTTTTCCACTAAACTCTTCCGAAAAAACATAAGTTCCAACTAAACTCTTCCAAATCACTGAACTTTGTTACATTGTCGGTACACGAATCAGAATTCAACTATATGTTCGTCCAATTTGAATTTAAATTTGATGAACGTGGAAGCTATTAAAACGAAAGACGTTTTGATAAATAACTTATCACCTAGAACTAGGAAATAAAAATTCATTCATTCATCAAATTGAGTTGGATCTCAAATTGGATTTGTTTATTCACGAGACTTGCCTTCATCGCCGTCTATGTAAAGGTTTGATGATCTCAGCTTCGATAGTTTTAAAATGAATCGCGAAGTGATACAGACAACTTCTAAATTGGGTAGTAGACAGATGGATTGAAAACTACGATCTGCTATTGAATATATATATTATACTCATATATTACGAAAATAGAGTAGACAGTGAAGTTTAAAAGTTAACCATTTTTAACCATTGAAGGTTAAAAACATTGTACTTTTTTTTAGAGATATAAGTCAAGGGACACAAAAGTATATTTTCACTTCCTTCCTATCTTGATAATGCACATCAGTTGATGTCTGAAACGTTGGATTTTTTAATCTATATATCTTTTAAAAGTATAAATATTTTTATTCTTCAATCAAATAAAATATACCATTTACCAAATAAAAAAAAAAAATTCAAAACGTAGATTTAAGAGTGAAAGATATATTTAGACAAGAAACAAACAAGATATATTTAGATTTAAGAGTAATGAACGATATTTTTTTTTTCTAATTTCAACGAAGGATTAGGAACTCCGTTGTCATTCTTTCAGAGTATGTGGCATACCTTGCTTTGTATTAAAAAATAAAATATCTTAAAATTGTGTAATAAAGATGAAAAATGTGATTTAAAAATGAAAACATCAAGAATTATGCAATAAATGTCTTTATGTTCTTCTGATCCTTTCGATTTACCGCCATTTTTGATTGTGTGATCGTCAATGTTTAGTTAATATCTTAATTATCTTTATTATAAAGACGAATTGGGTTACGTTCTAGAAAGCTTTGTTAAGGTTAGTTTTCACGTCTCCACTACCTGAATATTCTATACATGACTTAGTGCTCATAAACTGAATTCGGTAAAAGGGTAATAGCAAAGAGGTATATTGCGTCTAGTTTCAAGCAGCGTCTAGTTTCAAGTTGGAACTTGAGGTTGAAATCAATCGACAATGACTTCACAGTCGTTGTCCGCTTGTGTCCTGGATGTAAACAAAAAAATAAATAAAAATCAAACGATGTAGCATTGCATCTATGGAAGAAAAGCTTATTCGATCTTCGACGACTCGACACGATAGGGAATCAATTTGCTTAGATACAAATCGAGCCTAATGTGAATTCACCAAGCGAGATGTAGTTTTATGTAGACCTATTTATATTAGATTGCTACATGTGAAAGAGGAATTACAGTACTTTGCATCTCAGCACTAGAACTTTGAACAGTCGAACATCAGTGGAATTCTTCAAAACCAGGATCACGATTTTCAACGACCGTTGTTGTACCGATCTCACTTGTCAGTCTGGGTTGGACTTTGAGTCCTGTTCAACGCGGGATTTATAACTGACGTACTGAACAGCTACTGAAGGAGATCTGAAGTTAGGTCTTCCTGCTGCTCTGTGGCTTTGCTTCTGAACAACCATAAGTTAAAAATAAATTAACCGAACTTTTATTAAACCAAGATACTGTATTTCGTAGAATTTGTCTCTCTCTGTTCGATTATTCAAGATTCGTATTTCTGAAATTAGTCATCAATAAACACAACAATAGCATAATAATAATAATAACTTTTACTAAGATCAAAAGGTTCTGGGAAAAGGTTTTTCAACCTCTCTGTATGCCCAGCACGCAACGTTTTCTCTAGAACCGTTTTGTTGCACGATACGAAAAAAAAATAGAAAAGCTCGTCATTTTGGAGTTTTTTTGCATTTTTTTTTGAAGTGAAAACAAATCCACTCTTTCGTTGCATATCTGATTAGCGATTTTAATTTTATTTTCTGTCTTTCGTTTTCTTTTGTTGCTTTCCTTTTCATTTTTGGAATTTATTATTTTTTTTCCGAAGAGAATAAGTTAATAGTTATTCTATTAAAATGTCATTTATTGGCATTTTCGAAATTCCCCCAGAAAGCTTCAAAAAAAGCAACAAGAATTGATTTAAATTTTTAAAATCTCATTACTCCTATTTTGAATGATCAGAAACTTTTGTCCTCCCCAAAAAGCCTCAGTCCATGAAATATGCAGACACTCATCGACTTTTCATTATTGTTTTGTCCTAAAGTTGAGTTACTGCTACGGCGCTCTGAAAAGGGTAGGGCGTGATCTCGAACGCTGAGAACCGCACGAAAATGTGCTTAGAGTATAAATCGCTCATGCCAAAAATAGTGGTGTAAGTCATTCTCATGCAAAAATGCTTGTATTTCCACGAGAGACATTTGAATTATCACCTACTGAAGGTCCAAGAGAGGAACTTTGGTAACGCGAAGATACAAAATATCTATATAATAGGACCAAAAAAAACACATTTCAATGTCGTGACTGTGTTGCTATATTTCCCTCTGCGTAAAATAATTACGCTATCTGAACAACAAACTTTTCCTACTGACCTGATAGTGTTGCACAGCTATTAAGTCTTCAAAGTGCGCTAGCAGATAACAGCTTTTTCATGAGTTTTTCATGAGAATGACTCATACCACTGTTTTTGGGATGAGCGATTTACATTCTAAGCACACATTCGTGCGGTTCTCAGAGTTCGAGGTCACGCACTTCCCTAGTCAATATAAACTAAGATCTTTGTTGTTGAAAACTAATAACTTAACTGTTGTGAGTGGCAGCCGAATATTATTATAAAAGAAATTTACGTAAAAGATCTCAATAAACCAACTTTTCATTTATTTATTTAATCTAGCCTTTACAGCGTTCAAACTAATAATAATACTCCAAAACATTTTTTTTTTTATTTCAATTCGTAAAACTTAGTAAAGTTTATTCTTCTCTACGACTCTTAAATCTGTAAACTATAATTAGAATGAAATATCTTTATTGGATATCATAAATAAGTAACAGTAAGCAAACTTATGAATATAAATTTATGTCGTTTTACATAAAAAACGAAAAACTTTTAGATCTATATTCGGGCAAACCAAAGAACGACCGTGGCCACCAGATGTCGCAATAGTAGAATTTGAATCGATTGTATATGTCAGTGTTTATGGCGGGAAAGTGCTTGGCTTCTGATTGGCGATTGTGAATAGTTTCTCTATACAAACTTCAGTCCTGGAATGAAGAGATCATTGTTGTAGTTCAAGGTCAGAGTCATTCTTTCGCTAGGAGGACTTTAGTTTAAGAGCCAGGAATATAATCCCAAATAATTTCCCTTAAATAAATAATAATGTGTTCTAGCTCTTAAGCAACTGCTCCCTGAAGGAACCAATTCTGATATTTTTAATGGTGTTTCTTATTGAAATCCAAAATGAATTTTAATACTGCTACGTATGTGTTTTCCTAATCGGGTTGCTTCTCAGGCGGCTTCTCTGCAGTACAATATTCTTCCAGTTGGACTTTTTAGCATTGGTTAGCAGTTTCGCCAAACTTGAGAATATAAAATTGAAAAAGATCTTTAATACAGTATCTGAGTTCCATAATTACCTGAATTTTTGAAAGAAAACGTAATGAATTTATCAACTTAAGTCACAATTTCGATAAAGAGAAACAGATATTTTGCCCTTCTTTTTATTATTATTATTATTATTAAAATGATTCAAACCTTGGGTTTCCCCAGCAAAGACAATATGGCGGGTCAAGGACCAAAGCACATATTGCCAAGTGTAAAAAAAAAGTGTAAGTGTGCGGTTGTCCATAAATTTTCTAACTATGCGTGTTGTGCTGAGTACCACAGCCTTCTGGAGTTTGTGCAAAAGTGTTTTTGTGAAGTCTTATTATTATTATTATTATTATTATTTATATCTGTGGAATAAATCATTTAGGATTATTTTTTTTTTCAGAAACGAAAAGAAAGAAAAGAATTCTGATATTAATTCGAAAAATTCACAGGAAGCGAAGATTGACCTAAAAGAATAAAATTCATTTGTGGATTGTAGCTTCAATAGGCGAGAAAATTCTTTAATTTGATTTTTCGTTGTCACTTTGTAAACCTATACTGATACTGTTTTTTTATACTGGTTTTATATTGATTTTTTTTTTAAGAAACTTTTAGTTTCAATCCGTATGAATTTAAATTCCATGAATTCTTTTCAAAAGGGCTCTCAGTTAAGAAGAAAAAGAAAGCCTAACAAACCAAATGTAATTTTACGTATTGCTTTTCCAAATTCTCCTGCGTAATCCAAGCTTCCCATCAGTTAATCGACGGGAATCTGGGGCGGCCGTTTCGTCCTCTTTAAGACTCGTCAGCCAGATAAACCCTCGATGATAGGCTCCGAAGTTGCGAAATGTTTTTTGTTTTTTCGTCCTGTGTGGCTTCTTTATTTGTCACATTAAATCCTTTTCACTTGTTTTACTGTGTTTGTTTGCAGAGCAGAATTTTGTAGTGTAAGAAATATTTACGTAGAGACCAAAAAAAACCTTGCAGAAATAAAAATTAATGGAATACTAATGAATAATGTACGATATGTTATGCCTCATATCCTTCCGCTCCTAATTTTTAGTTCTGAAATATTCTTGATGGGCGAAGAACAAATTCAATATTTCATTACGTACTTAACAGTAAAGCAATCACTGCTTGACATAAATTCAAACCAATCATTCAGGATGTTACAAATCTCCTGAGAGCAGATCTGTTACGAACTTTCAATTGGAGCTATTTTGTTTGCGGGTTTACACAAGAAAAGGACATTACTAAAGGTCCTTCGATAAACAAAATATAGAAGATTGAAAAGAAAGCAAAACAAAAAAAATATTTCGTTTGTTTTAAAATTGCTTAAATTACTTGCTGGTCAGTTCATAATTGGCGACAAACTGGTAATTTAACTCATAATTGAAGGATATCCTTTGCGTTCGTACCGTAAAGAAACGCTAACTATATGTTTGCCACAAACAGAAAAATTGCCATCGGCTAATCCTTTGACTGCTGATGTGTGACTCTTCCTTCGAGGAAGTTCACACAATCCTTCCGAATGTTGGTGGAAGAATATCGAGAAAGATCTAGATCTAGATTCAGTTTAACGTCCAATCGATTCAGTATTTGATAATGACAGTTATTTTGGACTACGCAGTTTTTACCATTAATTTACTTTTATTTATTTATTTATTTATTTTATTTATTTTTTTTTTTTCCAAAAACGTTTATTTATTTATTTATTTATTTATTTTTTCTAAAAACATTAGATAGTAAAAAAAAACCACAATTTTTTTTTTATTTGTTATTTAATGCTTTTAATTTTTAAATCTGTTTTATTTTTATTCTTTGGATTCATATTCTCATAATGTGGTTTTTCTCTCTCTTGTTTCAGCAACTTGTGATTCGAGGATTCTTGGGCTGCTGCTTTAACGATTAACCTTTTCTGCATCACGGAAAGAGTACTTGAAGAGGACTATTAAAGACGAATTAGCCGTTATTAATGAATTAATGAATGAAAGTAAGTTGTATTATTTATTCTTATTTCGGTACATTATTTATTGATAGTATTGATTTTCGGTAAATATTGATTACGTACTTTTTAACACTTTCTTCCACCTAAGTATTAACATCATGAAGAGCTTCTTGATTAAGTTCATTTTTTTCTGAAGCACGGGTGTGTGTAGATTAAAAGAACCTAAAGCATTTTATCAGGGACAGATGCTATGTACTTTTATCACACTTCCCAAAAAATATTACAGATGATTAAAAATTCCACTTCATCTCCAGTATATTTTCTTCTTCAGTTGATAATTAAAGAATCTGCATGAAGAACATCGACATTTAGTTCTTCATTGTTGCTTTTTTTAAAAAAAAAAATGATTTAACATATTTTGAGTAAAATATTACTGATATTAAAGTCAACCATTAGCAATTTTTTTTTAGACGATCTATCACCGACAAACCATCAGTAAAAAACATTATCCTCCATGCAACTGTTATAGAAATGTATTTAAGCGCAAACTACTTTGAAGAAGAAGGAAATAGGCTGTAGTTTACAGACTGTTTCACATTTCTGAAGCGTACTGTCTTTCTGTTACCACAATTTACTTAGTTATTCGGTGTTGGGGACCTATTAGAAACAAAGCAGGCGTCACAGAAGAGACGTCTCCAAAATCAGAGAAAGATCGTAGTAATAGTTCTAATAGTGTAACTTCCTTTAAATACATAGGATATCAGTCATAGGAAGAAGAAGGCTAAGAGCAAAAAAAAAGTGGCTGAAAGTAAAACAGAATGAACTGGATAAAAATATCTCATTTAAAAAGCTTACTGTTTTACAGTTTCTATCCTTTCATAAACGATTTGATTAGCCTTCTTGCTCTTGTATAATGATTAATGAACTACAAATAAATATATGTATATAAATATATAAAAATAACTCGTTTTTTGTCTCAAAAGCATATAACAAAAAAAAAATCGTTTTGATTTTTGTTCGGAAATGATTGTAAATCATTGTTCCGCGGAAATAGAAAATGAAAGTTTCCTTAGTTCTTAATTAACTAGTTGAAACCATCAATTAATTGTAATGAATTGTAATTTGAATTAATAAACTAGTCACGGTTACGAACATCTTTAACCAGGAAATCCTGGTGGTCCTCAGGTAAGATTCTTATTGTTGGAAATCTCCTGCATAGAAGACTTGAAAAATTTGTTCATTTGGTAGCTTTTTAATTAGATTGTTATTTAAATAATCTGCAAGTAGCTTCTTTTTTTGGGGGGGGGGGGGGGGGGGGCTTTTGTTGACCGCTAATATTTTACCTTCGCGTTTTTAGAAATAAAAACTGTTGACAATTTCATTCTTTGCATATCTTCACCGTTTGTAGAACCTCTTAATGATTGAAAATTTTAATGTAGTTATAATGCAGTTATAATTTAATGTAGTGGTAACTTAACAATAATTTTATTATTGTTAAACTGATAGCCTTTCAGATACAGCCTTCTGGTTAAGGCGACGGCCTGCTACGAGGCTGATGTATCTGAACCTGGATTCGAATCCCAACACCGGCATGAATGTTTCCTTTCTTTCCTGTATTTGTCTGCTTCTTCTTCTCTGTCTCTTTCCATAATGGTTTTCTGAGGAAGACAAATGGAAAAACCATCTTATTAGTCATTCCAAGATATTTGGCAGAAATTTGCCATTGGATCAGTCATGTGACAAAATACAAAACAAAAAAACAACTGGTTGAACTAAAGGCATTACTTTTATTCTTTTTTTAATAAAAAGTTTAAAAAAAAATCATTATAAAAAACAAGAAGAAAGTGCAGCCTGTAATTACTGAATCAAATTGAATTTTGTTTTTAGTAATGAGTATCAATTCCTTTTTCCGCGATTCATAATATTTCTGTTTGATTTAAGAGCTGAGAATGGATTTATTTACATTTAAAAATAAAAATAAAATCTTTTTCTTGTAAATGCAAATAATTTTTTGGACTTACTTCAAAATAACGTAGGTACGCCAAATTTCGTAAAGGTATTTAGTTTCACTGTTATCTCTGTACTTTCCATGGAAGATAAAAGTACAGAAGAACAAAGAAAGTTCCATTTAAACGTGTTTCAAACAAGTGTAAAAAAAAAAAGGAACAATACGAAACACTGCATCCAGGACACTGTTCCATTGTCCTGGAAAATTAATATGTTCAACTAATAAGTTGTTTTTTATACTTCGTTGATAACTCTACCAATCGTTTTGTATAATACAGCACCGAAAAAAACAACGATCTATTCAGTTTTCGTGATATTATAAGATTATTTACATTATATAAGTTACTTACGGATGCTTGTGACAAATGCTTGCAACTACGCTACCAAAACAAAAGTGGTGGCGAAGTTGCATAACATTGTTTTAAATTCATAATTTCATTTTTAAACAAGCTTTTGTATTTATTGATTGAAATCATTAAAATTCCTGTTGCATTGATGTTCCTTCATTCTTACCATTCATCGCTCAGGTCCCTCCATATACGCAGTGTAGGATAAAAGGACCCTCTGGAAAGGCCTATAGTTCTGAAACACATGTACATGACAATATGCATTGTAAAACGATTTATAGCAATGGCAGTAAACAGCCATTGACCTTGTGATTACAATAAAGTAGTTGCAACCACATAAGTTTGCGAGGGCCTGATCAATAATAATAATGATTCAGTAATAGTAAAGATTTTTTATCTATTGTTGATGAACTTGAAACAGAGTAAAAAATCCCTTTCGCTGGGCCTCAGTCCACGATTATCGGCAACCTCTGAATGACGGCCTAATCGTTGTCACTGCTTTACACAAAGGTACGACCAGAAGATTCGGCCTAGTTTTTCACTGACTTAGACACTAATATTTTGGTATTTTTCAGTAGGTATTGTATTACCATCTTTCTATGTTAAACTCTGCCTCCCTTCCATTTTTCTGTTCCTGAACAGTCGAGCTATTGAAATTAACAGTTATTTGTGACCTAAACCTTTTCAGCATTGTTTAGATAACATTAACTAAGTCTCTTATACGAAGCCTATTCCTGTGAAGGTATGATTGCGAAAAGCAACAAAGATATCGTTCCCTTGTATTTACATGGAAATCACAGTGTCGTAATGAGAACATTGTAAAATTTCTATATCTTACCCTTATTTTATTTAGTAACTACTTTTATATTTTGTATTTCTTTTCATTTCATTAGAATCAAACATGAAGACACTTCGTTATGTTTTATTCTTTGTTTTATAAAGACCGCTGATGTGGTGAAATAGCAAGTAGTACTGTTGACAATTTTACCATTTCACAATCACTTTTTAATATTTGGGTCAAAGTTGTTCTAGATTCACAATACTTATTTTATATATATATATTTAATATGGTTTCTGTTAAAGATTCTGTTTCTCCCAACGAAAAAGATTTATATCAGAAATCAACGGAACTTAAAAATAGCGAAGTTTGGTACATCTTTTTTATACATTACATTGGAAATCCTTGAAAAAATTAGACAAAGACTAAAAAAATATTTACAAAAATAAAAGTAATAAAGTCTTTTTATTCTTGTAAATATTTTTTCTTTTTTAAAAATAATTAACATTAATTTCCTGTTTTTTTATTTAAATTTTATACATAGCAATTGATTTCTTTCGTTATAAACAGGAAGCTTTTTGTTCAGTATTTGTTTTCATTTTATTTTATTCTAATTTCACATCCTTTAATTTCAAAAGATCGCATTTATGAAATTTATTATTATATATATAAGGTAACTGCGCCAATTAAGGCCCATCTAACGTTTAAAGATTTTTTACATTTCTACTGCAAGAGTGAAAATTCTGAAAACTGTCTTAAAAGATAGTTTAAGGTGTGCTGTTATGAAAAAGTGAATTTAGAATTAGTGGCATTTGAAATTCTTTCTGTAATAGCACAGTTTTGAAAATATAACTGAAGGGCCTTATTAGGAGCCCCTGTTCCAAATAAGGCCCACTACTAGTCACAGGCAAACTCGCCCACAGGGACAAGAACTTGGCAGAGAAAACAGCCAATTTCCAATATATACTTCTGACTAAATATTAAGCTACAAATTAATAATTAATTAGTAATTAATTTATAAAATTGTGAATTTAAAACTAGCTTTGATGATTTTTGTTATATTTTTTCTCATTATATATAATTACTTTGTTATAGAATGGAGGACCTTCTATAAGAGCCCCCTGCTAATCCACGCTGTCATGCATTGTTGTACTAAAAAGTATTTAAATGCACGTCAACCGAAAAATATCAAATACAGTATCTTATTCTACGCATTACACACTTTAAAATGACATAAAACATGTTTATGTACATTAAGTTGCCAAAAAAGTTGCAGACGATTTATCAAATAATAACGGCAACTTTTACTGTTCAACTGAAACAAACATGGTGAAATTATCAACTTCAACGGACCTAACTTTTGGTTTAGCCACTAGAAGCCAGGACCTGTCTGAAATATAACTAATCTTGGTAAATTGTCAACGTTCTATTAATAAAACGAAGGATGGGCCTTATTTGAGACCGGGCCTTATTTGGCCCATGTACCTTAGGCTATATATATATATATATATATATATATATATATATATATGGTGTTTCAGAAATATTTTTACATTTTTGGGGGCGGAAATATAGGAATGGAAATATTTTGGGGGCGGGTACCTAACACTAAAACAAGAACAAAAGTCCATATAAACATGGGTCCGGAAATGAATAGTTTTCGAGAAAAACGTATTGCATCATTACTCAATGTAGGTGTGTTTGTTTCTTGTTTTGTTTTGTTGGTACAGTATGTAAAATGAAATACATAAGCAAAATAGGGAACAAGTGATTTAATAAACGATATTGTAAAACAAAAACAAACAATTTAATGGATCCAGAAATGAATAGTTTTTGCGCAAAACGTAGTTTGCAGTAATCATTGTAGTGTTATAAAAAATAAAAAAAAATAATTGTTGCTGCAGCCGTGTTTAACGTTATTCACATTCGAATTTATTGACATGTGTTTTATTCAACACCGTTTATTAAATCAATCCCTTCCATATTTAGCTTATTTATGAATATAATATACATATTATTTGTTTGGTTTTTTTTCATTGCTTTACAGGTCAGCAGACAGTAATACTGTATATATTAGTTAATTCGGAAGTAGACACAAACATTCTTCAGACAATTACTGAAGTTGACCATAAGTCTTATAAAATATTAAGAGTAAATTCTTTTAGAATTAAGATAAAGTCTGGAAAAAATTCTATTGGGAAAAAAGATTCTATTTAAAAAAGATAAATTAATATAATTCCTTTGTTATTATTTGGATATTACAGCTACCAAAAGTAAACATTACTTATTATTATAGTTAGGGCTTATTTGATGTAGTTAATTAATTTGTAAGTTTCGGATGCAGTGTAGAGCTTTGTTTTTCTTCTTCATTTTTTTCTTGAACTTAAGGAAAATTAAAGTTTTAACTACTGCTAAAAAAAAAAAAAAAAAAAAAAAAAAATCTCTATCTCGTTCATCTTGAACTCTTCTTTCCGTGAGTGTCCGGTTGGATACAATATACTTTCCGGTTTCTATTTTACTGATGTAACGATTATAGTTAAAAAGTGTTTTTAAAAATATATTTTTCGAACCCCCTATCAATTTGCTTATCTATAAAAATTTTCTGTTTTTAATGGATTTTTAAAGTTTTAATAAAATATTTAAGATTTTAGAAATTTAAAAAAAAAAAAAAATTGACATTATTCTTCTTCGTTAGATTCGAATCAAGAAAAAAAATAAGAGTTTTTGATTTTTACATCATAAATTATTGAATGTTTCGTTTTACAATAGCATTTGAGAACAGAATTTTTGATGAGTGGCTTTTAAGGTATTCATAACAATGTAATTTATATTTTGAACCGTTCAAGCATTTAATGGAAATATTGAACAGAAAAATATTTCGGTTTTCGAGATGATGATTTTTTTTTAAATTAATAAACGCTATATTGAAAATTATTGATCTTCGATTGATAAGAGGTACGAAATTCTATAATTTTATAAATACAGTAGACTTTCGATATCTCTAAGGGACGCTAAAAAAAATTCGAGATAGCGAGTGTTCGAGATAACAAGGTAGAGATTACATGAATATGTAATATCAAGGGGAAAAGTAATTTTTCGAGACATCAAGGTTTTCGAGATATCGAAGTTCGAGATATCGAGAGTACAGTGTACAACTGCTTTCAAGATCAAACAATTCGTTTGTGCTGCGGAAAACTGTCGGACCTAAAATGACTACTTATAATATCCAAATAATTTATTATTATTATTTCATTAATAACGTATATTCTTTCAAACTTACTTACATTTAATAGTTCAACGACTTAAAAAATAAATAGATATCAAAATTTATTTTATTAATACGCAATTGCATTTCGCTATCGAAAGGTCGTTGGATCGACAGCCGGTCGAAAGTCGTTTAATTGCAGGGCTTTATTTTCTTCTTTGATAGCTATATTTCTTAAAGATAGTTTTCAATTAACTTACATCATGGATTGAAGTAAAGAATGCATTCGGACAGGTTTTATCATAGACTCTTAAGAGTAATTGATTTATAAACAATAAATCAAGAAGGCACCAAAGGTAAACAAAAGATTTCGCCTTTGAGCTATCAACTGTGGGAGTGTGAGACGGCCGTTTCGCCCTCTTTATGGACTCATCATCTACACAAACCCTCTGCCGTAAGCTCAGATCGCGAAACCAGGTAGCCTTGCTTTCTTCAATTTCCTCTGTGCTTGACGGATTCGCCGGCCAGGAATTGGAGCTATTTCTTTTGTTTTGATTTTATTTTATTGGGAACCCACTGGCGGTTGCTTGGATGGATTCCCTTACCTGGTTTCGCGATCTGAGTTCGTGTGGCTGATGAGGACGAAACGGCCATCTAACACTCCCACTGTTGATAGCTCAGAGGCGAAATCTTTTGTTTACTTTTGGTGCCTTCTTGATTTATTCTTTATTTTATAACAGGCACATTAAATTTTTATTGTAATTGATTTATAGTTTATCTACTATTTATTCAAAAATGCAGTTTAAAAATGCCTCTCCTAATACTGTCTAAAATCTTATAAATTCTGTATTTTTAACAAAACGAATTGTTTTATAGGACATTTGATATTAGGGAAAAAGGAGTCAAATCTGAAGTGTGAAAAATTGGAAATTGTTAAGGGTGTAGTATTGGAATTTTTTTATTACGCACTTTAAAAAAACAAAAACAAAACACAGAATTTGTATAACTCACTATATGTGCTTTGCTATTAACTGAATATAAATATATTCAACTACAGCGTGAATTAAATGTATCTGACTTTTTGACATTGTCTGATCTAAATATCATTCTTTGTAGTGAAACAGGATGATGCTTCTTTAATTATAATTCCGTTTGTAATTATTATTGTTAATTATATCCTGTATTAGTTGCTATGGGAGAATGCGAAAAGAGTGGAAATAAATAGGAATGATCAAAAGAATCTAATTATCGAAATACGTGCCTAATGACAAACAACACAGAAACAATGTTGTTTTTATATGTTGTTTGTATATTAAGATCAAGGTAACAACTCACAAATATATTTCCGCCCTGTCTGAGCAACACCCCCTGGAAGTGACTTCCACGGGGTGTCGGTCTGAGCATGTCATCGACGACATGCTCAGAGTGGGCGGAAGTATATTTGTGCTTGTTACTTGTGTCTTCATGTCAATTTGCACGTATATTAAACTTTTTCCTTATTACTTTTATATCTCGGCAGATTTTATTTAGAGCACAAATTGACTTTTAGTCTTCTGTTAACAGGCGAAAGTTGATTGATTTCGAAGCCTGATTTTGGGGAATGATCATCAATCAGGTTCCAAGAAATAATTCAAAAATATTAAAAAAAATTAAAAACAAAATGTGGAAATTGTTTTCCTGCGTCTCAGTATTTTTAACAGTTTTATTGTTTAACCGCAGATTAGCCTAAAGGAATGAGGAACTTGGCTTCATCATAGAACGTGATAGTGCTCCGTTGTAGACATCTCTGACGAAAATTGTCTTCAACCAATAGGCTCTCTTCTTTTAAAAAACAAACACAAAGCCTATGCACATGGCTAAAAATTTTATACACATTAAAAACTTTAAAATTTAAAATTCCATCGAACTAGTTTCCTCTCCAATAGGAGATGTCATCAACGAATGTTATTTATTATAAATGCTCTCTTCTTTTTTAGTTATTTATTTGAAGTCGGAAGCTATCATATACATTTCTACAATTATCATTCTTTACGTAAAGCTTCGTTTTTACTAAATAAAACTTATAAAGTAAAAGTGTGTGTTTTTTTTTTATTTCAATGCAGGAGTAATTGCATTTCTGTTCTTGTTATTATTTTAACAATTGTGATAAGATTATTAACTATAGAACATCTAAATTATTCAGTCAAACTTACTTGCTGATTCGCAGATAAATATTCAGTTAAAATATCGTTCTTCTATATTTTGTTTGACAGTATGTTTTAAGCAAGCCACCTTAGGAAACGGTGATCACATAAAATATGCAATGGTAAAAATATTGTTTGGTCGTAATATTGCTAATTGTTGTTCTAAGTTAAAATGTTTTTTAAGCTACAGAATTAGCCACTTAACGTGTAACTTCATTTACTTAGAGTATTTCAATTTATTTTGATATTATATACAGTCAAACCCCGCTTTAGTGAACTTCAAAGGACCTAAATTTCGGTTCACTATAACCGGGAGTTCACTGTATCCGTTCCGTTATACGTGCATTGCACGGCAAGGGACCAAACATTTCGTTCATTATATCCGGGAGTTCATTATAATCCGTGTTCACTATAGCCGGGTTTGACTGTATATATATATATATATATCAAACTGATTCAAATGGATGAGGAATATAAGTAAGTAGTTACATGCTTCTGGTAGGTAGAACGGAGCAATAGTTCCATGTTATCATAGAAATATTTATGTAGGAGACTTGAAAAAATATAAAAATAAAATTGAGCTGTGAATCTTCTCAAGCCTAAGCATTCAGACTTGAATGTCTGCATCTTTTCTCTATATAGAACTCGATCTTTAGTAGCCCTTTGTGTCAGTAAAATAGTTTTGTAGTTGGGTTATTGTGGATATAGTCGCCGTGAGGATATAGCTGTATGGATATAGTTGCTTTTACGCCGAATAGTAATACTAAAAAAAAAAAAAAAAAAAAAAAAAAAAAACACGCAGTACTTCTTCTTTATGCATTCATCAAGTAACCATTGTTGAGATTTTTCCTTAGGTACACATATATTCCCTAAACAGTTCTCAACTATTTAAAGAATATATGTGTATTTAAGGAATATATGTTACTTAAGAGCATTTGTTCTGAAGTAATAATGTAAGGGCATATTTCTGCGCTACTTTATTCTTGAAAATAAGGTGATGCAGCACTAGTTTGTCCTTTTGATAGGAATTGTAGGTTGCTTGTTTTGTAATTCAACTGATCTTTACAAAATAAACGTCACTTCATTATCTTTAAAAAAAAGAAGCAAACGTGATTTGTTTTTCAAGACAACTTGTACCTTTAGCTTGAATGGCTCTTATTCCATTACTTGGACGAACTGTTTGCTTGTTTCAATTGAAAAAGATCTGTAAAGGAAGTCATGTTATGAAATAACGAATTCAGAATAAGACCTAGAACTAACTTAAAGCAGTGAAGGTCTACTTGAAGGTGTAGATGACATGTGAAAGATGGATTATCGCTTTATAGTAGGTAATCACATTTTATCTCAGTCTTACGAAAACTAAATGATGAATTTTTTATCTTACTAAATGAGAGAATAACAGGCTATTCGCTGATTTAATAGGATGAAAAGTCCTTCATTGAGTATTAGTTCATAAAATTGAGAAACTAGTTATACAGAGATAATAAACTAACTATTATTATTATTATTATTATTATGTTTGTATGTTTCAAACCTTGGGTTTCCCCAGGAAAACCAATATGGCGGGTCAAGGACCAAAGCACATACTGCCAAATGTAAAGACGTGTGCAAGAATGATTAGGGATGTGTGGTTGTGTCCATAAATTTCCTAACTATGCGTGTAGTGTTGAGTACCACAGCCTTTTGCAGTTGTGCATAAGTGTTTTTGTGAAGTCCTAGTGTGCTGAGACTGTGGTGCAATGTGTGAGGCACCAGACCAGTGGCAGACAGAACGATGGGGTACAACATGTACTCGATCCTGCCTCCACTGCTTCTGGAGCTCGTGTGGTAGATCAGTGTATTTACTGATCTTGTCTGCGTGAGTTTTCTGCATGTTCTTGCTGATAGGCACTGCAATATCAATTAGATAGGTCTGTTTGTTGACCTTATCAACAAGTGTGATGTCTGGTCTGTTGTGATGTATGGTTTTGTCTGTGTGAATGGGGCGGTCCCAGTATAGTTTATATGAGGGTGACTCTAATACGCTTTGTGGTATGTACTTGTAGTACGGGACCGTGCTCTTAAATAAGTGAATGTTTGTGTGCTAGTTGTTGATGAACGATCGATGCTACCTGATTGTGTCGGTGGAGGTAGTCTGTTTGAGAGAGAAGGGGACAGCCTGATATTACGTGGTCGATCGTCTCATGCGTAGTGTGGCATTTCCTGCATTTGTCGTCATGTGTGTTTGCATCGTGTAGAATGTGTTTCTTGTAGTTGCGTGTGGAGATGACTTGATCCTGTATTGCGATCATGAACCCTTCGGTCTCCCCAAACAGCTCACCACTCGTCAGCCATCTGTTCGACGCTTCCATGTCGACATGAGGCTGGCTGAGTTCGTGATGATGTCTGCCATGGAGTTCCTTACGAGCCCATGATTCACGCAGCTGCTGAGTGTGGGTGTAAGGGGTGGTGAGTGTTGGAGAAGAGTTTTCGAGGTTGAGGGGTGTGAGGTGTGTGTCAACCTTGACAATGGCTGAGTGAAGTGAGGAGTCTTCTGCTCTTTGGTGGAAATGTTCCCTAAGTGTATGTACTTGTTTTTCGTGTAGGGTGAAGAGATTGATGAGTCCTCGGCCTCCCTCCTTGCGGGGAAGAGTCATCCTTTCCGTAGCGGACTTGGGGTGGTGCATGTTGTGTTTCGTGAATATAGTGCGTGTTGCGCGTTGTAGCGCTTCGAGTTCGGTGTTTGTACATGTAATTATGCCGAACGAATATGTTAGTGTGGGAACGGCAAAAGTGTTGATAGCTTTAATTTTATTTCTGGCGTTGAGTTGTGTTTTGAGGATTTTGTGAACTCGAGCAAGGTATGTGTTCTTCAGTGCATTTTTGATATTTGCGTTGTCAATGACGCGCGCTTGCTGGAAGCCCAGGTACTTGTATTATTATTATTATTATGTAAAAGTTTCAAACCTTGGGTTTCCCCAGCAAAGACAACATGGCGGATCAAGGACCAAAGCACATATTGCCAAGTGTAAAGAAGTGTGCAAGAATGGTGAGGGATGTATGGTTATCCATGAATTTTCTAACTATGCGTTTTGTGCTGAGTATCACAACCTTCTGGAGTTGTGCATAAGTGTTTTTGTGAAGTCCTAGTGTGCTGAGACTGTGGTGCAATGTGTGAGGTACCAGACCAGTGGCGGATAGGACGTAATCTGCTACAACACGTACTCGATCCTGCCTCCACTGCTTCTGGAGCTCGTGTGTTAAATCGATGTATTTACTGAAGTTGTCTGCGTGAAGTTTCAGCATGTTCTTACTGATAGGCACTGCTTACTATTATTATTATTATTATTATTATTATTATTATTATTATTTTAATATTATTATTACAGAAATTTTATTACTTAATGAAAAAATGCTTTGGTTACAAATGACAAATTTGTAAGTAATATGTTCCTCTGATCCTGTAGAAAAAGGCTCATATGACACTTGCAAAGTAGTTTTGTTTTGCAATTTCCACAATGACCTGAGTTCTAGAATTTAAATGTGACAATATTTAGTTTGTTTGTTGATGTCCAAGTGAGGGAATGGCATCTGCCTATTAACTAATAGAGACTTCGTTTTCATCATCCTTAATTCTCCTGTTAGGAAAGATTGGAGCAGACGATGAAAGAGTGCTGCTGCCAATGTAAGCTCGTCTTCATCAGAATTCTTTTCTTATTGAAAAAAATTCTTACGTAAAGCTTCTGAGATAGCGAATTTTCATGAGAAGATTCGTGATTTCAGTTAACGTCTGTAGTGATTTGTTATTTAACTTCCACCAACGCAACGGAGAGACAAGTTTCCATTTATAGTCCGTGTTTTTGAAATACCTTTGGATTTCACGTTTCAGTATTCGGAGAAAACTGGGGATTTCGCCAAATTCAATTCATTGACGCCATTCACCTTTCGGCGCAGGTCATAAACAGTGTTATTTAAGACTGGGAAGACATTGGTTATTTAACCGACTAACAAATTCCTAATTTGTGGTTGAGAATCTGTCGCCTAATTCTTAATTATTCTTTTTAATCTGATGCTTCTACCTTTCAGTATCAATATTGATACCATCTTGTGACTTAATCTTTTGATATGATTTATAGATTTCTTATTGTCAAGGATATCACTTTTATTAAAATTTATTTAATGTGTGTTTGAATAAATAAATAAATCATGATAATGTCCTTTTGTGCCATGGAACTGCTTCCTTTTCTGTAATTTAAACAGGTTTGTTAAAATATTTGTAATATGTAGGAAGATTTTTATTTGGAAAGTTATATTTGTATTTTAGTTAAAAGGAAAAACAGCTTCTTTGTTGTTGCACAAAGAACAAAATTCAATGACAATTTTGCATTAAAAATTCGAAAATCCGATTGATTTTTTGATCTCTTAGTTTCACTTAGAAATAAGTTTCATAGATTTTAACTTAATTAGATTTAAGTTAAACATTAAAAGTAGGTTAGTATTTTTATAATTTACCATTTTACGCTAATTTTTTTTAAAGCTATTTAAATATTTTTTACATCTGCATTTTCAAATTAACTTGAGTCTCACGTAATGTTCCAAGTTAATTAATATCCCATTAAGTCAAAATTAGAAATTAAGTAGAAATCAGATTTATATTAAATTGGCATTTTTATTATATGATTTATAATTTTAATGCAATTTTTATGTTTTTAGAATATTAGTTTTCTTTGGTAAGTGAGATTCGGACGTGTGTGCGTGCGTGGCTCTCTTTACGTATAACATCAAGGACAACTACAGAAGAGTTGGGAAGTCCCACAGATATCAGTAGCGATCGCTGTAGCACGCGGAGCAGAGCTGACGAAATTCCAATGTGATATTCGGCTGTCACACAAGTCATTTGAGCTGCTTGATCTTTGGACCAGTACAGATCTATCGTTACGGTACAGGTCAAAAAGTTTCGATGGAGGCTGTCGGAACGGTTAAAGTTAAAAAGGATTGATGTGAAGAATCCATGATGCTGGAAAGGGCAGAGCTAACTCTGGTCTGTACATCTGTAAAATGAATTGAGAGACACGTAAAAAATTCATGTTTGGAAGAACTTTTCAGTAGGAAATGCTAATAAACACAGAAATTACAAGAAAAAGTTATTCGATGACATCGATGACATGAATAACAAACTTAAAATGTTAAAAAAATATCCAAGCTAATCAAACAATACGAATTTGACTGAAATTCAGAATTTCTTCATTATCGAAATTTCGAAATAATTTATTAACTTACTTCAGTGAAACATTTAGTTAAAAAAAAAAAATCATTAAAAATATCCTAAAGAAAAGAATGAATGAGTAGAATGGAATATTTGTTGATATTTGTTATTTTTCTTTTTCTTTTTTTTTTTTAATTTAAAGTTATTATCTTTCTGGGGACATAAATTTTGGGGACTTGTTCAAGTACTAAATAACAATGTCCGGAATTTTAAAGTTCTTATTATATAATTAGGAAGCTGTAGTACAGTATTTTAGCATTTTTATTTATTTATTTGAAATTGTCATGGGTTAACTTCCCACTAGCTTTGCAGCCTCAAGAGCCTATTGTGCAGACCCTAATACACTGGTAGTCAAAATTATAAGGACAAGGGAAAAAATCGCCAAACTTGGTTACAGTTGGCTGGAAAATTATGCAAATTTTATGGCTGGAAACCAACGATAAATGCAGCATTTTTTATTAGTTTTTATGGAAATATATGGGAAATTCACATTCATAAAATGTATTTTGGATTTAGACAGCACTGTGATATGGACAAAATTATAAGGACAATGCTATTTGTGTGTTCTAAAAAGCAAAATTTGCATGTTTTTTGTTCAGCACACGGCACTCCCAGACGATATAAATGCATAGTAAGAGATTGCGAACGTCATATTCTATTTTTTCAGTCATGCCACTTGGTACGAAACTTTACGAGTTTTAGAAAGAGAAAGTGGTTGCTTTTAAAAGTTCAGGACTTACTGTACATCAAATTTCGACAAAGCTGAATAGATCGAGAACGGTTATTTATAATTTTCTTAAAAATCCCGAAAAATATGGACGGCAAAGACGTATAGGTAGGCCATCTTCTGTTTCTGTGCCTGTGAAAAGAATGATAATAAGGCGAGCTTGCTCCAAAAAACAAACATCAACGGAAATTAAACGGGAATTAAACTTACGATGCAGTGTTCGAACTGTTCGACATGTTTTACAAAAAGAAAAAAAGGTTCGTTAGGAAAACTTAGGTCACGACCACCTCTTACAAAAGTTCATAAGAGACTGAGGATGGAGTTTGTCAAAAAATGCATTACTATGGAAAAAGAAGTGCGATGATATTATCTTTTCTGATGAGAGAAAGTTTAATTTGGATGGACCAGATGGTTTTCGCTACTTCTGGTATGATCTCCGTAAAGAAAAAGAAATTTTCGCAAACCATAGATTTAGAGGTGGCTCAGTGGCTGGTCTGAAGAGGTTTCGCAACTGGCGGAACCACTGCAATAGTTTTTGTGCAGGGCAAAATGAAGTCTGAGAGTTATATTTACATATTGGGCAATAATCTTTTATCAAAAGCACCGTCAATTACAAGTGGAGACTTTTTGTTCCAGCAGGACAATGCCTCAGTACATGTTTCTCAAACTTCGAAAGCATGGTTGGACGCTAATTTCGTGAAATTACTTGATTGGCCGGCCAGAAGCCCAGATCTAAATCCAATGGAAAACCTGTGGGGTATTCTGGCACACGAAGTATACAAAAATGGTGTTCAATATCAAAATAAGCATGAACTCATGTCCTCCATCGAAAAAGCCTGGAAAAACATTTCTAAAAACGTTCTTAAGGAACTGTCAAACACTATGACGTCAAGACTGATGAAAGTGATTGAGAATAAGGGGGAGATTATTAATTATTAGTATGTTTTAGGCCAAAAACATTCATTGTTCTTATAATTTTGGCCAGTTTTTACAATGACATTTTTTGTTATTACGGCAAATCATTTATATTTTGCATTTTCCAATGTTTTGCATTCTACAATGATTTCTAGCATAAAAAAGCATTTTATGTATACATTTCACTTTATTTACTTCAGAAATAATTTTTTTCTGTGAAATTTTCAGTTGTCCTTATAATTCTGACCACCACTATACATAACTAAGACCACTGAGAGCAAAAAGAGAGAAGGACGGAGGCAGATCACTGAAAGGCAGCATCCATGCCCGTCCCCGGATTCGAACCCAGATTCGGGAATATCAGCCAATCATTATAAAAACTTTAAAAATTATGATAAATGACAAATGTTTTCAAAGGTCTATCAGAATTTATGAACTCGTATTTCACTATCACCCTATTGGAATTACGGTACGTGCTTTTAGTTTTAAAATACTCTTAACTTTTCCCCTAATTTTAGGTGTATAAATGACGCCATTAAGATATTGTTTTCCTTTGGGTGATTCGGTCATTGAGCTGTTAAAGATAAACTGATCACGACTTTTGGACTTGGATACCTAAAATCTCGTAATATCCTTTTTTGTATCTTGTATTGAGGGATACGATATTTGTATTCATATTGTAGTTCGACATCGTAGACTTCATTGTATTGGATTTTTACCGTTTTTCTGTCCCTTTATGAAAACAAACCTAAAACTTGTTTTGAAATACACTGCATTGAAGACTGAACTGAATTCCCAAGTGATTTTTCTTTTGGAAATGACTGCTAAAATGAAAGAAGTAATTATGATGTTATCCTTGAAATGCCTAACTTTCTTAGCTGGCGAACTATAAAAACCAGAAAACAGCAGAAGAGGGTTTTCAGAAGGTAAAGACAATTACATTTTCGGAATTAATCTATTTAATCCTCTTTTTATGTATTTATTTTTTTGTTCAGGAACATTGGATTTCCTGTTAATGCAATTGAATACTTATAACAAAGGATGAATAACATTTGTAATTGATAAAATTTATACGAGTGGCTTTGTCATTCTTTCCACATGACCCAGTAAGCCTCTGTTTTACAGACCTGAAGCAAGAGGGAAAATTTGAATGGTGTGGGCTGCGAGGAAACTTGCTTTTTTTTTCCCCTTCTAAATGGACTTGGTGTTTCGTTCTGCATTGTTGATTGGGGTTGGTGGTAAGCAGCAACCCCTAAAGTTTGAAAGTTTGAGAGCCGCTGTTGTAAATAGATACGTGCTGCTAGGTCCAAATGCTTAGACTTAAGACGGGCATTACACGGGTGAAAATTGGGTGGTTCTGTGCTGGGAATTCTTGCTGGCTGATTTGACAGCGAACAGCGCTCCTAGTGGCGAATTGAAGAACTTTTCAGTCGATCGATTTTAATCTGTTTATACGAAATTACTGACTACCAAATTGATTCTCAGGAACAGAGGTTATCTCTTCCCTCTGTTTTCGTGGATGCTTCCAGAAAAAGCTACAGTATTAATCAAATTCGTAATAGAATTCCGGTCTGAAAATTTGAATCGGCCAGCGCTTGAAATCTCGAAAAACATATTGGCGTTTGTCGAGATTTAACGAGAAATATCGAAACTGAAAACAAAGAAATACAAAAAGATGAAAAAGTGAAATACTTAGTGTTTTAATTAATTAAAAACATTCTCTTGTCTATGCGATGCATTGAGTAGATGATTTTTATATAAATCAATGTTTATTTAAATAAAACGTAGGTATGATAGTAATTGCCAAGTGCTAAGAGACCAAGCTTCTATCGATGTGCCAAGTTGGGATCTCGTCAACAACGAGAACTTCACATGATTGTCAGATGGGTGGATGTATTCTTGCTGAGTCGTGTAAAACACTTAAAAAACTGAATGAGAAACCGGTTAAACAGGCCAATATCCTGCACAGAACCACCCAATTTTCACCTGTGTAATGCCCGCCCAAGATTACTAATTAAGACATTAAATCAGTGAAATTGGGTAGTTTTTTAGAAGCTGGCACATATTAGAGTTGAGAACTTAGTCCTCGACAGTTACTGATACAAAATCGACTTAGGAATTAGCTTTGCATTGCTTTTGATGCAACACTTATCCTGTGCGTGCCTAAAGCATTTAAAAATCTTGAATTTCATGAAAGATCGATTATAATGGTACTATTCAGAATTAAAAACTAACCTAGTTAATAAATGTATATACTGCTAATTACATTTTTTTAGTTTTTTTTTTTTTAATTGTTAGAAATAGAAAGTACCTTGAAAATGAGCAAAAAAGTAAAAAAAAAGTTTGTTTTGAAAATCCAGTTTAAAAATAAGCAGCATTTTACAAACAGGTTATAAAGCAAATTTCAAAAATTAACTAAAAATAAATTTTACATTTCCGTTTGCGGCTGGTATTAAGTAATAAGAAAACAAAAAAACAGCTCCGTGATAGATAGTGCTATATAATTGTTTTTGATGTATTTGTTATTTAGCCTAATAAAAGTATATCAAGTTATCAATTATTTATTTTATTGCTATTTTTTACGACTTTGTTTTTTGGCTAATTGTCGACAACTTCCTACCCCTAGCACTGAAGAAGGGATTCTGGGTTTTTCCACCAGTTAAAGCTATACGAGAGAAAAATAGGATACTTTTTGCTAAATAATTAAAACTCGAATTTACGAAGCGAAATTTTCGTTACTTCTCTGTATCATCCATAGCAGTTTCCATATCTGGGCAATTGATTCCTATAGATGCTCTTCAGTGATAATTTTCTACAATGCCTAAACTAAATAACTCTACCAAAACACGACATATACACTTGGAACTTAATAACAGTGCAATTATTCTGTTCCAAACTTCTTAATGATCTGTAGATTACAGAACTAAATCACTTGGTTTATTAACTACCGTTGCTAATAGCAAAAGTCCTACAAAACTTTCCTACTTTATTCTAAGGAACTTATCGAGAAATATTTATAGTATTAATTCCGAAATTTGGCGCAGCTTAGCCGCAGCTGCTTTTGCGCCATTAAACACCAACCAACCAACCAATTCCGAAATTATTACCGGATGGCTTTATCGTTTTAAGGTTCTTGTTCAGTTCAAAATATAACTGATCTGCTTAGAATATGTTTTGTAAGTACCATAACTCATTGGAATCTGTTAAGATTACATTGAGAAATTCGCTAATTCACATACATTTAAAGTTACAAATTGCAAAATAGTAATATTAAAAAAAAAAAAAAAAGGTTTGATTGAGGTAAATAAAAAAGAATACGATTACATTTTTTGTTTTTTTTGTTTTTGCATAAGATAATCCTGAATTAAATTTAATTTTACGTATTGTGTCAATTTGCCAAAAAAAAAAAAAAAATAAGTTAATAAAAAATATTCGTTAAATTATGCATTTTTTTTTAAAGAAACTTTGTAAGTGTAATTCAACCAGTATAATTTTATTTTATTGCTGTAATTTTGTTGTTAATGGTTGAAGTGGGCATATTATCTCAAATGGTAATACAGTTGTCTGCGGGCTGGAAGAACCGGGATCGATCCCCGGCTTTAGTTGGGGGATTTTTTTCCTTGGTTCTTTAATCCAGATGGATAAAAGTTGTAAAGTTTACCAAACTAGAACTGCCTGACCATCCGATCTCAACTTATTCTATTGGTTGCGAAACATGTGGCGCTTTTTTTTCCCACGGCGATTCCCTGGACCACGAAGGCCTGATACTGATTCCTTAATAAAGTAACAATACGGTTATTCTGTAATGATCTTTACAAACATTTAATATTTTTTAATACATAAATACTGAATACTTTATAATACGAAAAATCTAACGTCAAAAAATCTTACATGGATTTTCTTTACTTGTTCTTTGAAAATAATAATAATAATAATAATAATAACAACAACATTGTTGGAAGCATTTCATTATTTACATAAAATTAAATACCGATTTTGAATGTGGGAAAAATAATTATGTTAATTGCATTGAAGTGTTAAAACCAAATTGCTATTACTTGTGTGAAAAAGAAAAAAAATTACTGTATGTATTCTGTCATAACGCTGAGATAAACTTATCAAAAATAAAAAGTTTTATCACTAAATTACTTTTAAAATTGCAATGAAGTATTTCGATATAGTTTAAACAACTGGATTAACACGCTGTTGATAAAAATAATAAAGTATGTACAACATTTCAGATTGTGCTAATTCTGATTCAAAGTGCATTTGTATTTTTAAAAGAAATTCGAAGTTAATTAAGTTGACCTTTTAACTCATAGGGCAGGAGTACACAGAATGTATTGTCATCACCATCACTACCGTTTATTATTTCTACGAGTGTAGAACTGCTTTCCTAATACAATATACTCTCGATATCTCGAAGTCGAAGGGACGCTAACAAAAAATTCGAGATAGCGAGTTTTCGAGATAACAAGGTCATAACCAAAACATAAAAATTTACTTAAAAACACAAGATACGGAATAATATTCTAAATATTAGAGACTTGATAGATGAGAATAAGTATAAATATGTAATAATAGTTGACAATAAGTCTCAATACAGCAATGATAATTTTAATTTTTAAAAGTAGTCGAAAGTAATTAAATTGAAAATAATTAGTAAAATACAATGAGCTTATGTTGCTAGAATTTCTTAAAAAATACCTCTATTTGCTTCGACTGAACGACGATTTTTCCGGAAAAATTCATTTTTTACTTCGAAAAATATTCGACATAAGGTTTTGAATGAAAACTCTTCGACATAAGAATAAATTAAAATTAACATTAAATGAATATGTAATATCAAGGGGGAAAATAATTTTTCGACATATCAAGGTTTTCGAGATATCGAGAGTATATTGTACATAACGAACACTGTTGTTAAAATGTGATGCAGCAGATAACAAAAATAAAACGCAGAAGGACTCTGAATAAAACCTGGTTGTTTAGAAACACATGAAGGTTACGCCATTTTTCTCAGAATACCATAAACAGGTGAAGTCTCTCAAAATTAACATTCCTACTATAAACGCTTGTAAGAACTTTAAGCTGCAATTGTAAGAATTGTGGTATCAGAGATAATTCTATTAGAATTTTCCGTTTTTTAAGATTTTGACCCAGACATCCTTCGCTGCATATCACGGCGCAGTAAGCTTATTTTCGAGACTTATGCAATTTATGCTGTGTCTCTTCCATAACTTGATTCTCTTTACTTTTGTTTGTATTAAATTTCTTAATAGAAAACCTTGTTGTTTTTCTTGTTTTTCTTTAAAAGTAAACCCTTATATCCTCATGCTCTTCTAAATATAATGACTTACATCCAAATCTTAAAAAAAATGAAATCCGATTGAATCCCTTCATCTCGTATTCCTTAAGAAATGGCTCCAAGCTATTTTGAGTCATTACATGACTCCAAATGTCAAATACAGTCGGACCTCTATTTAACGAAGTCGCTAAATCCCGATGAAAAGTTCGTTATATGGAAAATTCGCTAAATAGAGATTCACCTTTTAAAATTACTTTAAACTACATAAAACAGATTTAAAATACATAAACAATAAATATTATTAAAAAAAGTAATAATTTTAATGACATAAAGCATACATTATCACATGCATACTTAAATTTTACTAATAAAGTCTGTTAATTTTGTCTTGATTTTTTTTTTTTTATTTGAAAAAGTGTTTTCGCTCATAGTACGTCATTGCATTTTTGCAATGCACCAAAAACCCCTTCAGTATTTTCTTCAAATTGTAATCCGCGTCGGATTGTTTCAAATGATTTTAGCGTTTCATCATATGAAGGTTTTTTTTTTATTTCTGCATCATGATCATTTCCATTTTCATTATCTTCATCGCAATTCATAGCTGTATTGTTTGTCCCAACTTCAATATCAAATGAAAGATAATCATCAATCAGCAAATCATCGTTAATTTCTTGTTTCCCTCAGCTGTATCCACATTTCTTTCATTTCCTCTAAGAGAATATTAATAATAAAAACAATTCAAGGAGAAAAAAAAATAGATACACGAAAAAGTTCGTTAAATAGAAAATGCACTTCGCTATTTGGAGGTTATTTTACGAAGAAATTAGCAAATGTTCTTGGTTCCAAAGAAAAGTTCGCAAAATAGAGAAATTCGCAAAATAGAGGTTCGTTAAATAGAGGTCTGATTGTAGTTTTGACAGAGATTTATTAAAAACTTTCCTTGGAAGCAATGTTTAAAAAGAAAAATAAAATTGATCTACGTATCGAATGTCAGCTTTAATCGCCTATTGTGATTGGTAGTCTAGGGGTAAAGCCGTTCAGGCGTAGTCAAGTAATCCAGTCTGTTGATTCATGAACTACATTCTGACTCCCGGAGATGATTTGGATACTGCTGTCTTTTCGTGTTTGTATTTCCTGGATGTAATGTTGTCGTTTTGCCTCCTAGGGGCTTCCGAAAGAAAACGGTTTATTCGGCAAAAAAATGCTACACTTTCTGCTCCTTAATTAAGCAGAAGACTCAAAACAAATGACCAGCTCATTATTTAAAAAAATAACTGAATGGATATTTCACTCCTACAAATTATCCAGTCACTTACACTTCAGACATTTATTTACCGATATTTTTCAGTGAATACTGACTGCTATAGAATGAAGGGCCTTTATAAATATTCTATGTTTGTCGTTACTTAACATTAGAGATAGGATTCGTTCGCGTTCCTTTAAAAAAAAAAATGCTACTTGAGTTTGATACAACGTAAGATCATACAAAAGGAATAATCGTAAAATATATTTGTCAATGAAGCGATAAATAAAGAGTTGTTGATTCTGTAGCTGAAAGTTCAGAATGTATTACGACTGTCAAATATAAATTTTCTCTGTTGATTTTTCTAATCTGTTAGCCTAAGATGAAGTGACTAAAACCTTGCTGCCTCGCCTTATTAGCGTTAAGCTTTTAACAATAAATCAAACTATTCATATCAGACATTTTAATGGTAATCGAGCTCCCTAATAATTTGCTATTAGTTGTGTCCAAAGAAATATAAACTACCTTTAGTTAAAGCGGTAGTATTTTAAAGTTATCGGTGTAACATATTGGATTGGTATAAGATTCTTTCCTTTTTACGCAAACAGTGTTTTCGTTTTTCATTATGTTCCAACCGTTATCACCCCCGACACCCACGGTCAGCAGCTGTGTGAATCATGGGATCGAAAAGAATTCTACGACTGACATCGCCACGAACTCAGCCAGCCTCATGTCGACATGGA
Organism: Thereuonema tuberculata; assembly: GCA_023159025.1. Lineage (NCBI taxonomy): Eukaryota > Metazoa > Arthropoda > Chilopoda > Scutigeromorpha > Scutigeridae > Thereuonema > Thereuonema tuberculata. The sequence goes on from JAFIDM010000001.1 coordinate 122,774,207, forward strand.
AGCGTGAACAGATGGCTGACGAGTGATGAGCTATTCGGGGAGACCGAAGGGTTCATGATCGCGATACAGGACCAAATCATCCCTCCAAACAACTACAAGAAACACATTTTACATGACGTAAACACGCACGACGACGCATGCAGGAAATGCAACACTGCGCATGAGGCGATCGACCACATTATATCAGGCTGTCCCTTTTCTCCCAGACTACGTCCACCGATACAATGAGGTAGCGTCGATCGTTCATCAACAGCTAGCAATCGCTCATTTATTAAGAACGTGGTCCCATACTATAAATACACCCGTAAAGCGTATTAGAGTCACCCTCACATAAGCTGTACTCGGATTGTCTCATTCACACAGACAAAACCATACACCACAACAAACCTAAAAAAAAAAAACAAAAAAAAAAACCAGAAATATCGTTTTATCACAAAACAGTTAGGAGCAGTTATATTTAAGGAAAAAAAAAAAGTGCTTAATTAAAATAAAATAAGAAGTTAATGAAAAGTTTATGAAATAGAAATATGGTAAAAAGTAAACATTCATTGTGTAGTTCTTATAAACATACATTATATAGTTCTTTTAAACATACATTATATTGTTCTTATAAACGTACATCATATAGTTCTTATAAACATACCTCATATAGTTCTTATAAACATACATTATAAAGTTCTTATAAACATACATTATATAGTTCTTATAAACATATTTCATATAGTTCTTATAAACATACGTTATATAGTTCTTATAAACATACGTCATATAGTTCTTATAAACATACCTCATTAAGTTCTTATAAACGTACATTATATAGTTATTATAAACGTTCTTCATATAGTTCTTATAAACATACATTATATAGTTCTTATAAATATGACATCAATAGAAATCCAATTTTCACAAAGCAATAGCATTAACTTGGAGGTTTTTGTCGATGTTACTTACCTAATATTTTTCGACTAACATTTCATTTTTAAAATCAATTTTTTATTAACTTTAAAACATTGATAATATTTTATTATAATTCAAAACAATTCGGGATAACCAAATTTATAACCAGTTATTGTTAACCCCTAATACACAATGTACACTATTCATATTCCTTTTTTTATAATTATTTTACCTTACAGTACTCACAAAATAAAAATAATATTAATCTACTTAATATTAATTGTTTTCTCTAAAACTATTATTTTTAATTGTAAAGATGACCTGAGTTAATCAGATAGCATTTTTATTGTAAATAAAATATTATTCCTAACTCCATCTTTCCAGGCATTTTCCAATACACCTACTTTGTTACGACTTTTCTCATTTATAATGAGAGTGACGGCGATATATGAATATATTAGTGCTTTTCTACATAAAAAAAAATAATTCCATGTTTTCCTTTTTTCTTTAATTTCTGAGTGAAGATCGAGGGATGTGTAATTATCTCAGAAAAGATTTATATGAAAGAATGCAGGGTATAAGAGATTTATACATAAGGATAAAGAACGAAAACAAATAAAACTGGAAGCGAAAGGTTTAACCATTATCTGTTTAATCGTCAACGACAACAGAAGCGAAATATAATGAATAGTAAAGTATAAAATGTAGGCCTATTTTGATAGCGAAATAGAATCGATCACAATCCGAACCGAAAATCATCAATCAATTTTTTTTTTTTTTTTTATATTAACATCAATTTAAATGTTTTGGCCTAATTTTAGAATCCACTGAAAACTGAATTAATCAGTAGAGACAATTTATAGCAGCTTCTGTAATTTTTCATGTCGAATATCATTAACAACTGTTATTTAATAATAATAGTAAATATGGTATAAAAGACATAAATATAATTAATAGCTGATGAAATATCAGATATTCATGAGATACAAATTACCTACTTCTGCGGGGGCGGAACCGATAGGAATGTTCAGCGAACTGTATACAATGTTAGTGCTGTAGTTGCCAGATACGGCTTTCGGGATTAATTGAACTTCAAAGCAAAAACGTTAAGTCTATATCCTTCAGTTTTAGATTTAAGATTGATAATTTACTGTAATTTGAATGAAACTACAGTATTAATGCTATTTACGTAAAAATGAATGTAGCTTTAAAAGCTTCATTACTTTGTCTTTTATTTTTTTCTCGTTTCATCACAGAGTGGTTTAACTATTATCACAGGCAGACGTTTGAAAGAGGATTGGATTAAAACGAACCAAGTACTTTAAAAGGAAATTTTAACCAAAATTATTAAAATCATTAAGAAAAGAAAGAATGATATCTTAGATTATTTGACACTCGAAGTTTAGCTAAGTTGATTAATTATAAAGAAGTTTCAGCATGAATTAGCTTTAGATTTATGAATATTTTTAGCAGGGGCACAAGTTAAAGAAAAAGAAGATAGTCTTCTGGATTAAGATTTGCTTGAAAGGAGAATAGATTTTGAATTCTTAGCGTCTATCAACCATAAGAGACAATAAGTCCTAAAATAAAAAGACACACTATTTATTTATTTATTTATTTATTTAACAGTGTAAACAATCTACAAAAAGGAGATGTATAAATATTTTTTTGTAGGCCAGCATTTATTTTACCTTTTTCGTTCTAATCTCCTAGAGCCTAATTCAAACATTCAGATAATTAGTATTGCTTTGTTCTTAGTAATAGTTGGCTCCCTTTTCGGTTTAAAAAGTAAGATTGGAAGCGTTGATCTTGAAAGTGCTTTTGGAAAAAAATTGTACAAACAATGGTGTCACATCAGGACAGTGGAAAGAAATTGGTAAAGATGGCTGGTTTCTAACTGGAGCACAGTTATATTGGAGCGTTACCGTGCAACAGCGGTATTTCCCTTTGACAACACAAACTGATGAAAGATCTTGACATTCTGAAAGCCCGTTGTTCATTTAATGCAGGTCTCCAAGGTTATACTGATCTTGCGTGACCTGTGTTTAGTCCTGAACGTAGTAGCTATTTGTTGGAAAAATCACGTAAAGTCTCGCTGTTTGACGAGAGTAATAATAGAAAAAAAAAAACTTGGGAATCTTACTTTCGGATTTCCAATCATGTAAATAAAGGATCAGAAATAGCGAATGCCAGCGTTGATAATCTATTCTATCAAGTACAAAATAATAAAAATTGATAGAAAAAAAAAATTACATACATGCACAACAATAACAAAGTAACGGCTAGGTTTAAATAAAATCATTCTTGATAATAGAAAATTAACAAAAAGCTTATTGCAGTTAACAAAATAAATTATAATTTTCTTGCTGACAGTATAAACACAAATCCTGTTTTCTAATTACAGTTGACTCGCGATAATCCGACAGCTACGGGACCGAGGGGGTGTCGGATTATCAAAAATGTCGGATTACTAAAGATGATTTTTTAAAACTGAATTTTGACTTCTAATACTGGCCGATGAGGATATTTTGGGACAATCAGGCCCAATTTGATTGCTGGCAACCGTTTGCCCCAATTTGATTGCCCCAACCTGAACAATATTGCCCCAATTTTATTGTCGGTACCAAAGGAACAATATTGGCCCAATATTAGTTGGCTCAAAATATTGGTGGTACGAAAGCGAATCAAGTGAACGGATGACATCACGTGACAATGCTGACGTCGAAGGAGGCGGGACTTTGAACATCGGAAATTCAGTCACTCACGCCGGCCATTTTCTTTGAGAAACAAGGCTTAAAATCAGCAAAATGGGTCGGCCCAAAACAGATAATTCCAACAACAACATTTTGTCAATTGATAATGAAAGAATCGTAATTGATTTCTACAGAGGGACGGCGTTTAATACTATAGCAATTCTGTACGAAAACACGCTCTCTCTTTAGCTCTCCCTAGTGAGAGGCGCCGTAACCATAAAAATTCAGGGCAATATTGGTTCAGGAGAAACTACGTATTCGCGCTTGATAAAGTTGTCCGCAATCAAATTGGGCCAACTTGTCCCAATCATATTGCCATAAAATCGCTCCGTGTTCGCCTAGCTTAAGGCAAGAAAATTTAAGTTATGTATATACAGTATTGTACGTATATTGTTACAATACATATTAAGTACACATTTTACGGCCTTTGAGGATATATAAAAAAAAAAAAACTGAATTAGGCATAGTTTTACACAAATGAATACGTATGTATGAATTACTAATTTATTACTGTATTTATGTCTTAAAAAATAAAATTACAGTATATAATGTAAACTATAATTTTATGTCTTAAAATAAAAAATAAAAATACGTACATATGTCTGTATCTGCAGCAAGCGGAGTGACATCATCCGACAGTCCGTCATCCGGCGTCGGACTACCGAGCTTGTCGGACTGTCAAATGTCGGATTATTATCCACTGTAGTTATTTTCACTTAAAATCCTAATGTTTTAATTCTGCATGTTATTGATCTTTCTTTTAAAAGGTTAAAAACAAATAAATTAAGATCTTTTCGAAACCAGAAAATTGCAAATATTTTGAAAGTTATTGATAAACTTAGGTTTCGCCATTTTAAATCATTCGATTATGGCGAACATTTCCCTTCAGTTTAGTTGATAGGAGGGTATAAATATAACAGAATGGACGTTTCGCCATAGATGCTTGAGTTGGCCTTCAAAGCTGATGAACGTAAACCTGGGTTCGAATCCCGGAACTGACATATACAAAGTATTTTTCTTTCTTTTGATCATTTCTCTCAGGTACTGTCGGTGGCGTTTCCAATGTCACATCAGCTGCCCGATGCTTCCCCGCAGTGCAACAAGCTCTCAGCTCTTACAGTTTTTTTTAACCCCTTTCAGTGCAAAAAAGGAGCTAAAATTTGGTAGACTAGATGTCAACTCCTTAAGATCCTGAATAAATGATAAAAATTTCAAAGGATTTTTCCATCTGACAAACCTAACCATTCCCTTGTTAGACTGGTTTAAGGAAAGCAATGCAGGAAAGCACTACTTCTCAATGTGATATTGGTAATGCCACCAATAGTACGTAGAGACTGGCTTCTTGTGACATACTTAGAGCAATCATTTGTCTTTAAATTTCTTGAGATTTGTTATTTAGCTAGACCTATTAAGTCTCGCAGCAAACATCTTATTAAAATCTCATTAAACTTAAAATGGAACGTACTTTTCGCGTATTGATCAGATAAAAAAATTAGTAGTTTTTATGTAAAGTTTCCATACTTTTTTAGTAGATCTTTCCTTCTAAAGCCTCTATTATTAAATATTCTAAACATCTCACCAAATTTAAATGTAAAAAAAACTACATTTAATACTAAAAGCAAATTTTCGAAAAGATTGCGTCTTTTCTTTCTCAAGCCTAAAATAACAATAATTTGAAGAACAATACTCTAAATTACATTAATTTCTCGAGAAAATATAAATAATATATGAATATAATACCATTTAGTTCTAATCTTTGTTTCTTTAACAATAATATACCATGTTCCGTCATTCGTTCCTTTACTGTTCACAGCATTAGGAACAAGTACATTGAAAAATATTTAATTTTTATAAATTAAAGCGTTGGGTTTTTATCAATTATTATTTTATTTCTCATAAAATTATCCAAATGAATCGATTCTTTTTTTATAATAACAAATCAAGAGTTTAATAAAATTACTATTTACTTCAATGAATTTGTCTAATTTAATTGGAATCATGATTTGTTATTTGTTGAGGAAATCTTCAAGATAATAAAGTATGAATATTTATTTCGGTTCATGTTGTCAATGCCCGAAGAACCTCGTTTTATTGCATTTTCGCATAGTAGTATTCCAAATAATTGCTACCCCCGAAACCATTTTTTTAATTTTTTGTTTTTGTTTTTAACCATAGTTGTATTATCCTCTAGATTTCTATAAAAATTATGTTCTATTGATTGTTTCCTATTTGTGGGACAATTCCTAGTGAACTTCAGTTACATTAATCTTTCACTCATTAACCTCGACTAATAACTCTGTTAACCTCTAATTACCCTTTGTAAATCTAGTCCCGATATAATTAAAAGCACGTGTTGTTAATTTATATTAGTGATCGAAGAATTGTTACAAGATTTTTATAACTCAAATAAATAATAAAAAAAAAAGACAACTGAAGAAAGATAAAAATTTCTTTTCTGTTTTTAGTAAAAATAAACTTGTAGTGAATATTACAATGAAACACAAAGAAGGGAAGAAAAAAAAAAACACCTCTTAGCTATAACTGCAATGGTTAGTTAACAATTAACAAAGCTTGTTGTAGCCGAAAGAAAACATATGATGCAATGTCATAATGCGTAATTGCAATGTCATATAATTTCCGTGATTGTGGCGGGTTCTTCGTTTTTTTTTCTTCAATTTTCTTATCTTTGCTCTTATTATAATTACTTTCCATCCCGGAGGGAAGTTTGATGCAGTCGTTTGATCTATTATCGATCTGTTTATCTACTCTCCGACCTAAGCCTATCTTCTCAATTGTTGCTGAAGATATTGTACGGAGGTGCCGAAGTGTTTACGTTGTAACCGGTGCACAGTCAATACACAAGACTTCTTTCATGTTCATTAAATATTTCAAACAAATCCCCTTTATGTTTAAGTTTTACTTTTATTTCTAAATAAAATTAGAGAAATAAAAGAACTAAAAACGTTGAAATGGAAACAACTGTTAAAAAAAAAATTAAGACTGTTAAATCCGTCATCTTCTCATTGTTGATGTAATACGATAGTTTGTGAAATATTGTTTTTTTAGTACGTTGTAAGTATTGTATTTTGTTTTTCTTTTAGCTTCTGTTAGGAAGTCTACTAATCCCGGTTTGTCCGTGTGTCTGTGGACAATTATCCCACAATGCAACGTACAACAATCAAAACAACCGCAACAACAGCGCCTTTTGCATTCGCAACAATCACATCTACAATACAGCTCAGCAACAATCATAACAATCGTAATAATCGCAACAATTGCGCCTTTGGGCGCTTTGACATTCACAGCAATATAATAATAAGGAAATTAAAAGAATAATGCAACATAAATGATGTATCACAAGCCGTTGCGAAGCACTGTGATTGGTTTACTAATCGCTATCCGTATCTTGTTAATTTTTTATTGCATTTTTTTGTTAATAGATTACAAATTTAAGTCAGTGGTTCCAAAATTTTGGGATTCGCCACTTTTCGTGATTTTGTTTTCGTATTGTGTTCTTACACATGTTTCTCATTGTGCATATTTTATCAAACATTAGTGTTATTTATAAATGATTAAAATTTAGCCAAACGCACAAATATTTTAAAAAAGTTTTTTAAAAAATACAAAGGATAAAAGAAACACAACGTTTCGACTTGCCTGCAAGTCATCGACCAAGTGATCGATCCAGTGGAACAGTGGGTTTATATGAGTCTCTTGCACCAATCGTAGCTGTATGTAAATGAAGTGATGACAGTATTGCCATCTCGTGTTTGTTTTTACAATTATAATGCCTCCACCTGGTGTGAGCATTTGAAATTAATATTAAAATAAACAACTCGTAAATGTATTTCACAATTATTGAACGGCGCTCTTATTTCCTTTGTTCTTTAGAAAAACCATATAAATAAATATTTTGCACCGATATAGAGTCATTGTAACATAATGAATCGTTCAATATGCACAATGACTCTTTACATTTTCGTTTCAGTGCATGATCCTCATGACCAATGATACGTGGGTGCTGCAGTACCATAATTCATATCTCTATTTTTAATGGCATTAAGATGCTGATTGACCCTACGCTTAATTGGCTGGCAAGTTTCTCCAATATATCTGCAAGGAAAATTCATGCAATGTAAGGCGTAGATGACATCTTTGGGATTATCCACTGGAATGCATTGTTTAGCATTTATAGCTGCCCCCAACGTATCGTTGATAGCAGAGGTTACAACAATATTATAAGGCTTTAAAATCTTCTTTAATCCATAAAAAACTTGATTATGAAAAGGAATCGAGACATAAATTTTAGGAGACTGTACCTGCTTAAAATTAGGATTATATATATAGTTTAAGGTTCTTACCACCTGTTCATTAAAAATTTTTTTAGGATATCCATTAGTTAAGAAAATGTTTTGCAAAGTATACATTTCATTTTCGAATATTTCAAAAGAACTCGATAAGTTGAATGCCCTCCTGACTGCCATACTGATAACATTAATTTTAAAGGATATTGGGCATGAAGAATCAAAATTAAGGGTAGAACCGCCAAATGTTGGTTTTCTGAACACTTTTGTTTGGAATTTGCCCTCAGCTCTAACCACCCTAACATCGAGAAAAGGTAAACTGTCATTTACTTCACCCTCAAATTTAAAATTAATATTGTTGTGTATCCCCTCAATAATATCCATGATGCCTAAAGAAATCGAACTATCTATTAAAAATAGAGATATGAATTATGGTACAGCAAAACATGTGCGACTTACAGGACACGTGTTAGATCTGCAGCACCCACGTATCATTGGTCATGAGGATCATGCACTGAAACGAAAATGTAAAGAGTCATTGTGCATATTGAACGATTCATTATGTTACAATGACTCTATATCGGTGCAAAATTTTTATTTATATGGTTTTTCTAAAGAACAAAGGAAATAAGAGCGCCGTTCAATAATTGTGAGATACATTTACGAGTTGTTTATTTTAATATTAATTTCAAATGCTCACACCAGGTGGAGGCATTATAATTGTAAAAACAAACACGAGATGGCAATACTGTCATCACTTCATTTACATACAGCTACGATTGGTGCAAGAGACTCATATAAACCCACTGTTCCACTGGATCGATCACTTGGTCGATGACTTGCAGGCAAGTCGAAACGTTGTGTTTCTTTTATCCTTTGTATTTTTTAAAAAACTTTTTTAAAATATTTGTGCGTTTGGCTAAATTTTAATAATTTATAATTAATCAACGCACGTTAAATATTTGTAAATAGTATTAGTGTTATTTGTTTTACAAATGAAGAAACGTTTTATTATTCTTCTGCAATTATTAACTTAAAATTTGTATTTCATAGTTTTCTGGAAATTTGATACCGAAATGAAAAGGGTTATTACCAAATAAATAAATTAAGAAGAAACTTCAACTCAAGCATCAACAATTAAAAAACGGCGACAGAAATCACTTTGGTTATGGTAGGAAGAGCAACACATTTTAATTGAGAAGAGTGGAAATAGGAGAATAAGTTTCTATCCACTTATTCTCGTCTATTTGTATAAACATCGTCGGATGACATAGCTTACACTTAGGTCAGGAAATGATGGGAAAAACCAATGATAGCTTTCCTTGGTTGTTATTATCAGCTAGTTCTTATGATAGGTGACAAACTTATGATAGGTGCCTTCCAATAATAAGAAAAATTATATATAAAGAAATTTCAGTTATAAATAATTTTAATACAACTGAATGTAATTTTTTCCTAAAGCATAAATTTAAGGGCGCCTTTAATAAAAAAAAAAAATAATAAAAAAAAGAAAGTACATTAACATAAGGAAAAATAAAAAAAAAAGTTAGGAAAAAATACAAAAAAAAAGGTTAGGAAAATAAGAAAAACAAACAAACAAACAACATAGTAGGTATCCGGATTCATACCTACAATCTTTAGCTTATGACTTTGATTGGGAATGTATTTTCAAAGTTAAAGCTGAAAGTATCCCAAATTATATGATATATCCAAATTTCAGGATTTTAATTTTTCGTCATGGATTAAAAGGTTAAAATCAGGACAATTCAGCCCAACCTGTAGCCTATTTTCAACTGTTGAGACAGTCCTGATTTTAGCCTTTTAATCCATGATGAAAAATTACAATCCTGTACTTTGGATATATCATATAATTTGGGATACCTTCAGCTTTAACTTAATTTATGAGTCTGAGACCTTCCGTCAAGCTATAGCTGAGAACAAGTATCTCGAACATGGGGGGACATTGGCCCCTGAAAATACCCCATTCCTACTGTGTTTCGGCCTCTGAACACGATGGTAAAATCTGTTCGTCAATCAGACCTTCCGTTTGGGAGTTGTTAGACACGGACGGACCGAACAAACGCAATAGCTAGCGATTTTGATCCCTATCACAATAGCTCCCACATGGGTCGCTAAAAATTCTTTCCCAAAAAAATATCTTTAATCTGCCATTGATTGATTCAGGATTGACGTATAACGATTAGGATAAACGTTATGAAACTGAGGCTTCTTTATTTATTTATTTATTTATTTATTGATTTATTTATTTATTTATTTATTATTTTTAAATGCCTCAGCTATGTTTAACTAAGTATAGAATGGATCCAAAATTCAGAACAATCAGAAAGCTTCCGAGAATTTGTTAGAAGTTCAAGAAGTTCAGTGGGTGTTTATTACCATCAGTGAAAACATTCTGCTTTATTAAATTCACTTCCTGATAACTTCCCTATAATTTCATTCCATTCTAATTCTTAAATTGCAGTAAATTAGTGAAATGGAATTGGAGTGAATGTTTCATTCGGTTTCGACTGAATCTTCTGCAATGTTGAAATATCTGCACAGTTTCAACGGAAATTGGGTTCGACTTCCGTATTTGCGACCGATATATTAATGTTTGATCTACTGAACACCATGGAAACTTCTATCTCGACGGGTTGGAAACATTTCTTCCTCTGCACAAACCTAATTTTAATAACAGCGATATTAATAAGTTAATAATAATAATAGAAACATAAAACAGTAATAAATTATAAGGTTTATGTGTTAAAGCTGTAATCAGTCAACTTCTGTTTCTTCGAGGCTCGAGCTTTTTTCGCGGCAATGTCCCGTATTTTACGGAGAAGTAGGTTTTGCGATCGATGACGGATAACAGAGAGTGACGGTTAATCGAGTTTTCACCGTGTATATAAAACCAACAATGTAGTACTGGTGTTCGTTATAAGCTGATACAGTTTGTAGTAATTTAAGCCGTTTACGAGTTAAACCAAAGGCTCGTAAGTAATGGAGTGGGCCCGGTAGCCAAGTGGTCAGGGCGCTTGGCTGCGGGTTGGAGGTGGTGGGTTCGATTCCCGGCCTCGGTGGAGGGCGGGGATTTTTCCACACTCCTTTCATCTCCAAACGGTCCTAGGGTCTACCCAGCCCTCCGTAAAATAGGTACCGGGTTTCTTTCCCGGGAGTTAAAGGCGGGCGGGCGTCGGGCTCACCACCCGACCTCAACTTCGTCCCATTGATCCTAAACGCTGGGAGCCTGACCTCCTGCGACCCCCAAAAGCCTGTGTATGCTTATCGTGGGGCACTTTAACTTTAACTTAGCTTGATAAATGGCGTTGTTGGTTCTTTCGTAAAACGTTGTTTGTCACAAACTTAGGTTATCCTCATAACTCGAATCCGTGTAAGTCAAAAATTCACAATAACAATAATTTGATAACATTTATTTTAGTGAAAGTAAAAATCGCTATTTTGACGTGCTTTTTTTTTACTAGTTTCTATCCTCCTCCTCATGATTTCATCAAAACAGATTTTTCGCATGCTTGTTTAAATACTCAAAATTCTGTTTAGTGTTCTTTTATCGTTCTGAAATGATGGAGTCGCGAATGCTTAAGGAAAATTTGGTTCAAGAAAATTTTACATTATGGAAACATCGCATCTTGAACAGAATATGTCTCAGTATCTCAATTACTCAATTCACTAGAAATTTAAAAAAAAAATAAAAAAAAATGTTGCAATTATAGTAAATACATTGAATTTCTTTAAAGGAGATGTTGCAAGCACGCGAAGCAGTCGACACTTCTATCGTTCGAATGTCTAAAGATTACTATTAAAGGGTGTTTTCAATTAAAGAATATAACAAAAAAGTTTTTTTTTTTATTACGTTTAGGAACCCGTCCCTATATTTAATGTTTGTTTTTTTTTATTTTGTTTAAAATGATTCTGTTAATATAGATGCCTGCCCAACAGGTGTCTCCAGTCGTGAATTGATTGACTGGTTGCTGTGTGGCTTTTATTTTGGATTTTGCTATTGAGGGTTTCTCAAGGTTGTCCTACTAATAACAAAGAGCCTTACATTGTTCTCTTCTGTCAAGCATCACAGATGTTTGTCGGAGTGAAATTGGTTTGATTTCAGAATGGCATTTGAAATATACAGGGTGGCTCACTTAAAACCCAAAAGGTTTCCAGATATATTTTTGTTCTGAAAACGGACACTATTAAACGCTATCGCTCCTGTTCATGTTATCTGTTATATTATTGCCGGAATATTTTTATTGTCTTGTTCAGAATAGATTTTGGAAGTGGCCGCCATCAGCCTCGATGTATTTCTCCGCCCGCTGCAGCATGTTCAGGAATACTCTCCTCAATTCTGTGACCGTAATTCTGGCGATCTCTCGTCGTATGGTTGATTTCAATTGATCCAAGGTGCGAGGTGTGTTATGGTATACTTTCGATTTCAGCAACCCCCAGAGATAAAAGCCACACGGTGATAAGTCAGGAGAATGGGGTGGCCAGAGAGTTTTACTTATTGTCCTTGCAGCAGTGAAGTGGTAACGTTCACGAACCAACACGAATTTGTGCCAACATACTCCTCCACAGTAAACACGCGTTGAGGGATTGAATATGCCATTACTCACAAGCAGGCCGACGAACACTAAACAACATTCATCAGCGCATGCGCGACTGTGGCGAACAATATCGTATGCGCGTGATCGTTAGCGTTGAAAACTGTCTATAGCGAACATTCAACAAATATCTTGAAACCTATTGGGTCTAGTTTTATAAGCGCAGCCATGTAGAGATCACAGTTGTAATTTTAATAAATTACTGGTTTTGTTATTTGCCTTTTTGTGCTTTATGGAAAGAGGATTTCAGTCTTCGTTATACTGTAGCATTGTTAGAAGCAACAATATAATATGCTTGATGAAAGTCTTGAAATAACTATAGTTGTATCCTGTGATGAACTTTGCATAGTTCTGCTGCTGAGCCCGTCTAAACAGCATTCGAAAATGAACTGAAAGCTAGTTTCTGTACATATATTCATCGTTTTCAAATTAATTTGAAGCTTTACCGACCAAGGAGATTAGAACACCCACAAAGTACCGTTGTTTTAGTGTATGTGTGATGATCTTAGGGTTTCCTACAGTGGGTTGATTAGCTATTGCGACAATTGTTAGTTAAGTGGGTGCTAGAATACGTTGTTCGGGAATATCGTAAAAGGCGAGATTTCAGAAAAAAATAGAGGAATTCCAGCAGATTTAACGCATCTGCAACGTGTAATTCAGTGAGGAATTTTAATGGGCAGTTTCTTGAGAAACCCACCGAGGAAGTAAATTCAACTTTTATTCATTATCTGCCACTAAAAGAACTATTTGGAAAAGCCTGAATTAATCAAGGCACTAAGTTAAGCCACAGGAAACATCAAGATATATAATATACAATAACTTCGGGCACGAATTTCTCTACGAAACTCACACGAAAAAAAAAATCGTTACTTGTCCGTAAATATACATACCATGTTTCAAGGAAATCGGTCCATTTAGTTATTAAAGGACGCACACTTTCTTTAGGCGAAAAGGCTTAAAGATGTTGGACTTCTTCGTTGCCAAGTAGACATCTTACGATTTATCTTCTATGATTGTCAGGCATCTGCAGCCATGTTTTTTGTTTCTTTCCATATTTATTTGAATATGATTCAAGATAATCGTCGATCGTTTGATCGGAGAAGCCTCGCCTTGTTACTGGATCAACTGTCGTAAAAATCCCTACTAAATTCTTATTAGTATTCACCAACAGAATTTACATATAAATGTTTAGGCCGCATCGACATTAAAGTCTACTTAACTTTATTGAAAGCAATTATGAAACAAAAAAAAAAAAATTCTGATTCACGTTGTTTACGTCTGCGATAGTCTTGAGAGATAAACAAATTAATAGGTCTTTTTCATATAAAAATTACATTAAAATAAACCCCCTACAATTGAGCCGAATAGAGAAATGCGTCAAAACAGATTAATCTAGCATTAGTCAATTCTTATTAGTAGTTTACTTTTAAAAAAAAACATGTCAATCTCACCCTTAAGTTGCAACGACCCATCAAACCACAAAAATACGAATTAAAATTTTACGTTCTATAGTTAAACTCCTGTAGTTAACTAACTTTAACCAGTATGTAGAAGAAAGATATTACGTTTAAAAATGATGTCTTCAGAATGGATCTCACCTCAGTTTTCCTGAAAACTCACCTAAACAGTTTAATCCATACAATGATGCTTATCGACGTTCAGTGGCTTTCTCCTGACAATTTACTTTCAGTTTTCTTTAGCATCTTGTGCTTTTCCATAATCTTTTTCCCGGGCGAGTTTCTGGGAAAGGTTAACCATTATCGACAATATACTTGAACTGTAAAATCACCATCTTCGTAAAACAGGAATAGTACACCGTCGTTGACTAATAATCTATTCCTTGTGATACTTGTAGCTATTTCGGATATATATATTCTCTTTGATTAATACTCAGCTTCCGTCTTCTCTAGACTATCCATTACTAGCGTTATATAGATCAGTAAAAGTTCTTCTGGCTGATAATTAACCTCTACATCTCTTCAGATGTTCTAAGACTCCCTTCCGAACCACAGGACAAAACCTTCATTGTTTCTGATTGTTCTTTTGTGTAACTGAATTTCCGGAAACGTCCGGAAAGCTGTTTTCATCTCGGAAGCTTCCGAACCACTCTTTTTGACTGTTCAAAAAAATCTTCACGCACTGACTATAATCCCTTCTCTACATTCATCCCATTGTTGCACGTAATTTGTATAATTTGTAATTAAAAGTTAATCCTACCGAAATGCACAATTTAAGCTAACTTTATTTTTTTTAATTTTTTTTATTCAGATTATTATTTTTTCGCTTTATTTTTAAACTGGAAAAAATAATAATTTACGGGGGGGGGGGGGGGAGGTATTACTTTGTTAATAACTCCCTCGTAAATTTTGTTGCCTATAAAAAATTTACCTTGAATTATTTCCTGTTTACGAAAATATGAAACCTTTGATACAGTGACTGTTTCGTACCACCCCTAACTTTGTCTTTTTAAGATCGTTTAAAATAATCTAACCTACTATTAATATATAACTAGTTGGCCACCCGTCGCTTCGCTTCGGAAGCCTCCCTTATGTAACGGAAAACAACTTTTTATTTATTAAAAACACACACACACACACACATACACACACACAAATTACACCAAGGAAACTAAAACTAAAATTTTTTAAAAGTTTTTTTTTTAATGTAATTTTTGATGTCTATATTCTCACAATCCACGACTGCTTTTAGAACCAGCGTGTAAATCATATATTTACAATATATTTTTATTTTTTATAGAGATTAGACTGCAGGCCTCGTGGTCTAATGGCTAAGACGTCTAGCTTCTGAGCAGTATTCTACCTAATAGAAATAGTGCATTTTTCTTTCTTGACTCTCTTTTTTTTATTCTCGTTGATACTTTTCAGTGGTTTTCGAGTTAGAAATAGTGATGGTTTCTGAGTTACAAATAGTGATTTTTTCAGTATTCTACCTAATAGAAATAGTGCTTCTTTCTTTCTTGACTCTCTTTTTTTGTTCGAATTGATACTTTTAAGTGTTTTTGAGTTCCAAATAGTGATTTTTGAGTTCCAAATAGTGATTTTTCAGTATTCTACCTAATGAAATACTGCTTCTTTATTTCTTGACTCTTTTTTTTTTTTTATTCCAATTGATACTTTTCAGTGGTTTCTGAGTTACAATAGTGTTCAGTATTCTACCTAATAGAAATAATGCTTCTTTCTTTTTTGAGTCTCTTTTTTTATTCTAATTGTCATTTTTCAGTGGCTTTTGAGTTCCAAATATTGATGGTTTCTGAGTTACAAATAGTGATTTTTCAGTATTCTACCTAATAGAAGTACTGCTTCTTTCTTTTTTGACACTCATTTTTATTGTAATTGTCACTTTTCAGTGGCGTTTGAGTTACAAATATTGATGGTTTTTGGGTTACAAATAGTGAATTTTTCGGTATTCCACCCACCTCAACTTGACTCTGTTTTCTTTACTCCAACATCTGCCGTGTACACGCACTTATTTTTCAATATCACGTAGAATTTGGTTAAGTAAGAATATTTAAAATATTGCAACGTTTCGGCAATTATAGTTCTAATTGTCAGTTTCGAATTACAAATAAACTGACGGATGGGAAATAAATAAACGATTAAAAAAAAAGTTGAATACATTCTTTATTGATGGGGGAAGGGGAAGGACAGATAAGTCCAAAAACAATATGAAGAGAGTTGTAGTCCCTATGGCCTAATGGATAAGACGTCTGACTACGTATCAGAAGGTTGCAGGTTCGATTCCTGTCGCGGATGTTTCATTGTAAAAATTATTTCTATTTTCCATTCTCACAGAAAATTGCGCCGGACAGAAAGACAGAGAAATAAAAGATTTTAGTAATGTAGATTGATGATGTTTTTTTGTTGATGTTCAATAAGAGGGTACCGTACGTGTGTAAATCTAAAAATAGAAACAGTTTCACTGATATACGAGAACAAGGAATGAATGTATTTATTTTCAAAAACAGTTGAAAATATATATATTTTTTTTTTAAATGAATAAAATAACTGTATCCAGCCACATTTCAATACTTATAATAAAAAAAAATCTATACTGCAAATTAAGTAGTTGAATTATAATCTCTTTAGCTCATATATAATAAATGATATTTACGTTGAATGAATAATATTAATAATATTACTATATATTACTTGGTAAATACTAATTTAATAATAAATATGTATTTCCTGGATTAGTTGCAGACACACTTATGCAGATCTTTAATCTTTTGTAATAAAATTATTAAAACTTGTTTCAATAATTATTATTGAAATTTGGTACATTTATAAATTCAGTCAGTATAAATATATGTAATATTATAAATTTATAGTATTGTAATTACACAGATTACATTTTTAAATATAAACAAACAAAAAAATGATTATATATATTTACTGTATTTAATTAACTGCTTGTTTCTTATACAAAAAACATCTGGAAAAACTAAAAAAAAAAAAAATTCCACTATATTTTTATATATAAATCTAACAGAGGGGAAGTAATGGGATTATTAGGCTCAGATTCTGTTACAGTGAAACTCCCAAAATAAGCAAATATATAAGGGATTATAAATATTTATATTCAATACTATATAATGTATATTTATATAATTATTTTCGGTATTTGTTTATACATGTTTATGTCCTCCAAATAACTTTTGACCCAGCAAATAGTTCTGTTTGACATGAATACCAATAAAACACCAGCTAGTCTCCGCTTTCCAAATTCTTTCCGTCGAAGATGTCAAAAAAAATTTCAAATTTAAACATTAAAGGCTAATTTCATTTACACATAAACTTACCTTAAATTTGTCTTGTTTGCAACAATAGGTGTCGTCGCACGTGCTAATCCATTTTGTTTGAGCATGATTCGAAGTAATTAAAATTAATTACATTTAAATTTCTAGCCTAAAGAGTTTGCAAATGTAATCAATGCTAAGCAAACGGAAAATTCGAAGTCAGATTGTACGTAGGCCGTAAGAATGATAATAAATACAGAGATGCCCTTTTTTATTATTTTTTTTTATTCTAAGCACTTAAAAAATTTTAAGAAAAAAGAAAAAGGATCATTTTAAGGAAAGTAGTTACAATCTCTTGCAGAAGTTTTTTTTTTTTCTTCCTTTTTTTATCTCCACTGTTTATTTGAAAAGAAAGTGAAAAGTACGCCAGATAACATTATCGCATTGTGCCAATAAGTTGATAAGCCGATAATCTGCAAAGATAAATTGTAATAAAATGTATCGGTTATGTCTGCAATTTTTTATTTTTCCTTTCTCTTTGACTTCCGTTCAAATAAAATTCAATTAAAATGAATCAATTCCTAAATGAATTAATGCTGAAATTAAATGATCCCACACGACTGAGAAGATTCTATCTTACCATATCAAATCCACAGCTGTTATTGATCAAAATACGAGAGAAATTTCTCGTCATCTTATTAAAATATTGACAAAAGAAACGAAGACTGATGTTGCTTTAATTTGAATCAAGTTCTTTCCATTATTTCCTTCGATACAACCGGAGAGAAATAATAACTTAGAAAAACGCGTATTCCTTATGCAGTTATATGTAAAATAATATGGTTATGAAAAAAAATAAGTAATTATATCAAAAAAAAAATCATATTAACGAATTATTTACTTCGATATTCAGAATTACTGCAAACTAAATGTGAGTTAGTTGATTATTAAATTAATTAAGCGTAGTTAGCAGACGCTTATAATTAGAACCGGATTTTATGACTTGCACTTTTGATTGAAAAAATTAAACGAAATGTGGACCTAAAAAAGTAATCTTAAAAAAAAATAATCTATTCCCTACAGTCTAAACCAGTGCTATTAGATTTAATATAAAAAAATAGACCCCAAATAGAGGAAAATGTGATGTAATTTGTTGAAACAAGTTTTGAAATTCAGAATATTTATTTAGAAGTATAGTAAAAACCTTGTTGGTTTAAACGAGGGGTATTGTCTAACTTAAAATTAAATTTGAGCTTTTACATTGCTGCCAAACAGATACATTGAAAAATGTCATAATTTGCAACAGCAACTGTCTCAGACTTTACTATTGGAATGAAACACATACTAGCGCATTATTTGATAATTTGAAGCTTATGTAAATTACATTTATTAATAATTTTTATTATAAAGGACACTGTAAAATCATTAATTAATAAGACATTTATCTACATTACATGTATTATTATAAATGACATTATAAATCATTAATTAGTAAGATATACTAAGGGTTAGAGGATGGGATGCTGAGACTCTCGATGCGAACTTTATAAAAATATTAGCCTCAGACTTCCTAAGGTTGTGAACCTCTGGTTTAAACAGATTCATTCGAGACGTACATATTTACTATGAATAATAAAGATCAGAAGAAAACGACGTGAAGAAAAACTGACCCGATTAAATAAGAGGATAGAATGTTAGTGATTATTTTACTTTGTAGCCATTTTTATTTGTTGGCTAAAATAAATTAATAAATAAATAAATAAAATCTAAAAAATAAATAAAATGATAATATTTATTGTTCTCTAAGAGTTCTGTCTAGAAAAATGTGATTTTTTTTTTATATATTATATTTTTTGTTAATATTCGCATTCACTTTCTTTGTTATCAATAAAACAAAAAAATGGACTCATTTTTAAATAAACCAAAAGAGTTATCAATTTATTTTCAGTTAAATGATTAAATTATTGCTATCTGTTTGAAGTTTGTACTAATCACAGGTAGTTATTACTCCGTTATTGTTGCTCCACTGATATATTACTTTCTTTTTTTTTTTTTAATATCACCATCAGTTGTACTTTGTCCTGTTGTTGATTCTCTCCGAAGGCCGAGTCACATAGTTTTGCCCCTGGAATTCAATAATGTGCTCTCGGATTTACAATTGTTCTTCTTTAGGTTATCCGTTTAACAGAAAACCGTTGTAATTAGTTGAAAATAATTATTAAACTTATAATTTTCAACGTTTCAATTCTTAGCGTTTTATTTTAACGAACACTTTAATTAATCATTAGTTTGGTCCTAAATTATTTCCACAATAAATTCTGATAAATTGATAAGATTATTTTGATATCATTTGAAAATAAAAAAGAAAAATTTTTAATAATTAGTAAATGAAGGAGAAACCTTAATGACAGTTTATCTCAACTGCGTAATTTGTTAGTTCTTCGATAATTGCAGCTGGAATACATTAATTTGAAGCATCATAAATAAGTTTCGTTTTCATACAGCGTTGTAAGTGTTTAATTTCATTTATTCTTTAATTTTCAACTTATACAAAGCTTTATTGAATAATTAGAAAGCCAATATTTACTGCGTTGACTAAGTTAAAATTTAATTTAAGAAATTACTTTTTGATTCTTTTTGACTTTCAGGAGAGAATAATTATCACAAATAGAATTTTTTTGAAATGTTAAAAAACAACAATGGATGAGACCAAATTATTCACAAGTGACATCCTGGAACAGCTGTTTCACGCTCGTTGGCGATCATCGGCCGGTGTTGTTCATACTAGCCTCAGTAGCGAGACCTTGCTATTTACAGTGACTTCTCCTGGCTGATGATCGCCAACGAGCGTGAAACAGCTGTTCCAGAATGTCACTTGTGAATAATTTGGGTTCATCCATTGTTATTTTTTAACATTTCGAATGCGCAGTTTGAAGTCTTATATTTAAAAAAAATTCATTGTGGCCGCTCTTTGTGCCATATGAATTTTCTCACTCGTTTTTTTATTGGTGAGTTTTTTCTTTCTGTAATTTATTTCTTGAGGCACCGCTGCGCTTCCGATGTATAGATTTTTTTTTGTTTTAAATTTCTAAAAATTCAATTAAGGTCCTGACTCAAACAACTGCAGGCGACTGCAAAACCTTTTATTTCTTTTATATATTTCTTTTACCAATATGCACCTAAAATTCTGAAAATTTAAATATGAACTTGTGAGGCATGTGGGATTTATATTTTCTTGTTTTTAATTTTCAAAATATTCTGTAATTTATTAAATTAAAATTGAAAAACAGTTAATTCTATTAAAATCTATTTCGATAAAAAAAAATGCTTCAAAACAAATTTATTTTTGGAAACGAATATATGACATTTAATTTGCATGATATTTAGAAAGCCTTTAATGAAAACGTTTTTTATTATGATTATTTGATAGCACGTAAAAAAAAATAATCTCAAACAGTTTTAAAAATCAAAATTTTTATTTTGTTAAAAATTAACTATTGCACTAATAATAAATATTTTAAATTCAAATCGTTATTTTTACAAATTTATCATCATTTCAGGTTTTCGTCAATTTATTTTAAGTTGAAAATGCCGAGTAATACCTCGAAAACCTCCCAAAAATTGACTGTTTTTTGAATTTTAATTTAATTAATTGCAGGATATTTTAAAAATTAAAAACAAGAAAATATAAATCCCACATGCTTCAAAAGTTCGTATTTAAATTTTTAGACTTTTAGTTGCATTGGTAAAAGAAATAAAAGCTTTGCAGTCGCTTGCACTACTTGAGTCAGGACTTAAGTCATTTTTAGTTAAGCTACAAAGTTTCTTTCGAATTTCTTTGTGTGAATTCCTCTTCTTATCCCGGCACTGTTTTTTTGTTTTTTTGACTCTCAAATCAGTTCAGTCGAATCAAAAAAAAATAATTATTTAATTATTTTTTAATTTAATGTATCTAAAGTTTTATTCTAAAAGCTTCTATTAGTTTGGGGAAGAATCGTTAAATTTCAATACAAAATAATGGCCATTCTTTTGTATTGAAGTAACAATATGTAGAAGTTGAAATTGTTAGGCCTAAATAGGGTTCTGTTGGTGTAAGTGAGAAGTAAGGATTTAATCGTAATTATTATAGATAACACAACTATTATAATTATTAGCAACATAGTAAGTTTAAGCGATTAATAAAAATAAAAAAAAAACAAGCCAACAAATAAAATAGATTATAAAAACCAATAAAGAAGAAATAAAATTTATAATATAAGCTAAATAATGAAAGGCTTTTAAAGTAAATTTATTGAAATGTTTAAAAAATAAGGCCAACTCAATTTATAAATTTTCAAATTTGAAAAAATAAATACATAAATAAAAGATTCGGCATTATGCATTTAAATAAACGGTCAAATAATATAGCAAATATAAATGCAAAACTAATGTAATTAACCTAATAAAATAAATATTTAAATAATGATTGTAGCAATTGAAACTTTTAATCATAACGAGAGCGTAATCATCCAGCTCTGTGTATTAAGTAATTATTACAATTCTTTTGTCCTTCACTTTGCTTTTATTTACTGTGTACAGGTTTTTTTTTTTTTTTTTTTGCTTGTTCGTAAATATAACATATGCGCTTCTTCCCATCTCCTCTATAATCAAGCCCAGAGCAATATACTAAGTATCATAATTTATTTTAGTTGTTATATCCAATATCTTATCAGTGATTATAAGTCTGTTATTTTGTTTTGAATATTTCCCTTAAAAAAGGAAACGAAAAATATGATTAATAATTTTGTTATCTTTGGATTTTTTTCTTTTCTTCTTTTGAGAAGATATAATGTATTTTTTATTGACCTAAATAAATTATGGGAATGTAATAATTGACAAAAAAATAACGAAATAAACGCTTTAAATAGCGTCGTATATTAAGGTACAACATAATAAGACAACTGCTTCTGTATTAATAAAAAAAAAAAACCCAATCGAATCCCATGTAGGTATGGAAATGTGTTTGGGTTTTCAAACATTTTCTTAAACATAATACGGATAAGTTTATAATTAATTAAAGCTAAGGAAAAACAAAAAGAAAAAACAAACTTGAGTGATATAAAATCATTATCAGGTGACTGTTCTTCTGGAACTTCTTCAATGCCGTCAATTGATGAATTTTACCACATAAGTTTCCCTAAATGTAACTTGAATCTTTCTTAGGAACAGCAATTCGAGTTAAGAATATCTGGTACCTTGAACTAAACATTCCTGTATTCTATTTGATTTTCGTAGGTATTAGAGAAGTAATTGCTAATAATCTGTTGCTGTTCTCAACAACATTTGCCTTGTACTTTATATATGAAGGTTTTCAAAATTTGGAATCTTTACCAAAAGTATGTGTTTTCATGGTTTCAGTAAACAAACATGTCTTCCAAAGGACTTATATTGAAATGTTTTCTTTGAAATGATTAGTGATACTGTAATTGACTGCGCAAATTAAATCGAAACTTCCCACTTCCTAAGTAAAACTGAATACTTAATAACTCATGAAGTCATTGACAAGTGAAGAAATTACTTCATTTTAAAAAGATCACGTTAATCCGTTGAGACTAGTCTAGACCAGAAATAGGCCTACAGGATAAATGTAACAGCTTCTAATGTAAAAATTCATCTCTGAAGCAACGAAGGCGCTTACATATTCTGTAAAGTTACACTTCCAGAAGTTTCGAAGTGTGCTGACTATCCTTCTCTTAACATATTCTACTGAAAGATTGTCTTAGAAGACTTAAATTAATCGTAGATCAGCAGTAGGTCACAACAGCCTTGATTTTGTTTGCCTTTTTTTTTTTAATTGTTATCGAACTCTCACGATTTCTAGACATAGGCAAATAGCAAACGACTTTATCGCGAGATAGTCAACAAATATTTGCACTACAAATAAAGTAACTTGTCTTCCAGAAGGAATTAGATAAAAGATGGGCCCATTCAAGTATTTACAACAGTCCACTTCTACGCCTCTAAGCTTTTTGCTTTTCCAAGGAGTCGTGTACGATGGTAAAAAAAAGGAAAAACTTTACTTTTTCCAGTAGATGGATGTCGATTACGAACCAAATGCACGAATTTAGAGGAGGCGTCCATCCAACCAAATAAATTACAATCACAACCCTCGGGTCCGACACCTTCCGTGTCCATAACTTCTGCTAAAGGCATCCATACCAGATTCGTTCCCTTCTGCTATTCCTATCTTTTCTTTTACTCCTTCATTTGCCTTCTTACCTCGCTTATCTCTTTACAATAACTCCGCTAGCAGTTCATTTCCAAAACACTAACTGTTGTAATATTTGTTTTTTCTCTTTCGTAAATAACTCAACTTCTACCATTTCAGTGAAAAGTTGTTAATTTTCTGTTTTGAAATATCATTACTCTAAAAATACAGGTTCTAGTTTCTAATTCACTTTGCAAATGTTAGATGATATATCCTCTTTGTTTAGATCTATTACTGTTGTTTGTGACTCACGATCGATTATTTTTTTTTCTGTTAATAATTCAATGCGCAGATTGAATTTTTTATGCATTAAAAAAATTCATTGAAGCTGGCGGACTGATGGTATATGAATTTTCTCACTGATATTTCATGAGTGAGTTTTATGTTGTTTATTTTTGCTTTTGAGGCACAACTGCGATTCCGACTAATATCCTCTTAATTATACCCTTGAATATCGATATTCTTAGATTTCCTATTTCCATTTCTAAATCGTAATTTAAAAATAAAAATACAGTAATGTTTGCAATGTTTGTTCTGTATTATTAGTATTATTATTATTATTACACATAAATTTAACGTGCGTACAACATGATTAGAAAGAAAATTGTGCATTTTTACTGTCATTTTTCTTTCTTCTTATTATTATTATTTATGATAATTCCCATTTAAAGAGAGCGTTTGAACTTGAATTCCTCTATGATGACTGTTTGTGTTTTCTCTGTGCCCAAATTTTCTTCATATGTTCACTGTGTTGTTTCTTACTCTCCGCTGTCCATTTACATCCCCGTTAAAATACCAACACACACAAAAAAAAGCAACAAACAGCTCGTGAACCTCCTCAGCTTCTGTGACAGTGAAATTACAAGTTACATCTTCCAATCTCATTCTCATCTTCCTCAATAAAAACAATGATTCCTGATAGAAGGACTTAAATTTTGAACTTCGGTACGCTGTAAATAAAAAACTAAAACACAGGATAAACGATAAGTCGCTTTGTTAATCTATCAAAACCTCAATGTTTATGTTGGGTTGTAAATTTGTAACATCCAAAGCAAGCATTAATAGAAAGAAACAAGTGGACATGATTTTGTGCTAAAGCATAGATTCAAGGGCGACCCATAATAATAATTAAAAAAAAAGTACAGTAATGTAAGGAAAAATAAAAAAAAAAAAAAAGATTAGAAAAACAAAACAAAAACAAAAAACATCCATGCGGGCATTGAGGAAAAAAAAAAGATTAAAAGGAACAAAACAAAAAAAACCTAGTAGATACACGGATTCGAACCGATAACATTCTGCATATAAATCCGAGAACTTACCGAGCACGCTATAACTGACAACTGAAATGAGAAGGTTGCATTTCTAACATTCAAGCTAATAGCGGAAATCCAATAAAAACAATGCCAAATATCTCGAACGTTGGGGGGGGGGGGATACCCCTATTCCTTTGTTGTTGGGTCCTTAACACGACGGTGAAATCCGTTTGTCGATCCGACTTTCCGTTCGGGAGTTGTTAAGAGATACAATGACAACAATGTCAAATATCTCGTCCTTAGGAGGGGCGGGGGAGGCGTTGGCCCCTGAAAATACTCCATTCCTACGGTGTCTGGGTCCTCTAAATATGATGGTGAAATCCGTTTGTCGATCCGATGTTTCGTTCGAGAGTTGTTAAGGGTGGATAGACACGGACGGACAGGACAAACGCAATAGCTACTGATTTTTGGTCGCTATCACAAAAACTTCCATTGGATCGCTAAAAAGCCACCATTATTCCATAGATGTTGTCCCGATCTCTTCAACAACATATGACAAATCACATGTACATTAAATACGTATTAAGCAATTAATATATTAGCTAAATCTAATTTATTACTCATCTCCAATATTACTTCTTATTACTTATCTTATAAAATAAGTATTACATCTTTATCAAAAAAAAAAAAGGAAATAATATATGTACATATAAACAGATAAACAGATTCATACTTCTCAACCATTGGTTAAGGACCACTGATTTACACATTCAAAGTATGATTTCGCAGATTTCAAGGGAACGGTGGTAGCATGCTTGTGGAAAAATACAGTTGTTTCTAGACTGGCTTATTAGTGGGTAATGAATGTTTCGTTATTCGATGAAATGCAAGTGATCGAAATACTGCTGTGAAGACTAAACACAGTCTTGTTTATATTCAGCTTTAAGAATTCGCGATTCATTAAGTAAAAAAAAAACCAAAATAGTGATAAAGAAAAGACATGCGAGACTCATTAAATATCACAATTTGTTTCAGCTTTAAGTTCGTTTACGGAATTTGAGTTAAAGATTAAGTCTAGTTAAGGAAGTTGTACAAATCAGATGAGCGAAATGAATGTTTCGCACGAGATCGTGAGAGGCCCGGGCCACTTCAATTTCTGAGGTCCCTCAATAAATTACGCTAAATTGTTAATTTTTTATAAAACATATTAAATCGTAGCAGCCTATGTAAAGTTGTATAAATTGTTGAAGTACAGTGCTCAGAGAGCTGAAACTCCCAGAATGCAACGCAGATTATAGATTTTTCCTTTCCTGGCCGTTCGCTAACATTCAAATAGAAGAGAAGCGACCTCTTAAAATATTTGAATGTTAGCGAACGGCCAGGAAAGGAAAAATCTATAATCTGCTTTGCATTCTGGGAGTTTCAACTCTCGGCGTGAGCACTGTACGTAGTCGTCTTTCAAATATGTAAGTGTATTTTTAAGTCATTAAACAGAACCAAATTAAGAGTTAACATCAAAAGTGTAAATCCAGGCCCTATTTGCAAGACTATTTCATTTTAACAATCAACTACATTAATTTAGGTTGAGACAACGAAGCTTTTCTATCAAAAGATTTTGAAGGCTTGGTCTAAGTTAGTTCATTAGGTCTAAATGCATTGGAAAGAAAGAAGTTTGGAAGTGAAATCGAAATAAGCAGACCCCCCCCCCCCCCCCAATCTGTTCCAAAAATTCTAGGAACCTGAAACTTTAGAGAAGGGTTTACATCTATTAGAAGCAAAATGTAAATTTAATTTTGTACAATATGAATCCGTAGATTACGATTACAGAAGAGAAACCGCCAAAATAAGTTACTTTTATACTTAAGCTTTTACTACAATACTTTAAAAACTAGTTGGAATACTAGAAGGATGTTACTAATTGTGATTTCTCTGTTAATACAAAACCAGGGTCAATAGACGAGGAAGAGTAAAAAATCACCACCAAGAATGAAACTTGCATTATCACGACATTGTCATTGTTTAAAAAGTAGAAATTTTAGAATATTCAACAGTGATAGAGTATTGATGATGTTTCTTTTTTTATTATTAATGAACCATAAATTATTATTTTTAATTATTATTTTTTTGTTTTGTTTTTTAATTTATAAATTTATATTTTATTTACTTTCGGTTAAAAAACAAAAGGCTGTTTTTCTGTGCTGTTTAATATCCTGATTAAATATTTAGAGGAATATTGAGAGAGATTAAGATAAAGACTGCTTTTCTTTAAATAATAAACATCATGAATTTAAGAATTTTAAGTTCATTTCAATATAAAAATAGAAAAAAAAAAGAAGGTGAATTTAGACATTTTGTTTTTTAAAAAACAAATAAACCATAACAACATTTCATTTATTCTTTAAAGTTCCAGGTTATAAATTTAAGGATAAAAATCATACACGAAGCTTAAATTAAAAAAGAAAAAAAGAAATAGTATGTTAAAAACTAAATAAATAAACACAGATTCTTTTCTTCTTCCAGATCAACATATAATATTTCAAAAACATCAAAAAGAAAAGAATTTGTGTTTATTTAGTATTTACATATTTGTTGTAAGTACGTTAAAAAAATTAAATCCATCTAATAGATATTTCTGAATTAATTTATCTCTTTTCTTGGAGTTGAAATATAATCAGTTAATAAATTAGTTATTATTTCTTTCGCAGATTTCGTAACTAATTTCGAGGTTCGCTTTAATCTGACAAACAATTTTGAAATCATAACAAACTAATTATTGACAGAATATCTCAATTGATTTATTGGCGTACAATGTTTATAAGACACCTTCCCTTGTAAACAGAAGATAGTGGTTTATTTACGAAACTAAGATAATATTATTTTTTTATTTACCTTCTTGGACTTTGAAAATTGATAAAGATCTCAGGTGGTTTTATTTACTTTTTTTTTTTTTCCCTCTTCCTTTTCCATAACGACAACTTGGAAAAAGTAAAAAAAAGTAAGGCGAGCTGTTCTCATGCAGTCACGTACAATAACAAGTACGTACATTTGTTCCAGTGTACGAACCTGCAATATTAGTTACGATCGATCTGCGACCAGAAGATTATTGAAAAGTAAAATTTTTTTTTTTTTTAATACAAGATTATCAAAATCACAAGAATTTCTTTTTTTTAGTCGGTAACATCAGATAAGTAGAAAAACAATGTGATTTTGAGAATCTTGTACTCTTTGCTCATCATCACAATAAAGAAATTTATTGTTAGTCGTTCTTGAGAGGCTCTTTGATGCATTAGTCTCTCAATGTTTAAATAAGACGTTCCTGGAGAAACTTAAGGTTTACTTTCGTTACTATGTTGTATATTTTTTTTTCTCTTATTAACAAATGATGTAAATTTGAATAAAAGAAGAAGAAAGTTCCTCTGTTTATACATTCGAGTACCTACCGAACACAAATAATCTTCCGTTAAACTTTCCCTTTGCTGTCCGTAAATACGCATTCAAAGTGTCAAGAAGATACAAAACTTTATTCAAACTTTATTGGGGGGGGGGGGAATTTTTGACATTTGTGTACACAATCTAACTGATATATTTTTTAATTTTAATTTTCCTTTGAAAAAAATAGGCTACAAAAATATAATAGTTACGGGTTTTGTTGAATTGAAGTCCGTTTAAAATAGCGTGAGATGATCAATAACACGATAGACAAAACGAGTTTTCTGTTAACAATAAATAACTCCTATCAAATTCGCTAATAGAATGACGTAATCAAAGATCATTCATCAAAATTGTTGTCAGCATTAAAATGCTTGTCTCCTACTTGATTAAAACTTAGTAGTTGTCCAATCAGTTTTAATCATACTCTTTCCATCAATTTATTCGGTGGAATGCTTCTAATAAATTCCATCCAAAATAATGAGCAGTAATTCTGGGAAGATGAAAATGATATTATGCGTTGTTCTACGGTTCTCTTAATACGGTTACGCTTCCTGACCAAAACCTTATTTATGTATCTGGGTTTTTTTTTTAATACTTTTAATAAACCTAATAAAATTATTTATAGGAATTATTGTAAGTGGTAACAGATTATTTAGTTATTCCTCAATATTGTAAAAAACCCTTAAAATAGAAAAAAAAAATTGCATGAATAATTGAATCGCAAATGTGAAAAAGGTACTAAGTCAACTTTTTGTACATTTTGAGTTAGGACTGAAAATGGGTTCAATTGTGTTCACCCCATGCATCATTTCAATGGGAACTAAATCATGCTTTTCCAGTAGTCTCAGGAGGTCAAAAACTTGAATACTGCTTTACATTTTTTCATTATTTTTGGACTAGTGTTACATTGCCATATGATACTATATATAACATACATATATAAAACTTATATGATTAAGTTTGTACTAAAAAAAATTGAAATGAAACATTTTATTTTCACTGCAAAATGCGACAATATAATTGCAAAACATGGAAAAAGGTATCTAAGTCACCCATAATCTGGAAAAAGGTACTAAGTCGAAATTTTTAAATTATGTCTTTGTACATTTGCATACTGACCTAAAAATAAACAGATGACAGGCATGGGTCGGCTTCACAGTCGTTTCACACCACACCAATGGATTTTTAATTGCTGGCTCTAGTTTTGAATGTGGAAGGTTTTTTTGTGTTTTCTCAGTTTGGCATTTCTTTTTCATATTTGCGATTCAATTACAATCAGCTGTTTTTCATTTAATTCTTTTTCAATTTTTTTTGTTTTGTTTTTTAAATGGGGAATTTGCTAAAAATATATGTAAAAAAGTAAAGCTGCCCCAATGATTTGTGTCTTGTAATTAGTTATTTTAATTGAATTGTAATAATTCAACTACTTTATGATATTCATATTATCTTATCTATTGACACCTTTCTGTCATAAAAATAAAATACTTTTTTTTATTAATTTTTAATGAAAGGAAAAGTTGGTAAATATCCTCCAAAAAAAAACACACACACAAAACCCCCAAACATTTCTGCATCCCTTGGAGTTTTATAAATTAATATCTGTCTAGACATAATAATAATAAGAAGAAGAAGAAGAATAATGTGACATATAACTGCATCCAAAGTATACCTGGTAGACTGTATACGTGGATACGAAAATTCTCATTATTTTATTTAAAAAGAAATACTGAACTACATTATTAAACTGTTTGATTGTGTTCTCAAAGTTTTCGGCTTCCCGTCCTCCTCTGGATAGCCAAAAAAACAATAATAACACTTTAAAATTGTTTACAGATTTATTATTTTTTATTTATCTAATTTTTGATTCGGAATTTTGCAATTCACATTTTGTTGCCCCTAAGAAAGAGTACAATGTCACTGCTAAATGGTATTCCTTATCTAGCACTAAAGAGTTCCGTTCAGATGAGGCATTCTGCACTCCGATCTTCCTACGTCATAATACATCCGCTAAGTGTCATTGCTTTACAAACAGGTGAAAGTGATTTTGAGACGAGATGTAACTGAAAAAAGAAAGTTGAAACGTTTTCAAATTCATTTTTCGGTTGATACTTTGAAATTCCGTTACGCTTCCCACGGATGCACCCTCCATTTTGGAAACCACTGATGTAAAGCCTCAACATTTCATTTTCACTTAGAGGTTATTGTTTGCATTTAGATATTTGAAACAGATCTCACGATTATATTGAACAATTGTTTTAATTGGCTAAAATTAAAACAAACAAAAAAAAAAAAAAAGGAAGAAAGAAACGACCAAATAAATAAAGGTATTGAATTGCGCTGCTGACTTCGAGGAACTTCCTTTGTTTGGCCTTGAACAGAAAACTGACCTGGTAGCGTTTCGTTTTAATGCAATGCCCTGAAGTCCTTGAAACGCATGTACAAGTCAAAACAGAATCATTAACTGAGGTTCAGTTATTACGAGATTGTATGGAAACGGCAGAAGATATGTCTGAACTACTCTGCAAACGAAACGCGAGAAGTGACAGCTTACAGACCGAAGTCTATCGAAAATGTCAAGAGAGATTTTGTACTGGATTTATGTGATGGAAGCTTCGAGATTATACCGTCATTAAAATCTCGATTTTTCTGTATTTTTTACTTGCAAATAAATATTGTGGATTGATAAATAAATTTTTATGGTGATTTTTTTTTTTTTATAAATATTTTTCCAACTTTTAGAAAGATAAATAACACAATAGGCCGTTATTTTTTTTTAATTTTATTTATTTTTTTATATATTTTTTTTAATAGCCGTTGTTTTTTATTTTTAATATTAGAAAGAAAAAAAAACGATGTTACTTGAGAAAAAATTAAACCAAGAAAAAAGTTTTATAAATCCTGAAATTTGGTTTGTTTATTCCCGTTCATTTTGCTTCAATCGCAATATCTTTCCGGAGAATAAAAAAAAAGAAAAAAGTCTTTCACAGTGTTGAAATGTTTTTAAAATTTACAGATTTTTTTTCCTAAAATGTATTAGATTTTAGGACAAAAATTTAAAAATTTAAATGTAATGCAATTTATGATTTTAAAATTTTTTTATAGTTTTTATAGAATGCCAAAAACTGACGTACTTCTATGAAAGCGTATAAATATGATAATTATGAACTAACTTTGCTTTTAAAAGTCTTATCAAATTTATTGATTAAGAAATAATGTCAAGGTTTTCTTCGCACTTGCTCGGACCGATCCCGGGCGATTTGTTAGATAAAAAAAAAATTATAATTGTCTAAAACGGCACACAGCCCAAACAGTAGTCCAGAAGCTTAGAACCAAACCACAGTGTGTCCGTGCTTACTTTGAAGTTTTTCCGAAATATAATTGTGCCCATTTATTAAAATATTTACATCTTTTCAAAACAAACCAAAAAGATAATAATAATAATAATAATAATAATAATAATTTTTGAATTGACATAGTTGAGCAAACTTGAATTCATTGTTTGCTAGCAAACCTGATCTTCGATAAAGAGATAATTTTCTCATCATCCGTGGCGCTTTCTCACAACCCGCGAGCGTGTCTCGGAGGCCCGATGTTTGATCGTAAGTCATGTGACTTCCGGTTGACCCACTTATATTAAAATAAAAATGTGAGCATCCTTAATACTAAATCTAACATTTGCCATCTTATTTATATTTCTGTGTCGTATGGTTTCGGAGGAGATATGGTCAAAAAAAAAAAATCAACTTTTCTTTATAGATAGATATTGATTGTATCTAGAAAATTAAAATTTCAAAGTTAACTATTTTTTGTGTTGATGCTTTAGTGTTTGTATAGTATTCTGAGCTAGATAAATCTACAGGAAATTGAAAATAATGTGCTAAAAGTCAAGTTTTGACTTCGTATAACTGTCTTTACGCACATTACTTGTTAAAATAGATGATAATTTAACCAAAATCAAAACTTAATAAATAAGAGGGCTTAAAATCTAAAATACAGAACAACGTAGCATTATTGGAGTTATCGTGCCCAGAAGATTTTGCCATTTACATCGTACACACACACAAACCAAATGAATAGTAGAGATCTCGTTGAAACAGGGCGAACCAACATCAATACATATCAGGGACGTACATAGAATTTTGTTTCGGGGTGGGCCAATTTGGAAGACTATCTCCAACAACCAAAAAAAAAAAATAGTTTGAAAATTTCGTGAAGAGGGAGTTTCTTACAACCGGCCATTCAACCAAAAATAAAAAAGAAAGAATGTAGGTCTTTTGTAAATATTCCGTATTTTTGTAAATTTAGGACCCTAAATACGCCAATGATATATACTGTACATATATCCATATTCGATTATCAGATATCGACGTTTATTTATTGTTTTTCCCTCATAATAGACTTAAAATTAAAGGAGTTGAAAACTATTTTGTTTTTCAGTGAGGTATAGAATGTTCTGTAGTTAGTGTAAAATTAATAAAACCTCAACAAAAATCCTACACAGTCCTTTTCCGCCTGACAGTTATTTTGTCTATGGAAGTTACTACTGTGCGGTTATGAAAGCCAGAGCCACCACTGGCGGACGATTTTACTCCGCAGCGGGGTGATACGCTGAGATGGATACTTTCCTAAGAAATTCTTTTGGATATTTTCGCTTTTAAGAAAAAAATAATGAGGAGCATTTTTGCAATAGTATTTATTCTTTCCATAATTCTTTCCCGAAAAGCGCAAATAGAACGCAGCTACTAGTAAACTAATATACTATAAAAAATAAACATTCCATCTTCCTCGCCCCTATTTGGAAGAAATCGAAGGAGACCTGACGCATGCGCAAAAGCGTTGAAGGCTCTCGTAAACAAAACCGAACAGTACGTTGAGTTTTGTTTATATTTTTTTTTAGATTTTGTATTTATTTATTTTTTTTAATGTCTAAAAGAGTGATTTTTTTTTTTTTTTTTTTTAAATTCCCTATTTATTAGCTTACTTTTCTAGGAAAATGGGACTTAAGAAATCAGTCAGTCTTTGTGTGAGTGTTTGTGTGTCGCCCCATAACACTTTTTGAATTGTTGTGTGGATATTCTTGAAATTTGGCGTGCATATTTAAGGACAAGAAAAGATCGAACTTTTTTATTTGAAAATTTTTTTCCCATTCTCTTTATCGAGAAATTTCCAAAGAAAATCATTAGACATGAACCACTGTCGTCTAACAATAAATATTAATCCGTTTAGTAATCCTTTAATTTGCGCGCAGTTTAATATGATTAAAATCAATCAGATTTAAGAAATGCGTCGTCCCTCAAAAATATATTAATCAAAGTATTAGACTCATTCTTCAAGACTCGAAAGAGAAAGACCTAACTTATTAATTTCAGTTATTAATTTACTGTAATGCGAACGTGAATGTATTCACGTGATTCATACAGTTTGAATTAATTGGCCAAGTCTTAATTAATAAATGCTTTTTAATTTATTTTATGTAAATAAATATTGAAGCAGTATTGAATCAAGCAATTGAAGCAATCATGTTTGTTTATTTATGCAAATTTAAATTTAATAAAAAACTTATAAAAATTTTAACGTTCAATATCAAGTTAATTTATTTAATCTTCTGCCACAACTGATCAATATTGTATCGCAGTGCCTGTCTAGACAGAGGAAATAAGCGTCTATTTTTAGTTTATTTGGATCCTTAAAGTGCTCTTGCATGGAATTACATAAATTATAGTTTCAGATAATTTGTGGTATCAAGAACAACAATGTTTTTATGCGTGTGGAATACTGATAAAATAAATTCACATTGTTGTGTTTGTATGTCCGAATTATAAGGACCGGAATCTTGAAAATGTGTTAATATTGAATGTTACTGCTGCGAGGAATACGAATTAACGTTATTCTGAAAAAAGTCAAATATCCATATAATTTTTTTCTAATTCTTATAAATCTTATAATTTTTCTAATTGTTCTGTACCCGAAAATTGCAGAAAAAAACAAGCTAAACATCATGAAAAGAAGTATTACAATAAAAGCACATCAGTTACTTTTTGTAGTAGGTTTTAGGACATACCTTCAATGTAACTGATATCGTTTTAAGACCATAGTTTTTCTATTTTGAAGGGATTCAGATCATGAAGCTTCTTCATCGTACATTTTTCGTCGAAGCCAAATTTGAAAAGCTTTTATATAATGGCTTTGTTGTATTGATATCAAAACAAATAGAAAACATAGAATGGCAAACGATTCCTGATTTCTAAACCATTTCTTTCGAAGCCAATCGTCGTATAATGAAGGGAAAATGTCTATTGCTATAA
The DNA here is from genome assembly GCA_023159025.1 of Thereuonema tuberculata. Classification (NCBI taxonomy): domain Eukaryota; kingdom Metazoa; phylum Arthropoda; class Chilopoda; order Scutigeromorpha; family Scutigeridae; genus Thereuonema; species Thereuonema tuberculata. Next base: position 122,808,767 of record JAFIDM010000001.1, read on the forward strand.
ACATGTTGCCTTTTAAGAGATGGATTAAGATGTAACGATAATCGTAGTAGGCGTTGTTGGATATTGAATATATTCTTTTAGACATTCACACAGGCGACAAACAATAAACTGACAATATATTTTAATCTGAGTTCCTAATCCAAACCATCTATCAATAACTTAATTATTAAAACTTTTACTTTTGTGGAATGCATAAAACTGCCGTTTTCCTTAAAATTGGAATTGTGAAACTAACAATGCGTTCCTAATTCATTTCTAGCTTCATCGAAGTATCTAGAAACCTAATCAGAAAGAGGCTTCTATGGAATCTGCAATTATCTACTCTAATGTCTCTCGTTTCAGTCTCTGCATTCTGTGGCACTTTTTCTACCTTTTACCTTTACTTTCAGTTTCACTATCAATTTTATAGTGAGCGCATATTGATCGAATTATGATATTTCTTTGTCACTAATTATAAAATATGAACATCTTAAATAGTTATTATCAGAATTCTTGCCAAATTCTAAGTCGGGATGTTTCTTAAACAATGGTATGACCTGCGCTGCAAGCCACTCTTCATTCATCAACTATCAACATTTTTGCTCAATATTCTGTCAACATTACAGTTTTGTAGTAGCACTACAAGTAATAATGTTGACAGTTAACAGTTTTAATATATAGCAATTATATATTAACTATATCTCATACAGTAATCTAAATTTTTATGTAGATTATAAACTATGATCCATATAGCATTCCAAAATTCAGCTTGCTTAATATATAATGCTGTTTTCCAAATGTTTATATAGGAAAGTTTCAGTAATTTCACGTAGTGAAAACATGATAATTGCTATTAAATTTTTTTGTTGCTGTTTTACGTCTCACGTAAAGTGTAATGTATTGTATTAGTTCTATTTTGCTCAAGCAAGACATTTGGTCGGGCGAAAAATAACCAATCACAGTGAAGCTTTGAAACACATCAGTTGTGACGTCATGCCCATTCGTAGAAATAGCGTCCATTTGGATTGTCTCCACTTCAGCTGGACGGTGAGCTATTACAAAATTATTATCACAAAATTGCGATTATCTTTCAAAAATAAATAAAGTTTGTACTTAAATGCATTAATTTTATGCGTCAGAATTTATCAGAGAGTTATTAAAACTAGATTTTTTCATAATTGCACAGCATCGGCTGTGTTCGCAAAGAATTCTGGGATAGCCGATCGCTCGCTAGTTACAGAATTGAAAAATTAATCCAACAAATCTAAGAAATTCAAAAAGAAAATATCTCAGGATTGATTTGCTAAATTTCTGTTAATTTCTGAATGTGAATTTTGCCATATTAAAGGCTTCAATAATTATCAAATTCAAAATTTAAATTTTCGCTGTTTGATTCATAGATTAGAAACAGGCACAATATCATTCGATATCGTTCGAAATTCCTTCTTCAAAATGTTTTCTAGAGTATTTTGATGCATAAAATAACTACATTTGAGTTTAAAGATTGTTTCATGTCAAATCTTTAAATGATTTTTGATGATTTTAAGCGCATGGAAATTCAGCGGAGCAAACTATGAATGATAACATCAGTGACATATTTTCATTCTGTGTTTTATTGGTTGGATTCTCGAAAGTCATACATTGAATGTCCTGCCGTGTTCTATCCTGGATGTCGCATCAAACACGTTTCTGCCAGACATGTCCCTTAAAAATGCACGACCGGGATGAATCATGTTCGCCTAGCTTTGGCGGGCAGTAAAATCAGCTTCTGACAGTATTTAGCAACACAGTTAAATCAATAACAATCAATTCATAATAGAATTGGAAGCCTACTTACCAAGTCAAGTTGTTATTGTTTGTTTTTTTGTTTTTTTGTAAATCATAAAAATAAAAGAGCCGAAATTTTTTAGGAAAGAAGGTGAAAAACTGATTAAGAATTAAAGAAAAATATTAAAGAAAAGTATATTTATATCTGCAATAATAAGAAGTTTCGATTAAGTACAAGCTTTTAGGTAGGCCCTAATCTGTTTTTATCTTCGTTACTCATTATTTGCAAAGGAAATTTAATTTTCTTAAATGATAACAATACCGTCTACATTGGTCCAATAAACCAACAGATCCAACAGAACTTAATTAAGTTTTAAAATAAATTAACAACCAAAATCAATTTCGATTTGAAAATTTTCAGTTTGTTTTTGAAGTGAGGAAGTAGAACCGGTAAAAATTGAATTAAATGTAAAATCTATATTTAAAGGCAATTCAACAACGGAAAAAAAATATTAATTTTATATGGAGTTATTCCTTATTCGATTTGTCATTTGAATGTAGAAAAGTTTCTGCTAAGTTTGTGTAATTATTGAGTCTAGACGTAAATAACTCCTTATTTCATTAGTGCTTCTCTCAAGAGAAATTCCTTCCAGTATTAAATTTAATCACTGAAATTTCTTAAAAGAATAAAATTATTTCTTGACTTTAAGTTCAGTGCTGTATCCTGTGAATTGTAATGTTCTAGAATGTAGTTAAACTCAGCTCTGGAAGTTGAGATGTCAGTTGTGTACTCTTTTAAGGCATTTTTTAAATGTTTTCCTTTCTTATTCTATACGATCCTACACGGCGTAATTTTTATACAGGTCCAAAATCCTTTTCGTCTAGCTCTTAATTAGGACATCCATTGCATGAATTCGCCTTTTCATTACTTGACATTTATTGTTTTTAAAGGGTAACTTCGCAGGAAGAAATATACTTCTTTGTCTGCGAGACACCACCTACACAAATAAAGAGCAGTATTTTGTTTACAGGAACTTAGAGTGCTTTTATTTTGCTTTTAAGCAGAACTTACTGTAACTTGATTCGGACTGCTGCAGGAAACTGAAAGGGAATGGACAAACTTCAGAATCAAAACGACAACAGTAATGGCGCTGACTAATATTTTTTTTTCCTTCTTTCTGTTTTTTTTTTTTTAAACAAAGTGAGCTGAGAGTTATATCTAAGTGTAAAAGGAATCGAAACTGATTTTCAATTCTAGAAAGCTTAAATCAGGTAGAACTTAAGGCCTACTTTTCTTAATATGTTATTTCTTAAAATATGTATTTAAAGTGTAAATGAAAAAAACGTTTTTATATTCAAATTATAATATCTACTTGAATACAACAAATTTTCCGTTGTCTGAAAAAAAATGAATTAAATCACCATTACTTATTTTAAGTTGCCTAATCGGTTAAGTTTTAATCTTATATCAATACACTCCTAATAGTTTTTAGCTAAAAGGATTTATTCCGTTTGTTGAAACCAATGAAATATTAAAAGAGATGAAATTGAAATCCTTGGTCTAGGTGGTAAGTGTTTTGTTGTTTTATGGGAATTTTTTTCCACCTTTTTTTTGCAGATTTCTCGCCAAAAACTGAATTTGGAAAACGTGTAAGAAAAGTTATTTTGTTTCTTCTTCGTCAATACATATACAGTTGAGCCCCGATTATCCGCGAGTGCCGCGAAAAAATTTTTTAATTACGAACCTCAAAAAAAAAAAAACCAATTTTAATCCAAGCCAACAACAGGGAAAGTACAATAGGCCCTACAGTGCGAAGGTCGAAAATTACTGACAGGTTTATTGTGCATCGTGATCCTGTAGGCCTTCTCGGAATTTGTGGATGCAAACGTAGAGCAAAGGTTTCTGCTTTATTTTACACATTTTAAAAGTTTTACATATTATGTTTTTCTGTACAATAAAACGTAGTTTTTAATGGTGAAATATTTTTTTTCGTGTTTAACCTCATTTTTAGTCTTTTTTCGTGTTATCCGCGATTTTCGTTATTCGCGAAGCCCTTGCCACCCAATTCCGCGGATAATCGGGGCTCTACTGTACGTAAATAACGCACTCTTTAATATATGCGGAAGCTAAAGCTATCTGGCTGCCAAAATGATCTTTCTAAATTCATTGGTGGAACGAGATTGTATTACCTTTCTTCTTCATCTTTTTTTTTTTTTTTTGAGTAGAAAAATATCTCGATGGTTAAAAAAAAATATACGAGAGGAACACTAATTAATTTGAATGGTAGCGACAGAATAAAGTAAATTCTTACAATTCAACTTAGTTAACCATTGGAAACGTTGACAATATCATTCAAATTAATGGGAAATAAGGTTTTTGACCAGATGTCACAAAGACTATGTTTTTAAGCTAGTTAGTTATGAATAGTCCCAGTCATTCTTTTGATGGTGACTTTGTTTCTTTCTGAAGACATCTTATCGAATGTTGCCCTTAGAAAAGAGCTTTCATATACTGTGTGGACGCTTTACGGAATTAGGCTTGAACATGTCTGGATTTCACTAGTCCGAGAACATTCTAAGAAACGCTCCTCTAAATAAATAATTTGGTCTGAACTTGTACATTAGTTATTATAAAAGATGATAACGTAAATGAAAATGAAATGGGAATGCTTATCTCTTAATATCATTTCAAGTTTAAATCTAATGGATAAATTAATTAACATCTAATCAAATGAATCCATTAGGGTCTTTTAATCTCTGCTATCGCGCCTTCAAATCAATATTTATTATTTTGTATTTCAACGAAGATAAAGAGCTATTGGGAGATATTACGAGATTACGTTTTAAAAAAAAAAATACTTCGATGAAATAATTTAAAACAATCATCAAAAATAATCATTATCTAACGATGATACTTCTTTTCCATCTATGTAATAAGCGCGAATGTTTGTTTGTTTGTTTGTCTTGAAACAACGTCTCCATTTCTCTACGGATCTTTACCCAATGTGGCAGGTGATCCACCTGCTTCCCGGACTAAGGCATGAACTACGAAAACTTGGATCCGGATGAAGAGGTGTAAATAGAGGACAAACATTTTTGAAGCGTACGCATATCTCTGAAACCGCTTTAGTTGGAAACACGAAATTTGATGTAAGTGTTCTTTGTTAAAATCCAAAATATGCGTATTCGATGAATTTTTGATATTCGGAACATACCGGGTTCGGTTCTCATATGGGTTTCGTGATGGTGGACGATCCGCGCTGGGCAGGTTTTCTCGGAAGTGACCGGAGCGGAAGTGACGGTAGCAGAGCTATAACTTAATTTATAACTACCATGTGCCTTTTTTACCAACTGGAAAAGTTTCAAAGTGATCACACAACTACAATTACTTCGTCATCCACATCAGGACAACTCACCCGATCGAAGCACGGGTAAATTTTGCTAGTTAAGAAGTAAAATTGTTCAAAGTCAAAGCGCACTTCTTTTATGGGCGAAGGAAGCGTAATTCAGTTTGATTCATTTACGAAATGAAATTAATTTAGTTAGTCTTTTTATAAGTTATCCTAACTATCAAGAAGTGCTAACACATCCGAATGTCACAATGAAAAACATCAGACTATTGTTGTAACTAAAATTATAGTAACTATTGGTTTCTGTGAGATATTTTGAGATAGACTTCCTTGTTCAAAGCTTCTATGTAAACATCACTTCTTATAGTAAGAACTATTAATAGATAAGTTTATTGAGTCATTACAAGTTTAGCCACTTAACTAACGAAGCCTTGAATCACAGATGTTAAGAAAGAACAACGTCTGTGATTTCTTGGACCGAAGACATCAAGAAGCCAAACTCTCTTTAAACATCCTTGCAAAATTGTTGTTGTTTTTTGTTATTGATCTTGATGTTAAGATAGTTAGGAAAAGTCAATTTGATCTTCATTACAGTGGTTAGCCGTTAGGGAAACCTTAATAGCACCTTTAGTTTTGCTTGTTAACTCCCAGCACGAAGAGAAAAGATCCTTAGGCTAATACAGTCGGACCTCTTATTTAACGAACCTCTATTTTGCGAATTTCTCTATTTTGCGAACTTTTCTTTGGAACCAAGAACATTTTGCTAATTTCTTCGTAAAATAACCTTCAAATAGCGAAGTGCATTTTCTATTTAACGAACTTTTTCGTGGTATCTATTTTTCTTTTCCTCCTTGAATTGTTTTATTACAGGGTGTCTACAGAATCAGGGAAATCAGGGAAACCGGGAATTATCAGGGAATTTTGTTATTCTGGAAAAAATCAGGGAATTATCAGGGAATTTTGCAATTATTACTTAAAATCAGGGAATTTTTTGGTTAAACAGATCGTTTTTTTTTTTTTTTTTGGTTGAACAGATCAGGGAATTATCAGGGAATTTTAAAAGAAATTGTTCATGAAATCAGGGAAAAATCAGGGAATTTTTTTATTCAGATTTTGTAGACACCCTGTATTATCAACATTCCCTTAGAGGAAATGAATGAAATTTGGATACAGCTGTGAGAAAAAGAAGAAATTAACGATGATGTGCTGATTGATGATAATCTTTCACTTGATTTTGAAGCTGAGACCTCGGAATCATTAACTGAATCGGATATTTTGGACAGTGTGAAAAATAAAAACAATACAGCTATGAATTGCGATGAAGATGATGAAAATGGAAATGATCATGATCATGATGCAGAAATAAAAAAAAAAACCTTCATATGATGAAATGCTAAGATCATTTGAAACAATCCGACGCGGATTACAATTTGAAGAAAATACTGAAGGGGTTTTTGGTGCATTGCAAAGATGCCAGACGTACTATGAGCGAAAACACTTTTTCAAATAAAAAAAAAAAAAATCAAGACAAAATTAACAGACTTTATTAGTAAAATTTAAGTACGCATGTGGTAGTGTATGCTTTATGTCATTAAAATTATTACTTTTTTTTAATAATATTTATTGTTTATGTATTTTAAATCTGTTTTAAGTAGTTTAAAGTAATTTTAAAAGGTGAATCTCTATTTAACGAATTTTCCATATAACGAACTTTTTTTCGGGATTTAGCGACTTCGTTAAATAGAGGTCCGACTGTATAATATTATGTGCACGTCTTTCTGATATTTAGATCTCTACTTTAAAAATAAAATAACAGTGATACAGAAACATAGACGTTTACAAAAATGTGTGTTAAGGATAGTTTTTATTTTAATCATTTCATTCAAAAACTGCATTTGTTACAAAATCCTTTTTCTTTATTATTTATGTTTTCCTTCTTGCTTACTTAAATGTTTCGATTGCATCCCCTGTTTTCAAGATTTGTCAAGTGAAGATTTCCCGCCCTTACTCCGGAGGATCTTGTTAATGCAACCAAAGCTCTTAACAATGAAATACTATTTTACTGCCTTCCCTCCACCTCCTTTTCGAAGTCTCGCTAGGGATCATAAGCCTTATCATTCCTAGCTATATTACTGTTTCTCTGTGTGTATTCGCAACCATTTGCAAGAACATTTTGAGAGAGAGAGACAATAAATCTGCCAGGATTTAACAAATATAAAATAACTGTAAAATTAAAAATTTCTAAGTTCAGCTGTTTCTCTAACCATGAGTACATTTCGTTATTTTTTTTATTAAGAAAAGCATTAAGATGGCAAGAAAAAGCAGTCGATAATTCATCTGTACTGAGGCTCGCAGAGAAAGACGACGTTAATAAACTTCTAATTGATTTATATGAAACGATGTGTGTTCTCTAAGACCAACAGATATTAATTAACTAAAATTTTTACGAAATCATCAATCAAAATTACAAAATGAAAGGCCTGTGAACCACATAAAAAGTTCTTGTAATCTTTTAAAACAAAATTCAGCGAGTAAGTTTCCTTTTTTTTAATGAACTTAAAAAAAAAAAAATACTCATGACGTCATTTTTGTTTCTAGGTAAAACCTCGTTCACGTAGCAGTAAATTTATAATGATTCCTTCTCTTATTAGATGAAACAGAAGTGAATATTTCCTAACATGCACCTATCCATTTCTCTGAACTTGTAGTTCAGTTGGAAGTTTTCAATCTGCTTTCCCGTCACCGTATATTGCACGTGTGTAAAATGATAAATTAGAGAGACACTCACTTCACTTCTCTTATTCATTCACGTGAAAGTGAAAATAGTTATTGCCATCTTCTATATACAATACTAATCTGTCATAAAAACACGAAATACAAATGAAACAAATTATTTTAAATTTACGTATTTATCTAATTTATTTACTTAGGTTTGGTTCGTGATAAAAAGGAATACCTGAATTCCCCAATGATAGAAAACCCAGAAAAGATAGCTCGACTTTATGATCCCAAGCAATTAGGATCAGTTTATCTTCCTAATGTTTGTTAGGTGACCAAATACAAACCTCAAGGAGGATGAATGCGCACATATACATTCGTCAGATAGGCAGGACATCGTCTTGAACAGTTCCGGATTTCGGAATTCGGAGAATGAATTAGCTGTACCACAAAATTTTATGATTACAACATTCGAAAAGTTAGATGGCTACTTTACTACATTTGAAAAGAAAATCTTTTGTAAATAACAAAAGCATTTACCAGTATCTTCTTGTCCCCGTCTGGCAATTTCATTCTTTTTATCCCCATAAGATCTTGCACAGTACGATAACATTAAAGTTTTTCGATTGTAGGTCCCTTACTTAGGACCTTAACCTTTTTTTTTTTTTTTAATGAAGATATTGTCGTAAATTTGTTGATGTTTGATTCTTATGTAAGGGGAAACCGCTATCATGTTTCTCGTAGCATAGGATGTTAGATTGTCCTTAACTCAATGTTTTGTTGGGTTTGACGGAACTTGTCAAACTTCTGATAAAAAAAACTCTGATTGGCTGATTAATAATTAAAGGTAAAAGGTGATTGGACAGCTTAGATGAATTTAAGAAATTCACTCGCAAATGAAAGAAACTCGATAAATAGAAAGCGAGCAGCACAAATGTTTTTATTTCAGAATGCAGTGTTTTGAAATTGCATCAATGTATGCTAATTTGCATATTTTCTGTTCAATTATCACAGGATGAATAATGGTTCTTGCATGAAAATAATAAGTTTGTAAGTTTTTAATATGGATCTAGTGTTCATAATATGGAGAATTACTTATATGCAATGTAAGTTTCTTAAGTCCAATAACAGATATCGAAGAATTTTCTTGAACCGTCAAGTTTCTACAAGAAAAGGAGCAGTCTCGTGATTTTGTTTATGCTGAATATATTTTGAGATAAATAGAATGGGGTCCTGTTTCTATTTCAAATATGATTTTGTTTGTTTTTACTCACAAGTATTTCTTCCCTTCCCGAGTAGTTGTTTCATCTTTTGGACTTGGTTTCCTAGCAACCACTTTCACGCCAATAGCGTTAAGATATTATCTTTCATTGAGTTATGGAAAAACCACAGATGGAATTTTTAGTTCTCAGTCTTAGATAAGTATTAGAATTCGGAAAGCATAGATAAAAAGTCTAATAAGAAGATTAGAAGACAATCCAATGAAAGCCTATTGGTAGCCTGCTGTTAGTTAGAAAGGTGGGTTAATACTTTGTTTGTTTTTGACGAGTTTTTTTGAATTGACTGTAGCTTACAAAAAGAACGAATATGGATTGATTGATAGGAAATTTGATCAGCGGACGAATTATAGGATTTTATAGTTTAGACCAAAAGTCGGAAAATAAAAAAAATAAAATAAATAATAATTTACTTTTCCAAAATAATCGAACTGTGGCATCATTATTACCCATAGTTTTAAGAGTTTGAAAAAGTCTTTTCTCCTTTCCCGCAGAATTCTCGTAAAAGGCTAGAAATAGTTTTAATAAATACAGATGTATTTATTTAATTACATATAGATGTATGTAATTTCATTGTTTAGAATCAATGTAAGGAAACAGTAACATACGTTCAGATAGATTCCTTAGTTCATATTTTAATGATAATGGTAATGAAATTGATTCTTAATAGCTCGGTCTGTTTAAGATTTGATTTATGGCATGATTTTTAGCTGAAGGAAATTCAAAGTTAACTTATATTTTCTTTTCTTTGCACCGTCAAGATTTCTTTTTTGTTTTTGCGTAGAACCAAAGAGAGAGAAAAAAAATCAAACAAATTAAATTTTAAACCTTCTGAAACCTTTTTTTATTATTATTATTTTTGGATGATTTAATTTTGCTGGATTATATTTCCCAGTTTTATAACTTACGTAACTTTCAAATTAAAGAGAAAAACTTCATGAATAAATTAACAATTAACGCCTTCATCAACGATATTATCATGATTTTTTTAAAAAAAATACATTAGCCATCGCAATAAATAAAGAGACTGTCAATACATGAAGAAATATGTAAACAAAGTTTATAATATAATTTATTATACTATTTACTCTTATAAACAAAGTTTATAATGTACAGGTTATATCCCAAACACACCATCTGTCTTTCATAAATCATTTTTCTTTCGTGGAATATATCCAAACTATTGTTAAATTACTGCATAAAATAAACGGATACGAATGAATAGCTTCCATAACAAATAACAACTCTTCTATAATATTTATACATATTTTTTTTTTGATATATCAGAAAGACTAAATCGAAATTTTACTTGAAAATGCAGATCTTGGGATAAATGTGGAAGTAAAACTAGTTCGTAAGTACATGTTTGATTTTTCTTTGGGTTTAAGAGTTCAAGTCAAGATGATAGACAAGTTATAAAGCCGTATCGCTTTAGCCGTTCATTTTAGAAGTGTGTGTTTTAGTTTGAGAATTTAAATTCCAATAGGAATTAAAAAAACACGAGTGGTTTACAATGAAACGGAGTTCTCCTTTTAGCAGTAGTGACGATTTCGTACAATGCAGTCAACAAGCTTTTTGTTGTCGCTAAGATGAGGAATTGGTGGAGAGACGGAAAGGAATATTGACTGAGTAAGCGAAGTGGTTACTATTCTACTTGAATGCCTTTCTTCGTTTACGCGCGCATCACGCTAAAACGACTGGGCGGATTTTCATGAAATTCGCTATACTACGTACTTGCACCACCGTACGGGATCACTTTCAAAGCCACCTATGTTTTGATCTTCACCTCTCCCATCCCTCAAGCCGCAAAATATCTGGCTAAAATGGCCAGACTGATTTCATAACAAGTGTAAGCTTATAATGGCCCAGTGTTAAATACGAGCGTAACTATTTTGTTCCCTCGAATACTCAGAAATAATCTCCTGCGCTGCATGATCCCAGTACTCGACATAAAGCGGAGCTGAGTGTCCCATACCGGCAATTACTCGAAGTTTGTAGGTTTTATCCGCAATATGTATTATATACACAATATATATTACAGTCGCTTTCTTGAAGACAACCTCATGACACTTAGATACTCTACATCTATTTACTCATAAGAATCAAAAGATATATATATTATTGGAAAAGGATTTAATTGCCGGGAAGAGGCCAAGATCCTTTATGTTCCTATGAAGATTATTTTGATGTTATGATATATTTCTGTGCCGTTTTGAAGTAAACGTTCTGCAATGGATATAGACACAAATAATCACCGCACATTACGGTGGAGCGGAGAGAGATAGAAATGAAATACGAAAAATCGTATGGGAATTTAAAATTTCTGATAAGAGGTGGGCTGATATATTCTGTATTCCATTTCAGAAATTATATATTATTTACATTAGGAATAAATTCAGCCTTGCACTTCCACTCAAAATGAATTTAAGTATATTTAAATTTATTTTTTTTAAATACTTCTTTAATTTACTATAATCTTTCACTTTAAAAACCTCAAAGTTTGATGCGTGTCCGATTGAATTTATCAATATATTCATTGAAGCGTAGATTCCTGATATATTTCGTTCCTTTGGCTGAGTGAAGCTGAGGTATAGAACAAGGTGTATTAACGTGATAACTCAGGTGAAACTTTCAGTGACAACTTTATTTCAACTGGTATCAGTAAGGTAATAAAATGTACTATTGTTCTTGAAACAGATTTATTTACTCTTTTGAATAATTGAATTTTGAAAATAAAAATTTAAAAAAAGCATTAATCCTTTTGTTATTACAAAAATTGAAACTTCTGCAAAGAGAGAGGAAAAAAAGACACCCACACACTCAAATAATAAACTGCTTGTTTTCATTTCGCTTTAAAAGACTACTTCTTTAACAATCATTTACAAAACATGTTTTATCATAAATATAAATGTTTTTCAAAGGAATGAATTACCTTAACAGAAATTTAATTTGCAGATAAAATAAACATAAAGATATATAATTAAATAAAGATTTGAGGATGAAGTTTTTTTTTTGTTGTTGTTGTTGTTTCATTTTATTTGTAGAATTGAAGTAAACAACTTTTTTATTACTCTGCACAGTACATGTCCGTAAATCATATGTAGTATCGGTTTGGAAATAGTTAAACAATTCTTGTTTTGAACCTGATCTAAAAAGCCAAGCAAAATTGAAAATAAAATTCTGCCATGTGACGAAAAGAATTATTTCCTACAAGAGTAATGTAAATAGATTCTATTTGACAGGTTTAGTAAATTACTATTATTAGTATCGCCCTATTTATTTTTTAATTTTTTAACTTTTTTTTTTTTTTTGTTTAGCCTAGTTTTCTAGAATTTTCGTTTAGATGATCAGTTTGCCCCTCTCCCCAACCTCCGCTTATAACTTTTAAACCGTTGCACAGATCGTCTCGAAACTGGATATGAATGTGTACGGGACTGAATTGAACGTTTCTTGTTGAAAAAGTTTCCCGTGTGGAATGTATGTTGAAAAGTTTTTGCATGAAGATGACAAAATTCCCATGGAAAGCAAAACATTGGATTTCAATCAATATTCCACAGTGTTTATGAATTCGCTAATTGCGCAAGCTTTGATTTGATTCAAATTACTTAGTTTTTAGACAAGGTACTGTTTTCATTGCTCAGATATTATAATTTAAAAAGATACAAAAATATTTTCGTTTACATGTTATTTCCCGACTTCAATTAAACAAGAAAATAAAAAAATAAATAAATTAAAAAAAAATGCAATATTATACAGGAAATGAGCTTTAATTTTTCTCTCTTTGTTTAAAATTTTCGACTTATTGGGTAAGTAGTACTTGGTAGTTAATACGCTACAACCGTATGTCACATTACGTCATGGTATCAAATCTCCATATGTGTGACTGTATCCTGACCTCCCCGCGCATAGTGGGAAAGGTGGAAAGAGAGTATTTTTAGCCAAGGTTATTGTTTCAAGGTCAGAATGTCAGAATGGGTAAAATTTAGATGAAATAGGTTTTATTGTCCTGATTCCAATAACTCATTGCGGTTTTTGAAACTTGGTAATTATTCATTTTCAAACTATGTATAATAGTGACCAAAATTAATTGAACTATCTTGACTTGCTGAGGATCGCGGACTTAAAAATTCAAGTTTTTAGGTCGTGAAACGATTATTAATTCAAATTACTTACTTTTTTTTTAATCCCGCGAGATGAAATGAATGAGTTTAGTGACCTTTTTCTAACCTAAGGCTACCTAGGATTTGGTTCAATCTCGTTATCCGACGTAATTCCTTAAAAAACTGCGGAGTTCAGTCTTTTTTACAAATTTATTAGCACATTTAAATTCTTTCTGTTATTTATAATTCAACGTTTTTATTTTAATTAAACTGTTTTAACGTGCAGGTAAAAACTAATTAAACATATAGACTACCCCCCCCCCCCTTTAATAATAATACACCTTTTACACATACATTAACTGTCTCATTTGGAGGACAGTTCCGTCTCCAGCATTTTTTTCAATTCATTTTTGTTTCTGTTTTTTTCTTCTTTTTTTTTTTGTTTTTTTTTTTGCCTGGCGAAAAAGTTCGATTATTGGAACTTTAAAATGTCGCGTTGTTTTAATTTTTAATTGTTAATATGTGTGTAAAGGTGCATTATGATTTCTATGTTTAATTAATTTTTATTTAAAATAATTTTTTATTGCGCTTTCTGTTGTGATCGAATGGATTTGCTTATCACTTTCTGCCTAAAAGTTGCCATATTGTTATATTTGATTTATCTACTTTTTTTATTATTATTTACATTATCAAATTACGGATAATTAAAAAAATATATATAAGATAGTTCAATTTTAATTTTTGACTTAAAAAATACTTCCCCAAATTCATCAAACCTTGTGAAATCTTGGGTTCTTCACAACCAATCGACAATTCCGTTTGTTGACGTGGCTATTGTTGTCACTTTTTTTTATTTTTATTATTAAAGATGAAATGTCATGGTTATTTTTGTAGTAGTCGTAATTTTTAATTAAAAGGAAACTATAGAACGAGACATCGATGTAATTTGCCAATGGAAACGTGAAGAAGGTTGTGGCCACCTGTCGGAGGAAAACAGAAACATTGTGGATATCGGAGACTAGATAAATTTAAATCTGTGTCGATTAGTAGCGAAATGATGAGTAAATAGGGAATATTTGGAAAGTTGAATTTTCATTGATTTTAATATAAATCTTAAAGAAAAAAAAAAAAGGGTGTTTTTTTTTAAAAAAAAAATTTCCGAAAGCATTAAAATGTAGTATTTAAGGTAAAAGACAGCGTACTAGAAATTTCACTAATTTAATTGACGACTCCGCAACATTAAGTTATATATACATCCTGTGAGATTCTAACCGTTTTAAAATCGTTGCTTTTTGTTCTGCTTTTAAAAGGAATAATTAAAACTTTTAATAAGTGACTATAATTTTGTGCTAAAGCTTAAATTTAAAGGCAATCCGTAAGAATAAAATAATAATAATAATAAAGTTACAATTTATTAGCGTAAGGAAAATTAAAAAAAAAAAAAGTTAGGAAAATAAGAAAAACAAAACAAAAACCCGCGTGGTCATTGAAAAAAAAAAAAAAGATTAAGAGAGATAAAAAAAGAAAGTAGATATATACGGATTCGGAGACAACTCCAGCATTGAGTCCGAGACCTTACCCATCAATCTACAGCTGACAACGATATTTCTAACATTTAAGCTAATACAGGAAATCCAATGAAAACAACGTCAAATATCTCGAACAGGCATGCGTTGGCACCTGAAAACACATTATTCGTATGTTGTTAGGGCCTCTGAACAAGATGGTGAAGTCCGTTTGTCGATCCCACCTTCCGTTCGGGGAGTTGTTGGTTGGGAGCGGAGGTACAACGACAACAATGCTAACACTACGAACATTGGGGGAGGGGGTTGGCCCTTGACAATACCCCATTCCTACGGCGTTTGGACCTCTGAACACGATGGTGAAATTCGTTTGTCGATCCGACCTTCCGTTCGGGAGTTGTTAGGGATGGACAGACACGGACGGACGGACAGGACAAACGCAGTAGCTATCAATTTTAGTCGCTATCACAATAGCTCCCAAATGGGTCGCTAAAAATGAAACAATTTTAGGCTGTCCTAAGTAGAGATGGCCATTTTAATCCAGTGTTGCCTGGAACTTGGAAGAATTTTCACGAGAAAGACATAATGTTACTGCCATACATAAATGCTTCGCCGCTAATAGTGATTTTTTTATTTTTTTGTTTTGTTTTAGGTCTCAATTATTCTTTACAAACTGAAATATTTTTGTTATTGTTGTTTGTTTTTGTTCTTTTTTTCAGCAATTATTGAATAAATAAAATAAGTACATTACATTAAAAAATGTCATTGAAATAAACTTTCAGCATTTTTTTGTGTAATTTGTGATTTGCACAACGACAACACTTCACGGACACTCGCGTACTGTTAATGACAGCTTCTTTAGGTGCAATTTCTATTACAATTAATAGGGAAATCACGGTTGGAAAGATTATCTTAACACTGAAATTGCCGTACTTTAATTTTGGAGTTATCGCAGTTATAACATGATTATGAATGGCAACAAATTTAGGCAGTTTTGTTTGTTTCTATCTCCTTACCTATTCCATTGCTATATACCAAAGTCGGTAGGAATCATCCTACAGAACTTGGTTGAACCTTTAAAATTCAGCTTCCTTGAACGTAGGCTACTTTTTCAAGTATCTCAAAAGGTGAATATCCGTATTTTATTATATATTTATTTATTTACTTTTTTTTTTTTACTAGTCCTTCCCTGCAGTGTTTATTAATGGATGTGGCAAACGCTAAATCGCATTTAGAATTCATATAAAAACTCATACTTTCATCAATACACATTAATAAGTATTCTGTTTATATGGAACCCCAACCAGCATGAAACAGCTGTACTGGAAACAAAACTTGGCAACCCAAGATTTATTTATTGATGTAGAATGAAAACTGGCTCCAAATAAGAACTGAAAACTCATTGCGTTGTAAAAATACATTGAAACTACTTCTAGTCATGACTTCGTCTTGACTACTAAAACTTCTTGGTCGTAAACCTTCTTGCCAACTTTTTCTTGGCTAGTTATAATATGACTGGTTCGCATTGAAAGTCTCAACAATTGTTCCTATTAGAACAGACTTTCCTTGCTAATAAATTCCCTTCAAACTGTTTGATTTCTCTAATGTTACAGTTGAACCTTTTAATTCCTTATTTACTTTTGCAAAATGGCGTCTTTAAAGCTGTTAACCCTACTAGTTAACTTTTAAATAGTGTCTACTTTAACCCTAATTTCCAGTTGAATAAATAGTTGATTTTTACAAAAAACAAAAATGGCTTCCTTACAATGACTTATCAGTGCACATTAATTGATCATCAGTTAAATAATATTTGTGCATTAAATAGACACTATTTACTTCATGTATTGTTCCATTTCTGTAGATAGTTATTTTATTAAGCATTTTTCATCTATTTACATATTTAACATCAACTTTTATAGTTTGTGAAATTTAATTATGTAGTCATTTGCAATATATTTAACGCTCAGTTAGAATTTTTAAATATTCTGGATTTAATTTGTATATCGATTATATATTAGAATTTGAATTATAATTTTACTTATTAATTTAAACAATTCTTCATGTCCCCCCCCTCCCCTTACGGCGACATTACACGGAGACCTGAAGGATGCCGGATTAGTGATTTTGCCGGATCACAGAAGATTAGGTTAACCATCTCATCCTACATTTAAAATACTCTGTAAATCAGTACAAGTTAGTTAATAAAGAAAAAATGAAACATTAAATGTTTCATTTAATGTTTCAATGAAAATGAAGTGAAATTTTAATGAAACAGGTAAAATAACAGGTTCCTTATTTGTATCATTTAAAATGAAATTATCAGCACAAAAGGACAAACTGTTACAATCAATAAATCTTTAGCGGCAAATGAACGAAAATATATTTGTAGATATCTAAATTAACTTTCTAGTTATACTTATAATGTATTAAATAATTAGTTCGTTGTTTTCAACACTGTTTCATTATCTTATTTCTAGAACAAATACTGAAGTATGCCACTGAGTTTAAATAATAAATTTATTTAAGTTTAATTCTGTTTACAGCAAAATTTGGAGAAGAGCTATTTTATTTTATTAATTGTAACTGAATAAAATTATTCCATTGTAAGTTGTTGACCTTTTCATTTCCATCGCTGAAATTATAAGTTTCCAATTTCATTTTTGCACCGAAGAGAAAGACGCCAGACGAATTAATTGAAATGAAATCGAGTTTGTTATTTTATTGTTGAGGCAGACAATCAATACATCGTCTTGTTAAGGAATTTCTTAACCGCAAACCACAAGTAGAAAATCCATTGCCATATTAGTTTAATGAAATAATCTGAGGAATAGTGGTTTATTTTATTTTTTTCGTAATTGCCTCGTTTGTTTTTATGTTGGTTTTTCATTTTTCATTTCCTTCAGGTTTCCGTTCAGATATACTGTATTTCTATAGCTTCTGGGCAGCTTCTTACATTTCAGAAATCTTCTATTCCTCAGAAATGCAATTAAAAGCCTTTTAGCGATCCACCACTAAGTTATCTCTAACTTAGATCTTCTGTAGATCAGGCTGTGAAATACTTTTGCAAAACTTATTTTTTTGAGTCTCTTAAAAAAAAAATGAGAAAATAAAAAAAAAAAAACTATTTTTCTAATTAATTTTCTGTAATCACTCGTAATTCTTAAATTCGAATTTTTACATATCACGCAATAATTTTATAGGCAAGTTTGTGGGAAACAGAAAGATAGAAACGTGAGGGAGCTCGGTGCAGTGAATCTTTGCGTATTCCTGGAGTGAACGGCAGCCTACCAGCATTGTTGATAGGGGGTAGTCTATGGATTCGATTTCCGGAGTTGTCTGGGATGCAGTCTTTCTTCTGGTGTACGTTTCGTTTTGTTGACAAAATGTGGATTGCTTTCAGTGGTGGGACCTGGGGAACGGTTTTTTCTTACAGGAATATAATCCACAATAATAGTTCCTCGACCGGCTGAAGAATAATTTGCCACAGGGAGTAATATAGATATATTCCGAACTGTTAAAAAAGTATTTTTAAACAAGCGATATTGCTTAGATATAATACCACAACAGTTATCACTAGGAAAGGGAAAAAAATTATAAGATGAAACAAAATAGGCGTAAAAATGTTTGTACTACTTTATAAATTACTTTTGGAAAAGTGCCTCGAATTCGACGAGACTCTTTATTTTTCCCACTGTTATTTCTTTCTTAGTAGTTTAATGGCTTTGTTATTCTTATAATCAAATGAGTTCCGATATTTCTTGATCCATAAATCTCTTATTTTGCGTTGAACGACTCGTCGGCTTTTGAAAACACTTTTATGAATTAATCTGAAGTAAATATGGCATAAAAAAAATGGATGAAATTAAAATACATTATTGCTTCTTTTTTTTATTTTATTATTAATTAATCAAATATTAGTGGGTCTTGAAGTGATAAGGCTACCCCAGGAAGGCATCATATGCACTTGATATTTGATAATTGTAGATAAAGTTCAAGGATTTTTTATTTCGATTATCATTCGTTTCGATTCGATTTCAGATTCTATTTAACCATATAAAGAAACAACAGGTTTTTTTAAAGCGCTTACTTTGTAAATTTCGTTATGCCACGAATAGTGGAATATTGAAGCCAGTCAGTTGGGTAGTTAAAATATTCATGTAGATTAACGCTGTGGTCGTTAATTCTTCAGTTCTATTTTGATTCTGAGGAAATTTGATAAGGATTCCGTGGCCTGGATACAACTCCAAGAAGAAAACCAACAAGTAGCGATAATGAATGACAATGCTGCTCAAGTCTAATCATCGTTTTATTTCGAAGTGAGGTATGTTTTTGCTTGAAATTTATCTGAATAGAGTTGTTTAGTTCCATCGCTAGAATAATTCCTCAATTTTCAATTTAACTTTTCCTCTTTCACTAATATCGGTAACGTTATTTTACCCAGAAAAGAAACAAAGATAAAACAAAGACAGTGACCTTGACTTCAAACTCTAATATCGTATTTATTTATCATATTTTTGTAATTTTGGAATTACACTTCAAGAAATGAATATTGGGCGAGCAAAAAAAAAAATATGGATGTTACAATTTTACTCTCAGCTAAGATAAACGCAAAAAGTAATTGCAAATTTAAATGTTATTAATAATTATTTATTATAATAAAGAAACGATCCGCTATTCGTTTCTTTATTATAATATCATTAAAAAATAGTCACTTTTTAATCAACAAAGAGCCTTCAGGTTATCTGTTTCTTATCAATTAATTGAATGACCAACAAGATACAAAACGTAACGGTTCACTTCAGTTATGTAATCTTATCAAAAAGAAATAATTCTGTCAAACATCAAGAAATGAGACCAAGTGTTTAGTATGTGAAACTCTCGGAACAGCTGTGATCATCGGCTAGTTTTGCTAGTCACTAGTGATAAGATAAAAACTGTACAACCTCCTCGAATTTATATACAGGGCGATTTAAAATTCCCTGTACAAACATTAAAGGTAGGTCAGGAATATAAAACATGATATTCACAGTGGAACGTACGTCCGCAAATGCCACCCGAATGTGCTATAAGGTACAGTAAGGTTCAGAAATAGAAGACAACAAGTAAGGTGGTTCACAATAGGTGCTCAAAGTTCCTTCCGCCAATACTGCTGGATTGATGGAGAGCAAGGTGATGCGCAATAGGTCGTACACTTATACGTGGATTGTATTTAATTCGGTGTATGTCCTCCACGGCAGGTGTGCGCGTAGATCGTTGCCGACCACAATCAAACCTGCTTCCGTCGAATGATGTAGTTTCACACAATCTGTGGTGCAACGTTTGGTAATTGGACCACCTCTGTTGGGGAACTGTTCACGATACAATCGTACAGCTGTTCATCCGTTTCCGTTGTCCCAGAGGCTAAGTCCATATCTGCCCCCTTAGTGAAGCGATGCATCATACTCAAATCACACTGCCCAACTAATGTGCTGCCAAACAGCGCCCTCTAGCACATTCGGGTGGCGTTTGCGGACGTACGTTCCACTAAGAATGTGGTTTTTATATTCCTGACCTACCTTATAGGTGATAAAAGTTCTCATACGATTTCTATCAATGTTTATTAACTATTAATGCTATTAATAAACATACGAGCTTTACTATGATTGAAATTCACGTCCTTCGAGTTCTTTTGGGAATTTCCTGTTAATCGTTAAGTTCTGTTACTTTCCGTATTTGACATTTCGAGTGAGTGGATGCTGCTTCTCCATTCAATTACAAGTCATTAACCCTAACGGAATCATTGCTCTTTCCGATTTTATATTCTTCTACGAAAAATTTGTTAACGATCCTTCTTACATGTAAATATGTCAGTAATTATAAGATAACAAAGTTTTCAAAAGAAATAAAAAAAATATTTAATTATATTTTTTTTGAAAGCGAGTTAAATATTCATTAATATTTTTCCTCAAACGATTGCGTTGATGAGTTCAATCCTCTGTCCAGATGATACAGCAGCTGTTTCCTCACTTATTTTCCTTGGAAATTTCCCAGGGAACATTCATCTCTTTTCTTATTTTATTTATTTGTTTATTTCTTTATTTTATTCATGTTTTTCGTGTTGACAAATGAGGAACACTTTCTGTATTGACGCCAAATCATGGGAACGGATCGGTTCTGTACCAAGAAAGGAAGTTGTTGAAAGAACTTAAGACCTACTTTCCGTAAAATGTTACTGTGGTATTTATTTAGGTTTTCTGTTATGTTATGTGTTCAAAAATAAAGCCTGCACACCTGATTAATGACAAAAAAAATTAATACAATTAAAAAATTAATTAAAATTAGTTTTTATTTTTATTAAATTTTTTGTCATTAATCAGGTGTGCAGGCTTTATTTTTGAACATACAAGTTATGTTCAGCGCACATACCTGAATTTGAATATTTATTTACATTTATAATTTATTTATTTATAAATTTGAAAGGCAATACAAAAGAAATCTTCTCGCAGTTTCTTCTGAAAATTAACGAAATCCGCAGATTCTTACTTAAAGTTCTGAATCCCGTTAACTTAATTCTAACCAAAACAAAGCACAAATGACAATTTTTGGAAATAGTTTGATAGCAAATTGGGAGGGGGGGGGATATATAAAAATTAGATCGTTTCTTGTCAAGAAGTTCTATTCACCTAGTTGACTAAGGTACTGTTCGTTTGCAAAAGCGAGAACTACGACTCATAGACGATGCTACTCTGCAAAGGGGTGATACTCTGAGATGGGCACTGTCCTAAGATCTGTTTTTCTTTTAGTAACTGTTATTTTTGCAATGGTATTTATTCTTTCCATAATTCTTTCCCGAAAACCGCAAATAGAATGCAGCTACTAACAAATTAACACTGATAAAAAGTAAATATCCTCTCTTTATTTCTCCTTACCCCTATTTGAATGAAATGGAAGGAGACCTGACGCATGCGCAAAAGCGTTGAAGGCTCTCGTAAATTAGGATTCAAGAGACTTATTAGGATTCAAGGGAGAATTGGACCTGAATAAAATTAAAAACTTCTTAAAACTTGTTTGGATTAAGAGAGAAACTCTAATAAATCCTTAGGGAATCCTATCTGAACAGGAAGTGCGTTTTAAAGCATATCCCTGTAAACATACATACATACATACGTACGTATGCAAACAAAACCGAACAGTATATAAATACACATACATACACACACACACACAGGTTTTATTTTTATTTTTATTTTTTACTTTATTTTTATATTATCTAGTGAAGTGTAGAAAAAAAAAGGGAGAATATGCAATTGTAAACTGCCCTTATTTTTTTCTATTTTTTGCTTCCTGAAATGAATTTTGGATTTCTTGTTTGAATGGGCTAAAGGAGAGAGTATTAATTTTCATGAAAGTTCAGTCTATAAATAACAAAAAAACAGCGCAATTAATCTTGCTTCAAAAAAGCTAATGAACCGAAAGCTGCAGCCTTTTATTTACACAAAAGTTAATTAAAAAGAGATTTTGCAAAAATAGGAGTAAATAGTTCATTTGAAATTTGCCCTTAAGGAAATAAATGTTTCTACAGTTCTTATTTTTCTTTTCATTTTAAACATTTTTCAATCAAGAAATATTTGTTTCAGAATTGAAAGTAAGTATTCATTTGTAAAAATCAGTGACGTTGAAGGAGTAAAAAATAATTCTTATCCTCGTTCTATATTTGATGAAGAGAAAGTAATTCCCTACGTTAAAAGAAAAATCCTAGTTTACACTTTGCTATAACTAATAGCATTTAAAAATGGTTTAATTTTAATGTTTCCTTATTTCTTTTATCAACAAAATAACTAACAATCTATTTTTTTAATTTAATTATAGGGTTAAAATTTGAAATTATTCTAATCACAGAATAAAAAATTGTAGCAAAATAAAGAGGCGGATGCGTCCCTAATTTTCTCCGGGAAATCTAAAAAAGACTTATTATTTATTATATATTCTATTTTTATCATTTTTTTAATCAATAAATATACGTAGATTCGTTACTAACACTTAGAAGCTATTTATTACAGCTCATTTTATAAGAGTTAATACTAAACTATAAGTTATTAGGTAATATAATGATAATTATTCTAATATTACTGTATTTTAAGACATTAGCTAAATATGATTTAAACTGTAATAAATGTAATAGTTTGTATTCCTTTACTTCTGTATTATTTTCACATCCAACTATTGATGGATTTTATTTGTTCTTGGAAAATAACAACCTAATTCATCTCTTAGGTAGATAATTCCGTTTCTTCCTTTTCTTGCGTTTCAAAATCAATGAAGTTTCAGGATGTTTAGAGCTATTGAAACCGACTTGTGGTGACAGCTCGAAACAGAGCAGTTCGTTTAAAAAAATAGTAATAATTAAAATTACATTAATAAAACCTAATGGCGGTTCTAGCGTAAGAAGCATGAGTCCTATAGTCCGCCCGATATAACCTCGTCTCAGATCTTGAACTGTGTACATTATTATCAGTCAATCATTTCCAAATCGAAAAATAAAATATAAACATGAAGCTAAATCGGTTTTGTTTTTTTTTCTTCAAACCAATTCCCCTAAATGTAACCTTTCACGTATTTAAGGAAAGGAATTTACAATCCATCTGGTGCCCACAGCAGACGTTACACTGGGAGAACTATAATTCATTAGAGAAAGAATTAAAAAGATAAGAAAAAGTCACGTGCTTAAAGAGACTCTGACTATCTTTCCTTTTAAGCCTATAATCAGGAACATTTTCATTATAGGTTTGTTTAATGATTCTGAATTACTATATTTATTAAATTGAGACATTTAAAATTATTAAACAGTGTTCAGCATAGGCAATTCAAGTACACAATTTGGTAAGGTAATCCAGACTGTCCAATATCGCAAGATTCAAATTTAAATAATATGCATATGAAAAAGAAACGTTAAACAGAACTGCTGTGTTTCAAAAAAAAAAAAAAAAATCTCATAAATTACAAGTTTGCAACAAAAATTCACAATTTTTCTAGCAAATTTATGAAATGGTATTTGAAAATATCGATTGTCCCTCAGCCATCGTAGTTGCTTTGCTACGAATATCGTTACAACTTCATAAGCAGATTCTGTAGCAATGTAGTTTCACAACGAGTTTATTGAATTTCTTTTCTGCTTTATATGATGTAAAATAATAGTCATTCGTATTTGAAAAGAAGGCGGTTGTCGCTTCAACTAAATCGAAGTGAAAATGAAAAAGGAAATTGTTACCTGACATCAGTCTTTCAAAATTAATTTCTACAAGTTCTAGCATCAACTTTAATCGATGAAAAATAACTTTAGCACTAGAAAGCCACAACATCCGAAGCAAATTTCCGATTTTATTTTATTTTTTTAAAATCATGCAATCCATTTGAATTACATTTACTGGTTTTCCATTCGCAAGTCATAAAAATTTTTGTGGATT
Source organism: Thereuonema tuberculata (assembly GCA_023159025.1). NCBI lineage: Eukaryota > Metazoa > Arthropoda > Chilopoda > Scutigeromorpha > Scutigeridae > Thereuonema > Thereuonema tuberculata. The sequence continues at coordinate 122,832,924 of JAFIDM010000001.1, forward strand.
ACTAACAATCACTTTTTAGACGTCTGCGTTCTGACGCATCTTTTGTGTCTGTGGATGATTCGTCTCCAGCACTTGTCTTAAAGATGAAGAGTCTGACCTGCACATTCCTAAAGAAGCGATGATAGTAGTCTTTTATTGACTAATAAAATAAGGCTCTTAATAAAAAAAAAGAAAAAGATATTTCAACTTCCTTGTGACATCCGGCCAAACTATCTCTACTTCGTTAATAGATGTTCCTGTTTTTTATGACTACAGAATAAAGCTTGACAAAAGTAAGTGAAGATGAATTGCAAAGGAATAGTAGCATTTTTTTTCTTTATTTACTTACAACTGAAATAGCGAAAACAGCTTTTAGAAAATGTGTAAAATATATTTCGAATTTCTTGTTGTTTTGTTTTCAACCGTACTCGAACATTCGATAGTTTTTCGTGGTCTTATATGTTTCTCTTTTGTTTTCCTTAACGTCCTTGGAAAGGAAGATAGACTCAGACTTACCGGAAAGTATATGGCAGACCAGCAAACATCTGCCTTCGATTTATACCTTAACCATTCAGCTTACTACTGGCGATAAAATTTAAAGTAATCGAAAAAAAAATAATAATAATAGTAATCACAGAAAGGAAGGAAGGACACTGATACTAAATTCGAGTTTATGGTAAGTTTTTGATCAGTAATTCGTACCACAGAGTTCTTTGTTATCGGTACTCGGTTCTCTAAATATTCCAGAAAATAGATTCCTTTATTTATCCAGTGATTTTAATGGAAGCTTAGGCTATCACGGAGAGCTTCAAGCAAATTCCATCTGCTTCTAGTTTTCTTATTGGTTTGTTTTTTGTTTTACCACTTCGTGTCTCTCTTGTTTTCGTGGATGATATGTTGAACTAAATTCTACGTGCAAAGACGGATAAACATCTCAGTCTACTCAATAAAGTTCTTGATGTCACAGTTCTCTTTCTACACCAGTTCTCAAAATGGCGAAAGCTATTTCATCTATAATTGTTTTGTTTTGTTTGTTTGTTTGTTTTTTTCCGAAATCCAGTAATAGTATGTTAATTCTAAGTAAATTTGGGAATTTGATGAACATTACTGTATGCTGGTTCACTGAAAAAGTAAGGTAACTTTTTGTCCCACTTTGGTTACATAACTCATTGTTACTTCTCACGTGAAATTGACATAAAAAAAAATTATTTTTTAACGTTCACAGGGTGATGTCTACGCTAGAGCTTTACAAATACATTTGTTTGAATCGACTCTACTCTTACTACTAAGTTACAAAACTCTTCAGCACTTACTGTAACTTAAACGTTAGGAAAATCTACTAACGTAATTTCCTTATTGACATTGAAGACATAAATTGAAATGGATAAATAATTCAACAGAATGTTATGACTGACTATCGTAATTTTTATTGGTTGAATTCTCTCTTAAGTTAAGTCGTGTTAAATGATAATTTCCAGTATTAGTAACCATATCTTTTTGTTAAAAACAAATTTATACAATGGAACCCCGCCATTCGTCCGCCTCGCTATTCGTACAACTCGTTATTCGTCCAACTTTTTCAAGTAAAATTGAACTCGCAATTCGTACGCTTGCTCGCGATTCGGACAGCGTGACCTCGGTACTGGCCGCGCCACGCGGTCGCTGCAGTTCAGTCTCGTGCTAGCTTCGGTACGCTAAGCATGATCCACGCAAGCTTCATGAAACTTTGTGATATTTTATTGTCATTTTTTGTTATTTTTATTGAAAATAGTGCAGCCATGGGTCCAAAAAACATTACTGATTCAACTACGCCTAAAAGGAAAGCAGTGAGAACGACAATTGAATTGAAAAAAGAACTCGTTGCGAAGTTTGAAAGTGGAACTCGTGTCTCTGACCTGGCAACTCAGTATGGCATGGCGAAATCAACCATATCGTCTATACTGAAAAAGAAAGACATAATAAGAGAGGCTTATATAGTTATTGTTTTCATAGTTTTATGTATTTTAGGCTTAAAGTATTATTATAAAGGTTTAAATAAGCAATCATCTCTGGGTTCTGGAACGGATTAATCCAATTTACATTATATCTTATGTGAAAAAATGATTCGCCATTCGTACAAATCGCCATTCGAACTGTCTCCTGGAACGGATTGTGTACGAATAGCGGAGTTCCACTGTATTATAAAATTCTTTAATACTTCCACAAATCTTCCTCTTAATCATAATATCGTGGAAGTATTAAAAAAAATTTTAGTGCTGCTTTATTTGTGAAGAATTTATTATAATATTTGTATTTCTTTGAATGAAAATTAATTTTAATTATATTAATAGAAACAATTAATCAACAATTCCATTTCGACTGATTCAATGTCCTTCTTTGTAAAAATCACTGTCAGATTAATTTATAGGTTTGATAAATAATTGAAAACGTCATTTGAAATTTTATTTATAGGATTTTTTCTTCATTTTACGTGTATTTCAAAAGATTCATTCATCTGTTTTCAGTTCCACTATTGCAAACATTACAAGAAGTCTGAGTCACTTGTTTTTGCTTTGTTTTATTATTAAAATCATTCGAATCCTCGATGCGCCTAATTAGCTAACCGATTTTTTTCACTCAAAATTAAGGTAATACTTTTCGATTTGGCAGATTAAGTAACAGGTTAGTTCATTAAACTTTGTGCTACGTAAACAACAAGCGTCTTTGTGAAGCATCTGAAAAGGTTGTTGTCTCTTCTATAGATGGGAGGATTGGATAGCGTGCGTCTTAAGAAACCCGAATAGATAATAGCTTCGTAAATATTCTTTACTTAGTAATATTATGTAAAGATGCAACGAAATAAGTACAATTGAATACAAAATAATTTTACAAGGTTTTCAAAAAAAACAAGGATTTCGTATGACTGATAGATGATAATTCAGTCTCATTTTTTGTCTCTAACAACTTTTGAACCGTTGCTGAATCTTCTTGAAATTTGATACAGTCCATCCACGATAACGTGACGATCGGAAGGAACCCCACGTGATTATGACGTATCTGTTTTTCAGCCAATCACAAACAAGCGCGCCTCAAAGCACAGGTCTCTATTAATTTCCCTCAAAATGACGCCCCACTGTATTTTATAGAGCAGTGCTCGAAATATTATTTTACAGGTTGAAGATTATTTCCGAAAGGAATTGGAAAAATGGAGGACTAAAACTAAAACTAAATTTTTCTTTTTGTTTTGTTTTATAGCTGTAACGTAAAATTCTTCGGAACCTCTGAGAGAGGCTAGTGCTGACGTCATGGAGCGAGTGCTGACGTCGAATCGTCACGTTGTCATGGTCGGACTATATGGATATTTAAGAACTAAAGAAATCTAACTGTTATATAACAAATCTTTCCTTTTTTGTGGGTCCTTTTTGAGAAACGAATAGGTGATAAAAATTCCCCCACAAAAGAATTTGAAATTAAACAACCAAATCTGACAATGAGATTCATTCGGTTACTTTGTGCCCGATTTCGTATCAAAAAAAATTCTTTTTTCCCTAATTGAAAACTAATATACGTACCTTATATCTATCTTGAAAAACAATTATACATATTTCTTTTGATTATTATTTTACAACGTGTTAATTTTGCTTAAGGTATTCGGCAATAATATGCCCAATATAACTGTGTTAAGATTTTTATAATTTTAATATTGCTTTTTTAATATAATAAAATGCATATTTTTATGTAAAATTCCCGCCTGAAAATGAGAGTATTACTCAGAAATGGATTCTCTGTGTCACCCTTTACTCGTCAAAACCACTTGATTCTTGGTCTGCTGCCTTTTCTGGTGACATTTCACCATCTTTTCCACGAATAGCAACAGAATCTAGCGTCTCTAATCACAGGAAAGGCTTCATTTCCCACTAGTCATTAGTAATCTTTTAGTTTCATGTTTTTCGTCCAGTTCAGAATTCCAAGCTCCACCAAACTAGAATCCTGTTGAAACACATTTCCTATTCAGGATTTATCTGTACTAGAAATCAGAGTCAATTGCAACAATTCATTCGATTTAAACTTGACTCGAAAAAATTCTCGAAAGTAGATTTCCATGTCGAAAAAAGCAGAGATTTTGTTAGACTTTGTTAAGCGTGTTGTTGTTCTTGCCTCCTAAGTAAGCATAATTTTTCCATTAGTCTTGATAAACCGAGACTAATACTGAGGAAATGCCCCTGTTTACATCTTCGATTCGAAGATGTTGTAGTCAAGAGTAAAACCTGATAGTTTTAAAACTAAAAAATAACACCTAATTTTCGTAATTGGACAAGCCACTCGTCATCTTGGAATAATTTGCTTTGGAAGTTTAATTTGTGAGTAGCCAACTCTGACTAGATGGTCAAGCGCTTGAACTGCATTTAACATAAATGTCTCTTGAAGAAATGATTCGACGTTAGCGGTGCGGAACTGCGCTGTGCGGCTCGCGGTGATTTGCGAACATCGCGCATATATGTGTCTGTTGTCGCCGCTCTCAAACCGGGAAAGGAAAAGAAGCAGTTTATACAGTTCATCAGTTGCGGCAAAGTTGCGTGTCGTGGATCTTCTCAGCAAGGATGAGAAATTATTTGTAAACTATTTACAAAACCGAGCATAGAACAGACTACCTATATTAAATATCTTTGTTATGAATGAATAATTTCTGCTAATTTCAAAAGTCGTGTTTTAATTAAAGTGATATCAGGCTAGGAACCAAATGGTAATGATATGTTCAAACCATATGATTATGGTACCCGAAGCTGGCTTGGTTGTTTTCTTTGTTTTGTGTTTGTCTCCGTTTGTATTTTAAAATAGACTCCGCCTATTTTCCTTGTGATTTATTCGGAAAAAAATGTTACGATATAGTCTACTATTCCTTGAATAGGATAAGGTGGAAAAAACTGAGAGTTAGAGAAAAAAATACATATATATATTTATCTTTGTAGGTCAAAGGAAAAATAATGATGTACTTGAATGATGTACTTGAAGATGGTTAGAATATAACCGAAACCGGGTTGTACTTTTCTTTATTTTACTCAGTTATTAAATTTAATTCATTTTAATCAGGTGTGCTGGCTTTTTCCTTTGACCTACAGAATTATGAACAGCGCATGTAAAATCTGTCTCTCAGCATATTTTTATCTTTCTCACTCAAATTGACAAATAAAGATAAAAAATACTAAGAAAGAATTACATATTTTATCATTGAATTTCTAATTTTAATTTAATAGCTTATTAAATCAAGATCTCTTTCACAAAGTAATTATCATTTTTTTTTAAACATTATTACTTCGATCATCTAGAGCAGCGGTTCTCAAACTGTGGTTGACGTTGTTTCAGGTGATTCACAGAAATATGACAAAAGACAAATCGACTAAGATTTATTTTTTTGTTAATAAAAAAATATGATTTAAAAAAATGAATAAACACCCTATTTTATATATAAAATCTTTTGATAAAATTGTGTATGTTATTCTGTTTGTCCTTTTACCATAAACGAATATTCTTGGCTGCAGAGTCCGATTTACGAAATGTGGACTTGGTGATATGAATTTTTAGTAGTTTATTTAAGTGGTACAAAAGCTTGAGAACTGCTGGTCTAGAGATTTCGAGTACTTTTTTTTTTTTATTTTAATACTCGTAAAGTTAATAAATGAAAGTGGAAGTTGAATGTAGTCCTACAGAAAGACAAAACTGAGCTATTCGTACGTTTGGCATTGAATACAGCTATTACCTCTTGATTATTTCACTCCTGAATAATTAATACCTACGAACCTTACAGCACTTCGATACCAAGTTCTGGTCCGGCGTTTAATCGTCAAAGACAATTTTGCTAAAGGAACGCCGGGGCTTTCAGAAACCTGTTTCCTCGAAGCCAAAGAGCAGCAACAAATTCGTTAGCTCTTTCAGACAGAACTCACCTCGGAGACGTTTTTAAATTTCTTTGTCTCTACTTTTAAAAATATATTATACATTATTTCTCAAGGTAACATGTGCTTCGAATGTACAACGCGATTTAGCTCTGCAAGTTGACATTATAAGTGATATTACAGGGAATTTCTGCCACATAAAATATAGTAATAAATATTTAATGATAAAATAATGACTTAATCTTACGACACTTTTGTAACTTTTAGATGTTAATAATTCTTTCAAAATCATTTTAAATATCTTAATTCGAATTTAAATATATTATTAAATTATTTAAAACAATAATGGGTTTTGTAAAAGAGAAGACCCATTTGTTTTTCTAAATAGTTTAGTTTTTTTATATGTTTTTATTTAATAATACAGAGATATGAACTAAACTATCGTTGAAAAAAACTTTTGTTAGATTGAGAAAGTAATTGGTTATTTTTATTAATTATCCTTTTTTTCTTAAGTAAAAACGTAAAGAAGAAATTATCTATCGTGTCTACGTTTGAGAATCACGCGTAGCTAAGGTTTGCTTGCGATTGGTTCTAGTATTCCAAAGAATGTCAGTAAATTATTTAAAAAAAGAAAAGCCATCCGCCACAAACCCAACTGAATTTTAAAAAATACAAATTGAGTCTTTGTGTCATCAGGGGATTGCGTTTCTCTGAACCCATCGAAGAGAAAAAAGGCATTCACATCCAATGGAGGCATTGTATTTTCAAGTCACGCAAAACCACCAGCTGGCAATTGACGTCGCAATGCAACTGTGACGAAAATTCGCCGGTAGTAAATCCGTGGAAAGTGAATCCTCATTGATCCACTGCTTACTTTAATTTTTAAGTAGCGTTTGAATTGACTAGAATTGAAAATTTTCATTAAAGTAAGTGTTGGACATTATTTAAACTATTGTGTTAACAATGAAAAAAAAAATCCTTTACAAAACTTATCAGCTTTGGATAGCAGTGTTATCTTTCCATTTAAAAAAACATTTTAATCAAAAAAATACCTTTATTTATTTCTAATGAATTGTCATTAATTGTAATGTACTATGTATTAAAAATAAGTTAGGGTATAAATCGGATGTAGCAGAACATTGTTCTCAAATAGGTCATTACATTAAAGATGAAGTTAGAATTTTAATGTTGGAAAAAGACAAAAAAACTAGAAAATTATTAGAGAGTTTAATTATAAGAAACACTATGAACATAAATTTTAATAGAAATAGTGGTTTGGAGATTGAAAATACCCTGGTAAAATTGGCTAAAGAAATGGTGACAAAATTCATGAATAACAACAAAAAAACTGTAATAATTGAAGAATTTGAACAATTGTAAAATAACGTTGAAATAACGTTTATTATAATAATGAATGATTGTAGATGTTAATGATATAATAGCGTTGTTGATAACTATGTCGGAGATGTGAAAATAGATCACCTGGAAACATATTGTTTAGTTAAACATACTTGAAAAAGGAAGTAAGTAACATTCTTCCGAAAATTCATTTAGTATTAAATATATTTTTATAATATATTTTGAAGAAGATGTTTTATTTATAATTATGTTAAGAAGAAGAGGAGACTAGAAGAAGAAATATGGATTACCAGCCATTACTTTTTGTCAAAGGAAAATTTGAACACCTGCAAAACAGTGTTGATGAAACACTTAACTTGGCAGTACAATTCTTCATATCTACAAGAGTTTAACATAATTTATAGACTTAAATCAACATCAGAATTATTGGAGTCATTTCAGTAATTTTTTTTCAAGTCTTCGGGAAATTACAAACAATATTAACATGGAACAAACGTTATAAGTAGAAACTGCATTAAATAATAACGACTGATAACAATAAAGAATAATGATTCTAGGTATTAACTTACGTTCGTATATTTATAAATTTTCTCTCTGTTGACGGATTTTTCATCCAGTTTTTATTTTGTTTTTCTGTATTTATATCTTAGCTTTGAATTCTGAAATCCTTTTAAAAGCTTTTTTTTTTTTTTTTGTTTTGTTTTGTAATGGGCTTTCATAAAACTCTGCTCCGAGCTTAATTTCGACGTTTGAATGACTAATTTGAAAACGATAAATATATTTACAACCTTGTCGCCGATTAATAGTAAAGGAATAGTAAAGTGTTTTTTTCATTTTTGACTCAATTCTTTTCATTCAATTGGGCGGTTTGTTTTTTTTTACATATCTTCTGCAGAGAAATTCTCCTAATGCCATTTGTATTTTATTGATATCCCTTTTTATGGCTTTACCAGCCACTTTCTCGCTAACCATTTATTTGACTGATTGGGGATTTTGAAAATGATAATACATTCCTGCGATAGATTGGCGGTGAAAACAAAACTCAGAATTTTTTTGAACGAAAGCATATTATTTTTTCAGCGTCTAGACAACAGTCTGCTCCGGAATTTCTAATCCAATATAGAAATTGAGACTGGAGGTAGATTACGATGTATGTCTGCTTTGAAGTTTGTTTCAGCTTTCAGGCTTTTTTTTTACCCTGACATTTAAGAAGTCTTTTAATGTCGAAATGTCCTCGATAATTGTCTTGTTTACAATCATTCTAGTCTGTCCCAGTCTACAGTTTGGTTTTAATTTTTTCAGTCTACGAAACTATTCAAAAACAAAACTAAAATTTTCTGAAAGACTTGAAGCTAAGCGATTTTATTCTTTTTTTTTTTTTTTTTTATTTCCTTTTGATTTAAAATCGTAAAACTAATTAAAAACAAGGTAATTAATGCTTTTAGACAGTGTCAAAAGCAAAGCGGTCCCAAAATATGCACAATTGTGTAAACAACATCATTAAAAGCAAGAGCATATAAATGCAAGACCGTTCCTTTATGTTTTACAGGCAAGCTGTAATCTAGGGGCCGCTAATACAATGCTTAGTGCATCATTTGGATATGTTAAAGAATTTATGAAACAATACGTTGTAAATATTAACAATGACGTCCTGTTGGCCATTGTTAGTATTGTTATGTGTGAAGCATATTACTGTGTTAATTGTTATCCTTATTACATTGCTATGGAAAACGTTAATTTGGGGGGTCAGGAAGTGATCTGAGTATTCATGAAATATAGGTCTGATTTTTTTTTACGTTGTCACCTACTTTTTGATGCTGAACACAATGGTGAAGGTTTCATTCTATATCTGTAACCGTTTGGCAGACAACCACAAAAGCAATAGTGGTTCGCTATGTTAACTGTAACATGGGACCGCTAAAAAAAAGCCACTATTTCTTAAGTTGTCTGAATCCAGTTAACTGTAATCATATTTAAGCTCACGTGGAGGGTAATAGCGGGTTCACATCGATTGAAATCCATTGTTTTTGATATTGAATTTTTGTGTCCTTCTCGCCCCAATTTTGTCGATCTAGAAATACATGAAAAAATTTAAAATCTGAAATCGTCTCTTGTCCTAAAATGGGCATGTCATATTTCAAGAAGATTCATCTAGCGGTTCAAAAAAATTAACAGAGGGAGACACACATCACAGATCTTGACTGATTTGGTGAAGTCTCAGTTTCCAAAGAAAGCAAGCTAAAAATGCTGCTATCTAATGGCTCAGCATTGGTAGTTTTACGAAATATGATTACGAAATAAAATTATCAATTATCTATCGACTTAAATTGAAATCTGACATAACCTATTTCGAAAATAAATATTCACATTAAAGAAAAAAAGAAAACACAAAAAAAAGACATAGTTGGCGTACCAACTTTCGAATCTTCGCATTACTTGAAAGACCATAGCTTCTTACTTATTGGTCGAATGTGTATCAGTATATATATATATATATATATATATATATTCCTTGCAGTAATGTAAATTTATCAATAAACCAAAAAGGCACCGAAATAAACAAAAGATTTCGCCACTGAGCTATCAACAGAGGGAGTGTGGGACAGCCGTTTCGTTCTCTTTATGGACTTATCAGCCACACAAATCCTCTGCCGAAAGCTCGGGGGGGGGGGGGGGGGGAAAGTGAGATTCACAATCTACCACACCTGGACTGTTCATCAACTCTTTCTGATGAGTCCTAATAAGACCGAAACAGCTGCTTCATTTCGCATTGATAACAACCCGTGAAATGCAAATGCATTTTTTTTTCCTTTTATTCATGTTGATCAAAACTCAATTACTTTTTGATCAAAAGATAACTTCTGGTTAACTTGCAATCTCTATAGTTTTCGATAGGAATGGTTTTATTTAAACAGTTTTCTCCTTTTTTCTTTTCTTTTCATGAATAAAATTCTTATATTTCATGGCCAATGGTAAATGATAATTAACTAATTTAGTCTTTTCGTTTCGCTGCATAGTTTTCAGTAACAATTCGCTGAAAAGGCACTACTCTATTCCGCCAGATAATTTTCATTAAGAAGCTTGGAATTCATTTTATCTTTTCCTTCTTTTCATTTTTTTTTTAATTGTGGAAACTCCATCAAAATTTGCATTAATGAGAATTCCAAATCCTTCTGGATTTATCGCAATAACCCTAGGAAGGTCAAAAATGATGTTTCCATTTGAAATTTTCACAATTCTTCATTGCCATAGACGGCGGAAGAGAAGAAGAAGACAAACACAGGAAAGAAAGTAAATGTTCAAGCCGGTGCTGACGTATCAGCCCCGTGGGAGACCGACGTCTAATCCACTAGACTACGCCGGCACGGCATTTCTATTTTCTTCTTATTATTATTATTATTATTATCGTTTTTTTAATTTAACATTAAACTCCAAAAAACTTCAAAACTATTAGGATTCAAAAATGCAATCTGCAATTTTGTCTCCATTAAATTGGTTATTGCCTTTACCGTTTTTATTAGCAATAAAAATTAAATGATGAAGTTTCTGAAATATATTAAAACTTTTTATCAAGAATAAAAAATACAAGAAATCAGTGGCCTTTTGTTTGCTCGGTAACGTTGGCATTGTGGGAGATACTAGCAATAATTTTTTAATAAACCATAAATAAATACCTTGGAAGATTTATAAGGTACCCATGGGATTCAAACTTAAATTTTTTGGAGTCCGAAACCCGAGAATCCTTGTCTCCTCCTCACTTATATATAATGCACGCACTTACGTCCTGTTATTTGTGCAGAGCGCCATAAATTGAAACAAAAGACATCCAATACAACAATGTAAAGCATCTCGATATAATGTCTTTCATGGGAAGTAATTGGAGATAAAGTCGGTTAAAATGAAATAACACTAACTATTTTAAATTAATTTATACTAAAAAAAAGTTTGTAAACAGTATGTGATAAAAATTTCCGAATTAGATAACGTACAGTCATCAGCTAGCAATATAATTTGAAAATGATTGCATAAATACTTGTTTCATCCGAATTTCAGCAGTCCGAAGTTAACAAATTTTTGATATTTTTGACCGCATATTTTCAGACTTTAATGGAATTTCTTAACATTGGCGTATCGTTTGTTAGGGGTTAGAACCTTTCTAAAAATATTATTTTTATTATTTTTGATGAATTAGGCTATTGCTTTCAAGAGAATAAATAAACCTTTTACTTTTTTCCATTAATTAAATCTTAATTCAAAACATTTGAGAAAGTTTTTGATTTTGATGTTTCTCCTTTAAAAACCAACATAAATTGTAAATAAATTAATTGAACAATTAATTATTATTAAAATAATTATATAATAATAAGAAATATTATTGTTATTATTATTATTATATATACATAAAATATTTAGTCGTTTTTCTTCTTTTTATCAAAAGGGTTCTATATTGATCCTTTTGAAGGCAATTTGGAAAAAGTAGAGAGCATGTGTTTTTCTCCCTAAATTTTTAATTTTAGAGTTCTTTATTACAATCAAGAAATATTTAAAAATAATCCCCAACACGCAATTAAAATTTAAAAATTCTTAATATATTTAAAAATACATACAGAGAACCGGTTTGACTTAACGTAGTCTTTCCTCAGTCTGACATTATACAAAAATGTCTTCAGTTAAATACATTAATATTCCTATCATCAACCAATCCTAATACAAATTCTAATTACGGAACTACTTAACGTAGAAGTCGTTCTCTTGATTCTCCCGCTGACGTGAGTTGGCTGTGACGTCCACGGAATCTGCCGTGAAGCATCGTCAAGTTCTCCATAGTCAAAGCATCAATGCCTAAAGGATGACGATATCGTTTTTTAGTTTCCTTTGGTGAACCTTTTCTTTTTCTTTTTGATGTCTTCAGTAATGCTTTTTTTGTTGTTATCGATCTTTTGTTGTGATCTCGAATTAATCAGATACAAATTGATATTTAAATTGGTATTTGACATATTATTATTGTACAGATTCAGTGTGGAAATAAAATACTGCTTCTCTAATTGTTTTATTTTTTGTCGTGGTAATTTATTGTATTTTCAAAGTCTGGTTTATGATTCTTTTTTCCTGCATGTTGGCAAATTAAAGATGCATTAGTTCGTATTGCATATCTATGGTTTTACAGTCGTTCATGGAGTTCTGCCTGTATTTCTATGTAGAAACAAGATTTATTTAACACCGTACGAAATACACACATCCTTTCTGATTGAATTTTGTTTCTTTTATTCTGTAGTATGGCTTAGGGAATTGAATTTTATTTTTTTTACTCCGTTACAAATAAAAGTAACTGAGTTACAGTTTCTCAATTAAAAAATAACGGCGTTACCGATCGTTACTACAAAAAGTAACTGTTACTAGAAACGGCGTTACTAATAACGCGTTACTTGCCAACCCTGGGCATTCTTAAATTAAGAATACCTGTAGTATAGGTGCTGATAGATTAAATAAATAAATGATTTATTTAATAAATAATTAATTAAGGTGAAAGTAATAATAATAATAAAATAGCATTATTTCTTGTTGCTGTCGTTGTTGTTGTTATTATTATTATAATAATTATTATTATGATTATTATTATTATTTAATTTTATTATGGATCAGATATTTCTCACTATCTCTCAACAGCTTTTGAGTATATATGTACATAAATATACATAAGTATATAGATATTATTTTAAAAATCGTTGATTAAATTAGAAAAAAAAGCAGAAATAAAGAAGAAGAAGAATTTAATTTTCCTTATTCCTACGGATGTAGCAATGTGTTTTTGTTTTCAAGCGGGATAACACGTGGGAGATAATCTCTTCTCTCTGTCATCCTAATCACTCCACCATCCAGGAGCTAGTGAATGCATGTTTTTATTGCTGGCAACTGTGGCTTTTTCCTAGGACTGGGAGTTAAACTAGGACAGGAAGATCATAAAATGCACAATTTTCAAATATATATAAAGTTATATTTTATTATGAAATAAATATATGGTTGATTTCCTACATTTTGAATTTTTTCTTTATTCAGTAGAAGAATGCAGAAATAATGGCTCCAAAATTAAATTAATAGTAAATAACACATATCTACCAGTTCCCCTTCGAAATCCAGTATCAATTATTTAAAAAAAAAAAAAAAAAATTAAAAATTATTCTTAGTAATATACAATTTACAATTTATTCTAGTAATATTATAAATCGAGTTTTGCAGATGGGTGTTTCCTTACGTTTTCTCTCAGTTTTATGAATATCGTATTACAATCCATTTTAATAATACAGTCGGACCTATATTTAACGAAGTCGCTAAATCCCGAAAAAAAGTTCGTTATATGGAAAATTCGTTAAATAGAGATTCACCTTTTAAAATTACTTTAAACTAGATAAAACAGATTTAAAATACATAAACAATAAATATTATTAAAAAAGTAATAATTTTAATGACATAAAGCTACATTACCACATGCGTACTTAAATTTTACTAATAAAGTCTGTTAATGTTGTCTGAGGTTTTTTTTTTTTTCGGTTTTTTTTTTTTTTTTTTTTTGAAAAAAGTGTTTTTGTTTATAGTATGTCTCGCATCTTTGCAATGCACTAAAAACCCCTTCAGTATTTACTTCAAATTGTAATCCGCGTCGGATTGTTTCAAATGATTTTAGCATTTCATCATACGAAGGTTTTTTTTTTTTTTATTTTTGCATCATGATCATTTCCATTTTGATCATCTTCATCTTCATCGCAATTCATTGCTGTATTGTCTTTATTTTTCACAGTGTCCAAAATATCCGATTCAGTTAGTGTTTCCGAGGTCTCAACTTCAAATCCAAGTGAAAGATAATCATCAATCAGCACATCATCGTTAATTTCTTCTTTTTCCCTCAGCTCAGTATCCCTTAAATTTCTTTCATTTCCTCTAAGGAAATGTTGATAATAAAAACATTTCAAGGAGAAAAAAAAAAAAAATAGATACCACGAAAAAGTTCGGTAAATAGAAAATGCACTTCGCTATTTGGAGGTTATTTTACGAAGAAATTAGCAAAATGTTCTTGGTTCCAAAGAAAAGTTCGCAAAATAGAAGTTCGTTAAATAGAGGTCCGACTGTATTATTTTAGATAGAAAAAAGAATTAAAAATAAAATCTTGTTCCGTTTTTAGTGATAAGTTAAAAATAAAAATCATATGAAGTAATGAAATATTTAGTTTTTAATTTACCAGAATTATTGCTAATAATATCAAGAAGAACCATTTATTCGTGATCTTGATAATACCTATTGGTCATAGGAAGCTAAAACTTTATAATAGGATTAGAATCTTAATAAAAATCCGCTACTGATTGTGATACAAATTGTCAAAATAACCAAAATCTGTTTCCATTCTATGCATATATTACAGTCTGCTTTCCTGTAAAGTCGCGTACATTCTTGCTTTAAGTACGTTGAAAATGTTATTGTATCATCATTCGGATTTCGGGAGGTTCCTGATGATTGTGTCATTAATGTTTGTTGACTTTAATGTCACTCTTTTTCCTAAACTCTCCATTTTTTGCGCTGTAATGTCACTCCTAGTCCCCTGTTTAACAAACAAATAAATTATTTAAAAGTTGACTGGTGTGAAAATAGCAATCACGATTTATGGAACTTGATATCAGTAGTAGAATGTACCAGAATAAAGTGCACTTTTTTTTTGCGTATCAGAACGTATCTTTTTTTTGAATGATATATCAGATCTGCTATTCAAACTTATTTGACAGAATAAAGATTAAATAATAATAACACAACTTGACTTTGTAGATCTGACCTACATTGGAGATTCTGATAAATAGGGCAAGAACGTATTCTGAGGACAAAGAGATTACGAATCTCTGACTTAGAGTGATAAGCAAATAAAAATAAATAAGCTAAGATAACGAACTGCTTTTTTTTTGCAATGAAATTGAACTGTTTACAGCAAAAAGAAAAATCATACGATTAATTATTTTGCTATAATACGATCACTATTTAAAAAAAATTAGTAATTATTTATTATTAATTAATCTCTAAAGAGGACAACTTGCGATTACCATGTTTAAGTGGGGGAAAAAAAAAGTGGAAAAAAAAATTTAATACGAAAAAAAAACAAATATTTGATAGTATTTACCATTATGTTATACGGTATTGAAAAACGGAATTATCTCATAAATTATGAAAAAATATAGAAATGTACAAATTTCTTTTCTTTCATGCCTTTGAGCCATCATCGATGGCAATCTGGGACAGCTGTTTCGTCCTTTTTAGGACTCATCAGCCAGATCTAGCCTCGATGATTAAGCTCAGAACGCGTGAAAGCTTATGGATCCCTCTCCCGCTCTCGGAAGTGGGACCTATACAAAAGCAAACGACGATACAAAAATCGCTATAACTAGTACAGCACAATTACCTTAACCCGCTAACAGAAATCAAAACAACTTATCTTAAGAAAACTTTCCATTGCTTTTTTTTTTTAAATAGAAAATAAATGGATAAACGAATATATTAATAAAGGATTCCGTACATTTACACCAAAATTAAATACGAAGTCAACATAAAATGTATGAATTTAGTTATAGTTTTGAAATGCCTTGTCAATTGATAAGCGGAAAAGCTTTATAAAGTATAACATTATTGAGACTGTAATTAATTTTTTTTTTAGAGTATATATTTCTTTTGGCTATATTACGCTTTAAAATGAAATATTGTAGAAGTTCTGAATCATTTATTATCTTTAGATACAGTTTATATATTTTGACCTCATATTTGCTCTTTGGCCAAAGTTAATCTGGTTTTGATTTCGTTTATGGAATGATAGCGTTTTAACTGAGACTCTCGTCCAAAAACCATCTTTCCTTCTTTTTTTTTCTTTTATTAACACGTAATTTGTAGATTTCCTTGAAATTTTTTCGTTGAAAATAATTAAGCTTTTTTTTAATTAGCCTTTTTTAAAAAAAAAAATGAAGGAATTTATTTTCGGAAACGGCGTTTTTGACTTATCATCCAAATTACAAAAAACAAATAAGTTTATTGTGTAGTAATTAAATTTGAATATTCTTCTGTATTCAAATAACATTACAAGCAAATTCTTCTCATTAGCTTTTAAGACAGTTAAAAAAAAAATATTATAAAGTCAAGTCTTTGCAAGACAGTTGTAAAAGGCTTAAACGATTTTTAGTCATTTTTTTTTCTTATTAGCCTACGAGAAATATTATGGATTGTCATGTTTGGAATACCGTAATCTTCCTTACCTATGGGTTCAATTCTGTCGAAGTTGAAAAGCGGGAAGAAAGCAAATAGATAAATCGAAACACAACATTACATTTTCAGTTTAGGATAATTAATACGATAGCGGGATTTTGTTGACAATGTGCAGTGGTTGGGTTTAGTCGTAATCTCCTCTACGGGCCCAATTTACACTAAAATCAAAAGGGAGCTTACATTGTGCAATAGTTTGTCATTAAAGATCTTGTATAAGCAATTCAGATTTTTCGTGACAATGGCGCTTTAATTGATGTTTTTTTGTGCCTCGATCTTTCACCAACAGTTTAAATCTCCGTATCAATAAGAAAATTGCTGTAAACTAACGTTGAAGTTTGAGCTTCCTGAGATAATTAGTTTTTGAGGTATTTTGATGATGAACAGACGGTCATGTTTACTTCGATTTAAATCGAAATATTTATTTAAAATTGCATTCTTATTTTTCTATTCTAACCTTTTCATTTTCTCCGTCGTTTATTAAAAAGTGCTAGAGGTTTGAAAAATCTCTGTAGCTATGTTTAGTGTACGAGAAATATGCTCTGAGCTATAATGATAAAAAGTGAAATTTTCTTATATTGTTTTCTTATTCAGTTTATCAACGCGAATTCATCTATTTTGCAAAAATTGCGCTTATTTGCTTAATATGAGAATTCTAGTCCTCCTTTGAATCGCCCCAGGTTTTATGTGCAGTTGAAATTTTTACAAGTAATCTTATCGTATCTGCCTCAATCTTTGTGAAAATAAAGTGATTGGTTTGTTTGCGTCATTAGAGACAAATGGAATTTCTACATTTAGCTCTTCAATTCAATCAAAACAATAACATATTTTAAGCCTAATAGCAATTTGTTTCATGTTTTCGCATTTCTTTGGTTTCTGTTATTGAATTGTGGGTTGGAGTAGCACAGATTATTGAAATTCTCCTCACAACCGAACTACGTTCTTCCTTTTGATTCTGTTACAGAATTCCATTCCCTTAATATCAAACGTGTAGAATGGAGTAGATGCTCAGACAGACTGAAATTAACCTGCCTTTCAGTAATTCATCTTTCATAAGATTCATTCTGATTGTTTGGAAATGGTGGATAACAATCTGTTTGAATTTCCTCCAGATGTCTGAATAACATAATTGTACAATTCCGCCAACTTTAATAAATTCTATATAAAAAATCACTCATGGTGTTTTAAATAAAAAATATATTCGCGTGTTTGCACAATAAGACGTAATTGGAATTGGAGCTTTTACCGAGATTGTAGCTACGGCTTCGTATCACAATTTTTGTTTTAGAAATCATTTCAGGTAGCAAAATTGCAGTCTACTCATCCGTGGAGGGAGACGATTCGCCACCAGGAGCGCTGGCTGTTATCCCTAGTTCTCGATCTGCGTATTTTTATAATAGTTTAGAATAAAGGGGATAATCATAACCAGCGTTTCAAATCAATTTTTAAGTAATTATTTCTTAAATATTTACGTGTCACTTTCTTAAGATTACGGGTATAAAACTCCCCGTAGTTTCCCAAACGATCAAATACTGGCAACACTAGGCCTATTGAATCGAACGATCGTTTTTCACAATTGCATTTAATATAAGAAAACGATAAATCCATTCTATTACAATAGCATTGCAGAAATATCATATTAAGCCGTTCCTTAGCGAAAGGTACTGGTTATCGGTTAGTTACAAATTAAAAGTTCTTTATTTTGCTTTTCTAATTGTCTTTATAGTAGTCTTTCAATTCTATCCTTTTATCATTAATTTCCTTTATTGCTGTGTTTTATAATTTTCTGTTATATAATTTGTAGCAATATTCCTTTATCTTTTATTGTTTTAATCGTGGCGCAGCATGGTCATCGTTGATATTGCGACATAAAACCCGTTAGTGTTATTTGAAAGTAATTTATGTTAGTTGAGCTTGAATAATTTATATATACGAAGACTTCCTTTCCGTGTAGAATTTTCAAGACTGTGTTTGTTACCCTTTTCCTCCTTTTTCCGACTTTTAAAGTATAAAATTATTCTTTAAACATCATAAATAATTTCTTTAATAACTTCTTTAAAAACTTCAACATTACAACAATTGACGATATTTCGTAGGCCTCACCGACCCACTTTATCAAGCCTTGTTTAATAGAAGAAAAGACTGATACCTTTGTAAAAAAATTGAGGACGGAAAATAGAAGAGAAAACAGCTTCACGATTGGACGTTTATTTTTTGAAGAGAGGTTACGATTGGAGATAATATTTTAAAAGAAGACAACGATTTTAAATTAAGATATAATCTTAAATAATTTAAAAGAAGATTAAGATTGGACATTTATTTTAAAGAAGACTACGATTTAAGATTGTACATTTAAAATTTAAGATTGAACATTTATTTTATTTGAACAAAAGATAATAATTAGGACAATGATTTGGACATGAGATGTGAACGTTATTGAATTTCACGTTTTTGTTTATTATTTCACGTTTTAGAATTCTTGATTGTATTTTATTATTATGTTGGTGTTGGGAAGGAGGAAGATATTCTCTCTTCCCATGAGGTTTTAAAAAAAAGGCTTGATAAAGTGGGCCGGTGAGGCCTACGAAATATCGTCAGTTGTTGTAATGTTGGAGTTTTTAAAGACGTTAAAAAATTATTAACCTTTCGGGTTTGATTATAGAAAGTAACATATAAGACAAATTGCGATTGTATCTACAAAGGAGGTAATTTTTCCTTTTTAACACTAATAGAATTTGTTAGGAACAATTAAGGATTTTAAGCTAGTTTAAAAAGATATAATTGTGAATTTGATTTTTTCCTTTTTTAAATCAAAATTTAACAATTTATTGTAAGATTGTGGTAACGATATTTTCCGTAGTTGATATGGCGAAATTTTAGTAATGGACTGAAGATAGTTAGATTCAATAGGTCCGTTCTTAATCTTAATTATATTTAATTGCTAATAAATGTTTAGTTGTCAGTCGATCTGCAATCTATTCATTCCCAATTTTTTTGACGTGTTGGCACTAAATTTTGAACAATAATTGCACTATAATGTGCACTTCGTTTTGATTGTTTCATTTTTGTGGGCTTGTTTTTTTCGGTTTTTTCGGTTTTGTTTTGTTAATCCGTTTTTCTCACACAGTCATAATAGTTACAAGATACTACTTCTCTTTGTGACATGGATCAATACAAAGAAATCCACAACATTTTATTTTTTTTTAATTCCTCGACAACTCGAATAGAAGTTCGAAGAAACTGAAGGCTAATAGAGAAACGAAACTTCGAATTTTCTAGACATTCATTACTCCATACAAAAATATAAACAGGGTCGGAGAAAGAGTGCCTGGTATTGTAAGCAAGCTATAAACCAAAGTTAATATCACCAAATTCATCATGAATAAAGTAGACTAATATCATTAAACTTCTTTATTTTGCATCACAAATTCTCCATTGCTTACAATATTTCGGAGGCCTCATCGGCCTCCTTTCTCAAGTTTTACACAAAAAATGGAAAAGAAATCCACCATATCTTCTTCCCAAACAATTAAAAACAAACAACAATCATGAATTTGGAATTCTAATACAATAAACACAAAACGTGATGTGCTCCATGCAACACATGATGCGCGAAGCATTATTACCAAAGTAAATAAACAAATAAAATGTCCTTTGAAGTTGTTTGAAGTCCAAATCTTCAAAAACTTGAGAAAGGAGGCCGATAAGGCCTCCGAAATATTGTAAGCAATGGAGAATTTGTGATGTAAAATAAAGAAGTTTAATAACAAAGTTAATATCGTTTATTGGCGTGATGAAATGTGTTGAATTTAATCAATAAAAAAAAATACAACAAAAAGAAATGGTCTGCTATTAATATTTTCATTTTCGTGTTATTTTTTAATTACCGTAAAATTAGTGATAATTTTCTTCAATCATTGTCACGGTCAATAGCACTTGCGATGGAAAACTTAGATAACACAACAAATCCTATTCCCAACAACGGATGTTTGTTTTTAAGAGTTTAAGTTTTGAAAAGCTTCAGTGATTATTCATCGTAGAAACCAAGCGTTACGGATTTTATTCCTTCGCTGCCAGATTCTGCGTAGGCACATGTTTCTGTATAGTCTACAGCCTCCGTTCGAATCCATATGGTTCATCTCAACTGTTTAGCCTCAAACATCGGATTACTTTGAAGCAGCTGAAACTAAATCGAAAAGCCATTGAAAATGAAGCGGTCTTAATCTTTTATAGTGATTTTTATTTATTACTATTATTCATTCGGTTTTATCTTATTTAGGCAGTCGGCTAATGGGTTATATTACTCTGCATGTAAAATTTGCACTTGCGCAGTTGCTTTGTTGTCGATAACTATAGAACGATAACTATAACGATAACTATAGAAAAACTGTTAACTTTATTTGGTATATTTCTTCAACTTAAAAATAGATCCATAGAAAGATGCAGAACTATCTGTTGATAATGTTGAAGTTTGATGGAGGTAGATTTTTTTTTTTTTTTTAATCTAAATTCATTGCCTGCCCTAATTTTCGTTATTGGTTTTGAGTTCTAAATCTCTTAATTAAGCTTATTTCAACGGAAATTTAAAATTCGACCAACAAAACAAGCGCCAAGTTAATCCAGTACACTTCAAAGAAATACAGTTCACGTACTCATCAAACGTTTTTTTCAAGTGTATTTTAAGTATTTCAGTAACATAAATATTCTTGGAAATTGGGCTGAAATTAAAAATTTCCTTAGATACGTTGAATTAGAAGGGAATATATCCATTAAAGTCCTTAGAAAAGGGAAATATGTTATAAAGCATGTCTGTATCCTATTCGCAATTATATTTTTACTTTGGCTTTTTATTATTTCCGATGGTTTGATCTTGAATTGATAAAGCTTCGTCAACGGCACGTGGCTCTACGACAGTTTATCGGATGTACGTCGTTCTCCAGAGAGGCCTTGGTTGAGTAAGTCAGAGATCCTGAAGAACTAGAAATAACGAAGATTTCAAATAACAAGAAAATAAGCAGACATTCAATAGGCCAGCATAATTGCTTTGAAGGCTGAATCACACCTACAGCCTTGTTAAGAAAACGTACTCCACAAGACAGAATACTGAATCAAAGGCAGTAAATGAAGTCTTTAACTGTTTCCTGGTTTATCTAGTTACAACAATAAACAAGTTTCTGATTTTTAGCATTTCAATGCAATAGAATACAATACAATACGTAGATTTCAATAAACAAATTACCACAGAACTGATACAAAATTCATCAAGTAAGTTAAATCAATTAAAAAAAAAAGCACATGCAAAGATAAACGCATTCCAGTGATACAAACCAAGATTCTACAATTCTGGTTTATAATTGTCAGAGGATAACGAAAAAGAAATATATATGGTATTTCATATAACTACTTCTTCATTTTTTATAATAATTCCATCAGCCAATGTTCTTCAGGTTGAGAAAGCTCTGGAATAAACTCTCTTTCAGAATTCATTAATATATTCAAATATCTTAACAATTTATCTTTGTTATGAGAATTTGGATGTATTATGTCTTATTATGTTACATCGATCCTTTTTTAAGATATTTGAATACATTAACGAATTCTTTATGAGTGACTGGGCGTTTGTTCCAGCTTTCTTAACCTGAAGAACATTGGCTGATGGAATTATTGTAAATAATGAAGTAGTAGTTATACGAAGTTTATTATTTATATCGTTCAAGAGATGGTTTATTGAATTTTTTTTTCATTTTTTATTACAGCATATAGTAACTATTATGTATCAATAAAATATCGAATATAACAACTCGGTATAAAAAAAATTATTTATTTATTTATTTATTTATTTATTTATTTATTTATTTATTTATTCTCCTTCGTCCTTTAATTAGCGCGCATTTTAATTTTCTTCCAAATTTTCTTCAAAGAAAATTTTAATAAATATATCTATTTTAAAATCCGGCATCCGATAATCCGGCACATTCAATAATCCGGCAACGGTCAGACTCACCAGTTCCAATCGAAAATAATGCCGTATTGAACCTGTTGGATAATGCAGAAAATGAAATTGTACGTAATTTGCCGAGAGATGAAGTTTGCGAATGGATAAACATTGACAAAGAAGAACCTTTAGTGGAAGAAATCACAATAGAACACGGAAAAATGGCCTGATACCCATTAATGACTCACTATTTTAGCGGTATTTCTGCTATACTCGCAATAACGGCTATTTTTAGCGACGCTCAGTAATCCGGCATTTTCGGTAATCCTGCACTGCCGAAGTCCCGAACGTGCCGGATTAGCGAGTTTCTACTGTAGTTTGAATTTGAAAATGTTGAATTTGACTGTTTCCTAGATAAATTGTAAATAAAATTAACAGACGATATTTGAGCTGTTTCCTCTATTCGACTGAGAAATAAAAGCGGTTTTGTTTTTAGTTGAAACCTGATTAGAGTCAAACGAAAAATAATTTCGGAAATGGGGGGGGGGGGGGTTAGATGAGTTTGAAAATATTGCTTTGAAGTATCCCAAAGATTGAAAAAAATTGTGTATTTTTTGTTCATTTTTGTTAATTATTATTTAGTGAAGATTAAATTAAGAAGATATCGTTCTTAAATGGAGTTTCTGAAATTATTTCATCTTAAGATTTTAAAAGAAAAAGTTATACAATGATTGTTTTGTTTTTCTTTGTTCAGATCAAACCATGAACACGAACGGAAGTCCCGATTCCAGTGGATTGGATTATGAAGGAGATAAGCGTCACAGAAGAGCTACGTCTTCAGACGAAGATATGCCAAGGTACTTATTCTAATAAGCGTTCAAATCTGCTGACTTAGATCAGCATATTGCTTATAAATCAGTGATATCAAAGTTATTTCAAGGGACAGTTTTATCCGAAGGTCGCAATATGGTATGGGAGACTATCGCAGGCCAACAAAACTTTTCCTCACAAAAATTAACAAATTAAAAAGTCATTGGCATTCCGGGAAAAGGGGAGGTGGTAGGGATTGTAAATCCCATCCCATATTGCATCCGAAAATGGAAAAAAGAAATTGCAGCATTTTGGATCTTTTTTTTTGTTTTTTTTTTGGTTGGAAAGCCATCGTCTTATTGTGGAAAATGACACAATTGTTTTTTGATTAAACGGCAAAGACCATCAAAACAGCACTCTCCATTTCAAATTCTTGGGCATATTAATAATAGCTGAAGAATTATGAAATATAATTCATTAATAAATGTGTTGACTGTAGTGATGAACTCGTTGATTTTCATTTATTGGTGACGACCATCTTAATTCATCACCTACTTCTCATGTTAAGTCCTTTTTTAAATTTCGTTTTGGCTATTATTGTTCTCTACACTTCTTTCTCGACAAACATCTCGCAACAAATCTCCCTTCTTGAATACTCGAAACTTCTGGAATTATTTGACGTTTAATATAAAAAGGAATTAAATTTTAAAAATAAAAAACTCAAACTTAATGATAAGTTTTGCAGTTTCATTTAAATAACTGTAGAATTTCATTTTATTTCAGAAGTTTTTAAAAATCAGTCTTTCCATTTATTTTTTTATTACCTATCTTCAAAACTGATATGATCTTTTGTCTTTCTACTTTTTTTTTCCTTTCCACTCACCATAAATTTATCAAAATGACATTTCAGGATTATTTTTTTTCCTCCATTCTTTGTTCTTCATGTTCTACTTGCATGTTTTAACATTAAAGCATGACGTCTCCCCAGGGTCTTGCAACAGTAAGTGAAGCTCCCAGTGCAAAGCTGCCGTTTAGGAAAAACAAAACTTCGACAACCAATAGACAAAACAATAGTTTTTATACCAATATTTTTTTAATGCTTTTAGAATCTTTCTTAAGATTCCTATTGCGTTCTGATTCCACGCATAAGTGGATAGGCTCCAGACAAAGCCTTCATGTAATCACACACACACTCTTTGCATTGTTCTCATCTCCAGAAACAAGAAAGAAAAAACTGTGAAAGAAAAGCATTTATTAAATCAAAAAATTCAAGATGCTTTAAAATTATAAGAAGGATTTTTTTTTTTTTTTAACAGGGTCTTAAAAATGAATCCGGTCTTTACAAATGTGTAGAATTGGCTCATTTAAAAAAAACAAGGTAATTAATGCTTTTAGACAGTGTTAAAACCAAAGCGGCCCCATAATATGCACAATTGTATAAACAAAATAATTAAAAGCAAGAGCATATAAATGCAAGACCGTTCCTTTATTTTACAGGCAAGCTGTAACCTAAGGGCCGCTAATACAATGCTTAGTGCATCATTTCGGTATGTTAAAGAATTTATGAAACGATACGTTTGTAAATATTAACAATGATGTCCTGCTGGCAATTGTTAGTATTGTTATGTATGAAGCATCATTATTATTATTGTGTTAATTATTATCATTATTACTAACACTGCTATGGAAAACGTTAATTTTGGGGGGTCAGGGAGTGGTCCTACAGGTCTGATTTTTTTTTCCGTTGTCACCTACATTTTGACGCTGAACACAATGGTGAATGTTTCATTCTAATATCTCTAACCGTTTGGCCGCTACAGTGTGTGGCATACAGACAACACAAAAGCAATAGCGGTTCCCTACGTTAACTGTAACATGGGACAGCTAATGAAATGTCTTAAATTTTCAAATAAGTTAGTAAACATAGCTAAGTTTAAATTAAAGAAGAAAGAAGATGCAGTTTTTCTTTATTTACTTTATTGGCATAGATCAGTGTTTCTCAAAGTTTTCGTTTCGCAAAACCGTTTCATATTTCTTTTTTATTGCGAATTCATCCAACCATAAAAAAGTTTCTGTGTAATTTCATAGAATATAATTTGCATTTGAGTATAGAAAGATTAGAACAAACTTGTTTTCGAATGCAAATTTAAGTCTAAATTCGTATATCCGTATGATTTGTATCCGTTATCTGCCTTCTGTGATCAAAATAAATCAAAAACATTTGTTCAAAAGCAAAACTGTAGGCTATTAGAACTAGGGATGGGTAGTTCGTATAAAAGAACTATAGTTCATGAACGACCTAGTTCAAATGAACTAGTTCATGAAAAGAACGACTTAGTTCAAATGAACTAGTTCATGAAAAGAACGACTTAGCTCGCAAACGACCTAGTTCAAATGAACTAGTCTGTTCTTTTACCATTCCACTATTGGCTATTGGAATTGGTTTATTTCGTATTTGAGAACCTTTTTGTTTTGGTTGTGAAAGTATTTGAGAACCTACCTTTTTTTTTTTTTTTTGGTTGTTAAGGTAAAAAGAACTATCTCAAAAGAACTAGTACAGTAAATAGAACGACTTTGCCCATCTCTAATTAGAACTCTCTGATTCTATAAGAAAGATTCCTATTGGTTTTGATACATACTGGACCAACAGGAAAGAAGGTTTGGACCGAAAACCGCCAACATTGCCATTGAACTCTATACCATATCTGCATGAAATAAAACCAGGTGTAGTTCGTTTTCCTGTAAAACGGATTTTATGTTTCTCCCTCACTTGATTGTTAAACTATTGTTATTGTTTTTTTTCTTTCTTTCTATTAGCTTTCAAATGGCGTCTTATTTAAATCCTACATTTATAGAAACTGATGTTTTGTTTCTATAAATGTAGGATTTAAATAAGAAGCCAACTTCACCAATATTTCATTCAAAGTACTTGTTCAAAGGTTTACATAAGAAGAAAAGAAAAGAAGACATCTTTCCTTTCTAAAATCAATAAATAAATTAAATACAAATAAATCTTTCACGAACTAAAGGAAGGATGTCTTCTTTTCTTTTCTTCTTATGTAAACCTTTGAAGAAGTTCTTAGAATAAAAGAACGAAACATTGGTGGAGTTTGTTGTTTTGTTTCTAAAAATGAAGGATTTAATATATTTAATAGTTTTTGAAGACTTCTTATTTCCCACGATTCTCTTTTTTTTTTTTTTCTTTAGCGATTTTGCCATATCAGTGTTCAGAAATTGGCCTTATTTTTTGTATTAATTTGTTGTCCTGTAAAATTCTCAAAATATCCTTCTAAATGAAATTTCTTGTCTAATAAAATTAATATTAAATGTAGATAGGTTTTATTGATCCATCGTATTTACTGCACCGTTTTAAAATTACGAATCTGCAAAACTCTTTCCAATATTTTTTGTAAGAATTCCTTGAATTGCATGTACATAAGAGATTCCCGTTTATGAAAATATATTTACAATTTCACCGCAACCTCTTGCTGTTTGAATGAATTCCTTAATTGCAGCCAACGTCAAAATATGAGGTGCTTTTTTTTTCTAAAGCATGACAGCCATAGAAAAATTGGCTCTATGTCTGAAATTAGTATTTGTACAGTTTCCATGAATGGACTCTAATGAAGCAAAGGCTGAGAATAGAAGTTATTGATGAACCTTTATCTTACAATTTAGGTTACTGAATAGATTTTTGTTTGTGGTAAATAATTATTTGCTTGTAATATGTTTTTAACTTTAAATAACACACAAAGAAGATTTTAATTGATTCCATTCCGTTAATAAAAACCTAATCAACTAATGAAAAAAAGATAACTAAAGAAAAAAACCTTATCAACTATCTGGCATTCAGGGGCTGATATAATAGGTTTTTTTTTTGGTGGGGTGCCAAATTAGGGAACTGACCAGCAACAACCAAAAAAAAGTCGTCATTTTCAAAATTTCGAGGGTGAGGGAGGGCAGGATCCCTTCAACTTGCTGTTGAACCAAAAAAAAAGAAAGAAAATTGGACTAATCTATACAATTTGAGATTGTGTGAGGGGGGGGGGGGCACCTGGGACCCTCCCCCTCATATATTCAATGCCAACATTGTTCAAGGAATTCTGAGAAATCGAAATAGAAAAGCCATTTCTTGATACTCATTGTTATCAGAACTCTTTGTTTGATTTGTGTAGGTTGCCTCTAGTGGGCGATGAAGGTAAATTCATGTTAAAGCAATTTTGAAAGATAGTCTTCAATTTCTTAAGAATTCAAACAAATTTCCTCTTTGGAAATCATCTTCAAAATATTCTTATTATATCTTAAGATGGTGTTTGAATGCAACAACCAAGCAATGGGATAGAGAAACAGCTTTGCAGATATTCAAGATTTTTTTATTAATCTTTTGTAATACTTAACATTTCAGCATTAGGTGTATCAGTGCTTCCAAACTGCTTTGCAGTAAAGGATAATACAATTATTTCAGTCATTACTAAAAAATAAGAAAATATATACAGTTCTAGCAATTTTCAACCATGAAAGGAGAGTGGAGGTCAGTCCGACGCTTGCCCGCTTTTAATCTTGAGAAAGTAGTGCAGTCTCCATTTGACAAGAATAGTTGAATTCTGCTGGAAGAGAAATAGCCACGAATATTCCCTGATGTCTGAAGCTCTGTAGAAATTACCTGCAAAACCACAGAGAAATTAAAGATATGTAATATGTTTCTGTTGTGCCTAATATCTATCATCATCTTGTTTTTGTGCTTTTATTATCTATTGTAGGAGTGTTTAAACAGAAATGCACTTAAACTTAACTTAATGTGACTAGATATTAAGTAATTTAGCAGATGCAAGCACAACCATAAAACACATACACACAATTTTCAGATTTTACACATAATTACTGATTTCAGAACATGATTGCACCTGACTATTCAGTGACTCAATTACAAAATTTGGACTGATTATAATAAAATTGTTTTGATCCCACAAAACAGTTAGATCTGTTTTGATGCTTTGAAAAGTTAATAAATTAAATTAATTAAAAGTTTTAATGAAAATCATTAAATTAAATTAATGATTTTGATACATATTTCTTATATTTTTATGTTATGGTTATGATAGCATATTTTGATGATTTGCCAGAACAAATAACATATAAACTTAAGCAATTGTGTCTTATAAAAAGTGTTTTCCTGGAGTTAAAGAGAATTATTAGTTGATTGTGTTTTCAAAATATTATCCTAATCTTTTTATGTTATTAAGAAAACTAAACCTGTTATTTTTTATTGATTCATCCATATCATTAAGTCATCCTAGTGTACTGAATAATCTCAATACAATCTTGAACTTTAACAGATTAAAATGTTTTGAAAGCAAAATGTAGAAAAGATAACAATAAAGAAAAAAAACAAAACAAACATGACTGCACTAAAGGATTGCTTTCGCACCCTGTGCTGCATTATGATGATGAGCTCAGATCAAAGCAAACCTTTGGTGCAGTGATATTTTTTCTTTATTGTTAATATTAAAACATTATCGAAATTAAAAATAGTCAATCAAAGTAAGAACTATTCATTGTCAAAAATTAGAAAATTTATTGATACCTTTGTTAAAGAATTAGGGATTGGGATCATTGAAGGTTTGCTTGACAATGGTTTAACTGTGGAAATACCAGCTCACCAACTAGTGCTCCAAATTCAAAATAGTGGTTAGTCCACAGAGGGTAAAGAATACTTCATATCCTAACTTCTTAGTTGTCTGTTCTTCACAAAGTCCATATGCTTTTGCTGCAGAGCAGCAGGATGTTTGATATTTTAATCATGTTCTATTGCACCTCCATTAGCTTTTTATATATTAGCAGTATAAGGTAGATGGTTCAACCCATTATTAAGAATGAATAGTGGATATAATTGGTTGTGGCCCACCAAGCAATGGCCACAGTTTTCTTCTGGTGCAGTCCGAGTTCAGGAAAATGCTTCCAGTCAATCCAAAATCGCCAAAGTTTGGTGCAGATCTTCTTCCAAAGACGCCAGCAACTACATTGACTTCAAGTGGCAGTTCTGGTTTTTGAGCTTCTCATTGCCATCCTCATACTTCACAAACCAGTGATATACAGAACTTTTGACTATGATTTTCTCTCCCAAAGTCGATGTTGTTCTTTTTGGTGATTTCATCCATGTTGCTGAACAGTTTCTACTCATCATCTTCATTACAACAATGCTTCAGAGACAAGTGAAATGCTTGCACACAGTTGAGAATGTATATTCCTTGCTCTGAGAACGCTTATACTGCTCTGGACAAAGTTAAACTATTCTATTTCACTTTTCCATTTCATATATAACAAATTAATGATTATAAGTTTGAAATGAATAAAATAGAAAAAAGCTCAAAACCATAAGTGGAATTTCAGCATTTTGATTGGGAGGGGGGGGGGGGCAAAAAAACCTAATCCCTCGCAACCTTAAGTATTTCAAATTACCACTGAATAAAACTTGTAGATAATTTAATTCATGAGAAATTTGTTAGTTAAAAGTGAATAATGCTTGTCGATTTATATTTATTTTTTTTCCTCAAAATATTGGGAGGGGGGGGGGATCACCCCCGGGTCCCCCCCAATTCCGCCTACGATTTCAACTATCCTTTTATCTACCACTTTATTAGCTGCTATATTGTTCTATTTTCTAGGAAAGTTGAAAGTTGTAGATTACAAAAATATTCATCTAAGTTATTTACTTCTTTTGTATTTTTTTTATTTCCAGTAGTACAAGAATGATGCGAAATATAGCAGAAAAAATGAGGAGAGATAAATTAAACACACACATAACAGAGCTAGCATCTATTGTACCAATAGTATCGATGGCTTCAAAGAAGGTTGACAAAACAAGCATTTTACGGTTAAGTGCTGCCTATCTAAGAATGTATCACAGTAAGTTTTAAGTTTTTTTTTTATACATTGATATTTCATGTTTTTGTTAGTTTTATTATTATTAAGTTGCTGGATTTTTTTTTCTTGTCAGTAAGTCTTATTATTTACTAATACTACAACAATAATTTATTTAATTTAACGTTTATTTGAATAAGTTAAATTAAATACATTTTGAAGGTTACTTATTTGAGTGGGAAAATAAAAGAAGTTACAGAATTTCCTCCGTAGTTATTTACTTTACTTTTTGTTTATTTATTTTATTTTTGCCAATAAAACTTGAAATATCAAAAAATTCTGAGTATAAGTTTTTCTTCTTGGAACTGAGATTAAATTTACCATTGAATTTTTTGTTTTTGTTCCAGATTTAGCAAAAATCAATGTACAGGTTAAAGATTGGAAACCAGCATTACCCACAACCGATAACCTTGAAGCGCTTTTGTTGGAGGTAGTATGTTTTTTATTTAACAAAAAGAACAACTTCAATTGGCTTAAAAATCATTTATAAAGAAAATTTTGAAAACAAAATTATTTTACCTACTAATAAAATATAAGAAATTTCCAAATGTGCATAAAACCAAATATCATGAGTAATAAGAACTTTCAGTCGTTGTGATTTCATTACCTGTGATTCTGTACACTAGCACTCTACAACTAGCATCTTAAATAATTAAAGTTAAAAGAAAAGTTTTACAGAAAATCAGATGATTTTAAATGTTACATTAATCTTTACATTAAAATATGTAATAAGTATGTAACATTAATTATTATTTGTATTTAATTTTAACATATTAAGATTTCAAATAGATTATTCTTATCTTGAAAACTTCTTATTTAAAAAAACAAACAAACAAGTAATTCTTATTAAAATTATACATTTGAGACAAATATTAAATCAGTATTAAAATATATTGATGTCCTATCTAGTGTTATAATTGTACACTAGCCTTTCACTTTTAAATTATCATTTTCCTTCGTTTTTATAAAACTCTGTAAATCACTTAGAATTCGATTCATTTGGAAAATTGTGTGCTAAAATAAATCTCCTCAAGTTAAATGTTTTTGTTCCTCTATTTCTTTTTTTAATAGGCTGTTAACGGCTTCCTGATAATCGTTCATAGTTCAGGAAAAATTATCTATGTTTCTGAGGAGATTGAAAAGGTTCTTGGACATTCACAAGTATGTATAATAAATTTTATGTTAAATGAAACTAAAATTTTTAAGTAATTATTTCATTCAGGCAAAATTGACAATCATTAAGCTTGCATAATTTTCATATATCTGTTTTTTGATTCCTTTTCAGGTTGATTTAATGGGACATTCTATTTATACCATTTTACATCCTGATGATCACATGATGCTTCAAAAGCATTTTCAAGGTAAAAAAATAAATTTTCTATTGCTTGAAATCACTAATGTAGAATATTAAAATTTCTAAAATGTTTCCTAAATGCATTTATAACTTATAATGGGTTGTTTCGTAATTATTGGCGAATTCTGACACAAACAAAAAAAATCAGCAGTAACAGACAAAGAAGTACATTTTACTCAGAAAAATATCTGCCTTCGGTAGCAATACACTGTGCCAAATGTGTTTTCAGTGCAAAAAAGCCACGATGGCAGAAGCTAGCATCACAGTGGTCTAAGAAATCTCTAACGGCATGAATCACAGCATCCTGGTTAGTGAACTGCTTTCCCTTCAAGAAGTTATCAAAATGGCGAAACATGTGAAAGTCTGAGGGAGCTAAGTCTGGTGAATACGGAGGGTGACGGAGGACCTCATACCCCAAGGCGTTGATTTTTTTTTCATGCTTCCAAGAGACACATGTAGTGGTGCTCCATCATGCAGGAGTATTGGACCCAAAGGATTAACAAGAGATGATTGTTTGTTGCTTAATTTCAGGTGACATTCATCCATCTGACAGCAGTACACAGCAGTTGTGATTGTTTGGCCACGCAGCAAAATCTCAGAATGCACCACAGTCTTGGCAGTCCACCACACAGAGATCAGAACCTTCTGTGGGTGCAAATCGGATTTGGACATTTGTTTCAGTGGTTCCCCTTTACTGAGCCACTGTGCTGTTCGTATTTTGTTGACATAAAGCACCCATTTTTCATCAATCGTAAGGATCCGATGCAGAAAGGGGGTGCTAGCCTCACGTGTTTGAAGGGCAACGCATGTTTCCAGACGCTGTCTGCTGCTGTTCGGTGACTTCATGTGGAACCAAGTATCCAGTTATTTAACCTTGCCCTTAGCTTCCAGGTGTCTGAAACTGTCGCTGGTGATATGGTAAGTTCGGCACTGAGCTCACATACAGTGGATGTTGTTTTTTCTTCCACTTTCTGTCTTAACTGAACCGTGTTACGAACAACCGAACGATTGCCTTCTGGCTTATGGTTGACATCAAAATCACCGGACGGAACTTTGAAAACAGTCTACAGACAGTTCTATCACTCGTTGTGCCAAAACCCCACGCTTTATTGACATTAGCAACTGTTTCGGACACATTGCATCTAAGTTTGAATTCGTGCAAAATCACTAATCTCACGTCGCATTGCTCCATGATGTCACAAACTGCTTTGATCTGACCTTATTTTTTTCAACATGTGGACTGAACCCATTCACTTTTCAAGAGCTATTGGTAAGTTCCTGCTATGCGTTCTTTTTAACTGGTTCTACAAGTTACTCTTGTCGGAATCGGCCAATAATTGTAAAACAACCCAATAATAAACCAAATGTATATTTAATGTTTGTCAATCACCGGTTTTGATATTAAGAAGGCAGATATTAAAATCAAGTGAAAAATGAAAGTACATATTTGTAAAATAAACGAATAAGCTGGATTAAAAGGATGGTAGTAAACTGACAGTTTTGGAATTCTGTGCATATTCCATCTTCAGGGACAGCACAAACATATAAGTATTTTGTGTTGACCTATGCATTTGTTCTGTTCCTGAAGATGGAATAATCATTTCAAAAATGTTGGTTTACTATATCCTTTTAATCCTGCTTATTCATTGATTTTACAAATGCATTTTACTTTCATTTTTGTCTTGGTTTTGATATTTCAGAGAAGTTATAATCATGACTGTTGCCTATCTATTAGGCTGAATTTTAGGCAAACATTGACAATGGCTTCACACTAAAATACCTTCCTTTGTATATCAGGGTGTTGAGTTCAATTACTCACTGTCAGAATCTTAACTCTTCAATCACAGCATCTATGGTTTTATTTCTTGACCATCAAATTTTTTCAGGTTGAAATTTTTGAGCTGTTTGTTTGTTTCAGTATCTTGCCTACTTCACTTACATTCTGTTTCAATACTAACAGAACAGTTAAATAGAAAGAACTTTTAAATAAAACATGCAATTAAGAAACCTGTTTTGTATTAAATTTGTTTAAGTTCCATGTTTTAGCCAAAATGTTATAGTGCTTTGGTTGGATAGCAACTCAAGAAACTTCTCGTAAATTCGTATTGCAAACTTCAAAATTCAGCCTGCATTTATTTAGCAATGCAATATTAGCTTATATTAAGCTAATATTTTATGCAATTTAGTTCTTAAGTTTGATATTCTGCAATTTGTTTAAGTAAAACTATTAAAATTAATTTTTTAATTAATTTTCAGAAGCCTTAAATAGTAGGATGTCTTTCTACTGTCGCTTATTAGAAAGAAAATTGTCCAGAGCAGATCGAGGTAGATATGATCTGGTTCATTGCTTAGGCCTTATTCGTCCTTTGAAGAAGCAACAAAATAATCCAGGTGAGAAAGTAATTTGATTTCTAAATTTTTTGCTGTAAATTACACCTGTGTGTGGAATTTTAGTAAGCTTGGTGTGCACAGTATATTTTTTACGTATAGGGGATGCAGAAAATAATATGAACTCCTGTAAAATGTGGGATGGACAAATACAGGTTATGCACAATGTTCGAGGGAATACGCAGCCATTCCTCGTGTAGAGCCGTCTCTATTTCGAGAATGTAAAGGAAGATTCGTCAGACCAAATGATGTGTCCCCACTGCTGTTGTGTCCAGTGTTTGTGCTTGCGGCACCATTGCCTGCATTTCAATGCATTATGCGGTGTCACCAATGGTTTTGAAATAACTGCTCTGCCATGAATGTTCACATTATGCAGTTCCCGTTGGATAGTTTTGGTTGATAAAGGGTCCTGGTGTCACGTGGAAGTTGTAAATGTGTATTCTGTTTCCGCTAGGCCCAAAAAGAATCAGAAGAGATGCAAAATTATAATGGCACATGATAAAACATTGTCAAATAATGAATAAAAGAGAAAACATACAAAACCTTGATTCAATAAACTAAGTTTAATGAAAAGGAATAACTTATAGGGATAAAAAAGAGTAAGTTAAACAAGGAATAAAAATAGAAAATAATGTGGAAATCACACACAATAAGATAAATAAAAAGAAATATATATTGCAAATATCACAAGAGAAATGAGCAGCAAGATGATCGTCAGAGTTCTTAAAATAAAGATAAAACACTATTAAATACAAAATTGCAGTCCTGTAGAAATGCAGTTGATGGAATGTGATCGAGAGTCTAGACAAAGCTGTGATCCACTATTTGCAGTCTTGCCGATCTGATCAGCAGGAAAATGAAGAGAAACTTACTTACAGTATTATCCTAGTCTTATAGTCACTGGTTATCACAGACTGAATCATAGTTTTGCTCATCTGGCCAGATTAGATGATTTCTTGAAGCACAAGCACGGCTCAACGAAGTTTCACATATTCCAAAGTTTGCTGAAATTCACTTAGCGATGAAAGAAAGTACAGATAAAATTTCCTGTCCGCTCATTGTCTGTCAGACTGTCTACTAATTACTGCATAAATTTATGAGTTTCCTACCTATACGATACTCATATTGTCCTGTGAGACAGGAGAATATATTTTTTGTGTTCACAAAAGTGAAGCCGAGATAATCTCTGTCAAAATTTCAAAATTAATCTAAAGACGAAAGGGGGGGGGGGTTCCACCGAAAATAAAAAGCCTAAAATAATTGGCTAAAGGATGATAGAAGACAGTAAGAATTAACCAACCACAAAAGAGGTCAGATAGTGAGTGCAAAAAAGAAAGGAGGAGGTCAAGTTCCCACGGGAAAATAAGGTTGTATAATAAAGGCAAAGAAGGTAATTGAGCAAACACAGTAGAAACGAAAGAGAAATAGACTGAAAATAATTAAACAAGAAAAAAAACTTTTCCAAGTTAAAATAATAGATAAGGAAGAGAATAAAATAAATGAGGTAAAAATAGAGGTAAAAAATGGCATGACAAAATGTTTGCGACACTGGAGTTGGGACATTGCTGTCTTTGTGCTGTCAGGTCACTATGCGCTTCAAAATTCGTCCATCCCTGTTGGTGAGCTTTAACTTTTGCTCACTGTTCTGTTTCATAGATGGCGCCTTACCATGTTTTGTGTAGGCTGGCATAACAGTTGACATAGTGCTTCTTGAACACCCACAAGATTGGACTGTTTTCGTCACTGAAGCTCCAGCGAGGCGCACTCCAATGATCTTTGCCTCTTTCGAAGTCTGAGAGGTCGGACATAATGGCGTTTCACTGCTAGCACACTTATCACCTGCAACCCGTACGACTTCTGCTGATTGACTGATACCTCCACCTTCACAGCCACTAGGTGGCAGATGTCTATTCTAGATGGCATGGCACTGCTACACAAATGAAGGATGGCCCATTTTCATACAGGTGTTCATATTATTGTGTTCACCCCCTGTAGTTAAATCATGTCAAAAGATTGGATAAAAAGAGAAAAATATTGAATATTTCAGAAAAAAGCTTTTAAAGGTTTTAAAACTGGGAAATATCAATTTTTCTTACATTTACATTGATGTTGACAATTTAAGATGTTCAATTTTTGCGTTTAAATAAAATGAAACCACTTTTCTTCACTAAATGTAACATGCAAGACAATGATGAAAGTTTCAGGTATCATGGTAAATAATAAAAAAAAATCAGTTTGAAATTATAATCATTGCTTTAGGTATTGCTGCTTTTTCAGTAAATCCTTTG
>JAFIDM010000001.1:122874115-122886620 GCA_023159025.1 Thereuonema tuberculata
AAAAAAACCTGTGTTTCTGTTTTAAAAGGAATTAATTAATTAGTAAATTCCGGCAACATGAGAATCATTTCCAAAAAGTTCATCCATTATTTCAGAGCATTTAAATAAAACAGCCTATGCGCATTATTACATGTAGTTCATTAAATGTTGTCGGTTTTATTTTTAATACTGTCTTTTAATAACTGAAGCAAATCATTGTTTTTAAACAGTGAATCTAATTTTTACTATCTATATAATATTAAGATATAACTGGCTAACATAACTTTATAATATTTAACTACATATTGCATATTTTCAATAATGGTTACAAAGAGACATCAAGTTTCATTATCTCACTTATATACATAAGGAGAAGATAAGGATAGTTGAATTTTCAAAGAACAAGTTCTGGGAGTGCTAATCATCTTTACTTGTAGTGAATATAACAGAACTTGTAAAGTGTCTGAATAGTTTACATGTTAACATTTTGAAAATTTAACCTAATTGTTTGTTTGTTTTTTACTTTAATGCTAAGCAAGCTGAAATTACACATTAGTTGAATGAGTACATTGTTTAATTGATTAAAATCATTTTTACCATTTTCATATATTCTCATAAGGGTACAAGGCTTATTTTTATGATGTTCTATTTGGAGCAGTAAATTCACTTTTATATTTAATTTTGAAATAATAATAAAAAAAATAATAATAACAATGTAGAAATAAGAATTTTATTGGGAGGAAATTACGGAGCCCCATTGGAAGTTTTATCTTACCTTCTTAATCAGATAAAGCCAGTGGCATATTTAGAGAACTGTTAAGGGGATGTGTTAATTTTTTACCTTAGCTTACCTCGCCTGTCTATAATTTTTCCTGTTATTTTAAAGATTTGACGGAAATAGGGTCACAAACCCAATTAAATATGCCATTGAAAAACCTGATTTCATTCATGAAAGGATTGCAGCGTAATTGTTGACAAATTTTTATCTTGAATTTGTTTGTCTCAAACCATTTAAAATTGAAATAAATATCTTCATAAAAAACATTTAAAAAAAAAAAAAACTGAAAATTCCTAAAGTTAAAATGAATTCTATTGGAAAGCCTTTATTTTTGAAATCAGTGTTCCTGAATTGTTAATTCGGTATTTTTATTATGTATTTCTGTTTTAATATGCTCATATGAATTTGCTCCTTGATTAAAATTAAAATCAAATTCTAAATATCTGTTTTCAGTTATCTGTTCTTTTTTGTAATCCAGTATTACTTTGAGAAGTGTTAGTACAACATCATTTTTTATTATTGTTAAAAGGAAATAATAAATGAAACAATCTATTAATGATGATCCCGTACTCTTCTTTTATAATATCTAATATGTCATACTTTTTAATACAAGGATTGAAAAACTTTTTTTTTAACTTATATTCTGTTTTATAAATTACATTTAACCGTCATATTTTATATGTGATTAATAACACTCGTTAATTAATTTACTTTCATCTTTTGCCAGATATTTTAGTTTTTATTTTGCTTGTCCCTTCAAAATTCTGAATTAAAATTGTGAATACAGAAAAATCAAAATTTTAAAATAATAAATTGGATTTATAGTTGAATTCTTTACAGTCAATGAAGAAAGTTTCAGGTATTGTTGAGAAAAAAACCGTGAATCAACTTGACCGCTGTTCATTAAGTTGTCTTATTAATTATAAATAGGTTTAAATTTTTTAAAAAATGGATACAAGTGAAGCTACTAAGGTATTTGAACAGATGTTTCCTTAAGCCTCCTGTTCTTACTGATAAATTCTCCATTTAGCCCATTGCTTGTCAACCTTTTTTTGCCTCACAGCACACTTTTATATGTTAGCAAAAATCACACCAGCCCTTGTTCCTAAAATCCGGCTGCACAACAAACTTTTTCAATGCTTTTATTGCTATCACAGAATCCTTTGAAAAACATCGAAGATTTATCATCCTAACAGTGTGTTTTTAAATAAAAGAAACCCTGAAATATTTTTTAAGCCTGTTTGAATCAGAATTAATGGTACTTTATTAACCTTAATTGTTAGACCAAAACAGAATGTCATTTGGTAAACAATTTGGTCTCCCCATTGTTGTTTAATAATAATTCAAATGCGTAATTTGAATTTTTATGCTTTAAAAAATTTCATTTAGGCTGACGAACGACAGGCAGATGAATTTTCTCACTTATTTTTCATTAGTGAGTTTCTCATTGTTCATTTTTTTCTTTTGAGGCACCACTGCGCTTCCGATGATCAGAATGTAGTTCATATTTCTGTTTGCTCAGGTTATTTGATTCTTAGATTTTTTCTCTAAATGGGAGTATTTGATTAGTGTGAAGGTAAATCCTGATTACAGATGCTTCTCAGAATTTTCTCGTGGGAAACCAAAGGCCTCCTCATGGCACATTGTTTGAAAAGCACTGATTTAGTCCATATCTCAGGAAATATTTTTATGGTTAAGTTGAAAACAAAATTAGAGGTTTCTCAATAGAGATAGGGTTTTACACATAGGCAATCAAGACTTTTGCCTAGGGCCTTTAAATAAATGGGATTTTGTGCTTCTATTTAAAATTATCAAAAAAATAATAATAATAATAAAAGTCCTCTTTTATTCTAAAACATCTTTTCCCACCACACTTAACCATATCTGATGGAATGATGAGAATATATATTTTTTGCTATTTGTAATTACTCTGTCATATAAAGGATCATTTCAGTTGAATTTACTTTGAATTCTCCATCTTGTTTCCAGTAACTTAAGAAAAAAAATATGTTCAAAAGATCTGATATTCACTGTCAAACTGAAAATTCTTCCTTCCATCCTTGTGTCACAACATGAGAAATCTCAAATTAATTACTGGGTAATATTCTGCACAGGAAGCTGTTATCCATGGCATAGTTTACTTTTTTTGTTCTTCACACATTGTCTTTAACAGTAGATAACTTTCATAAGGAATTACTTTTCTTCACCCATTTGTAAAGCCGGACATGAAGCCAGTTGAACCTAAGATTGACCACCAAATTAAGCAAAGAGATTCTGTTGAAAGCTTTGTTATTAGCTTCTGGACAAACAACAAGAAAAATTAATAGTATATAAAATCCCTTGCTGCCAGTTGCTGTATTTCCCGTCCCACATCAAAAATATTGTTTACATCTCTCAGTTTACAAAATGGTTATCCTTCATTTTGTGAAAATTCACTAAAAGAAACTGGTACACATATAATTAAATTAAATTATATAAAATTATTAAATTATGTATATAATTAAATGAAAAATCTTTTAAAAAAAAAACCAACAAATCTGTAATCATTGTGGAACTAGTTAAATAAACAAGAAGTCAGAAAATGCAAAGACAAAAGCCTTTGATAAATCGTTGTGATTTTTATGATAAAAAAACAAAAAATAGTCCAAAAATATAGCACAAAAAATGTTATTGATTTTTTTAATTCTGCTGAGCAATGCTATTTTATATTAATCCATTCATTAAGCTTCTGTTTTGATTTCCAATATCATGATATTAAAACTTCTTCATTTTTTTTAACTAAATTTTCTATTTAAAATTGTCTTATAATGTTTTTCAGTTTGATCTATTACCATGTCATCAAAATGTATTGGCATTAAGGCCGTTGAAGCTGGTAATTATGGCAGTGTCCAGATTGTGATATTCAGTGATGTCAACTTCTGTTGCTCCATTATGAGTTTTTGAAAACTTCTTCAGAGCTTGTTTGAGAAGTTAACGTTCCACAATTTAATATCAGATATTGTTTTCCGTGCTTAAAATATTGATATAGGCCTATATCATATCAGTAACAATGTTGGCATTACGATCACATTCCTTGTGAGATATAATTTATCCATAATTTTTTATGCAGTTTGGTTCTTAGCTTACTTAATTTTATAATCTAATAACAGAGGAACTAAGATTCACCATAGTATTTTAATTTTTGGTGCAATCAGTATAATTACAAAACAATTCTATGAATTATAAGCAGAAAAACCAATATATGAAAGCTACAGCATGGGTAGTGAAACAGTGACATTGTGTATAATGTGAGAGGATTTCTGGCTTAAGTGAAAACAGACATGAAATTCAAACATTTGTCAAATGAAGGCAAATATTCTCATTTGTAAAAATCAAAAGTAATATTTAAAAAAAAAAAAATCAATAAAAATTTCTCAATTAAATGTTTGGGTAACAGCATTTCACATCAGTGAAAGGTGGCTATAAAAGAACAGGTTTTTTTTTTCTTTTTCAGAATTTTGGTATTTCTTTATTAGTTTGATCAAATAGTTGCCTAATCTCTTCCTGAGCACCAAGTAGCGTCAAAAATCTACTGACTTGATTAAATTTGATTTGATTCCTTTTCCTAGTTATCTCTAAGA
Source organism: Thereuonema tuberculata (assembly GCA_023159025.1). Classification (NCBI taxonomy): domain Eukaryota; kingdom Metazoa; phylum Arthropoda; class Chilopoda; order Scutigeromorpha; family Scutigeridae; genus Thereuonema; species Thereuonema tuberculata. The sequence continues at coordinate 122,878,493 of JAFIDM010000001.1, forward strand.
TGCCCAATTTCTAGAAACATTATCATGAGTATTGAATTATTAAGCAAACATCTTAATTTTTGTGACTTTCAAAAGCAAAAGATTTTTTTTTTTTTTTTTTAACTATTAACAGCAAAAACAAAATACAGAATTTAGAGTTAAGTAAAGCCAGCTTCATTAAATGAAATATTCTTTATTTCTAAAAAGAAAAAGAAACATAAAATTTAATTACGAGACGTTTTTACTAAGTGCCTAAAATACTGAAGTCCTAGAATAGTTGTTATCCTGATTAAACGAAAAGTTAAAGAAATTGCAACAGGTGTATTTGACCGTGGGAGTTGTGGCAAGTAATACCAGGAGTCTCCTGGTATTTCACAACCAACGATACTAAGTTGAGAATCAAGCGATACCATTGAAAAAAATAAATAAATATGGGCTCCACATAATTCCAAAAGATTACTAAATTTATAAATAGAATATATATCCACTGTTTGAATGTAAATTTATATATAGTTAAATTTTACGATATTTATTTTCAATTATTCCACTGGTCGTAGTAACTGAGATTTGGTGTTTAAAATCACTATGACCAACATTCTTAACTCAATCTTTCATCTTCATGGATTGTCAAAGACAAGGCAAAAACTGTAGGTAGAAATACAGTTGTAATGTAGTTTATCACAGAAAATATTTTTGTTAAAATTTGTTTCAAAGTTATTAATTAGATATTATTAAAAGTAATATTTGTGTATATTAAAAAGAAATTATCCAGATATATGTTTTCCAATCATGTTATTCTAATGTCAATTGTAGGCATTTCAATGTGGATAAAAATGAATCTGTAAGAGTCAATATAATATATAAAATTTAAAAATAAACAAAAAAAAAAAAATTGTTTAAAATGTTTCTTTATACTAATGTTCTAAAGGATTTCACTTATAAATGTAAAAACAATTTGTAAAGCAGTTTTAATTTCCAAAAGAATTTATTTAAAAATATAAATTATATAAGTGGTTGATTAACATATTATATAGAATACAAACAAGAAAAAGAAAAAAAAATCTTTTTTCTGCCTTGGGGAATGAAATGAGAGTTGAAAAAGTGCATTTGGTACTGAAGTGGGTTTTCTCTTTTGTCTTTTTTTTTTCTTTGTAAACTAAAAATGCAAAAATGGAAAAAAAAAAAATATTTAAAATGGATTCATCAACCTGAAAATCTTAAAAGCAGTATCATTAGATTGTTTGAAAATTATCTCGGTGCAAAAGAGAAAATCAATAAAAAAGAAATTTATAGATAATCTGATTGAATAAAATCTTTTACATGTACTGAGAATCATTTAAAGCATTACAGTGAGCCGTACACCTGCTTAAATATGATACAAATTTTAATAAATGTAAGAAAAACATGACTAGTTTCGCTCCCGAGAGAGGGCCTTAACAAGTCATACTTCTAAAGGCCCTCTCTCAAGGAGCGAAACTAGTCGCATATTTTTTTACATTTATTAAAATTGTATATCATATTTAAGCAGGTGTATGGCTCACTTTAATGCTACTATTATAGTTAATCTATTTGCTAATTTTAGATTTAGGAGTCAGATTATGAAATACAGTTTTGAACCCAAAGTCATTACTTCCTTTTTCTCTATGAAAGTAACTTTCATAGTACAGTATAATCTTAACAGTTTCACTCTTTTAATATTGAAAAGCATTAAATGTAATAAATACTAAAAAGTATTTGATATATAACTTCCATTAGGTCTACTGATAAGATCTCCTTTAATATCACATAAATCCTATTTCCTTTGAAACCTGTCATTTTTCCCCCATAATTTAACCAAGTCCTTTGATAAAGGAAAAACTTAATATTTTTGCCCTGTACAATATAAAGTGAGTATTTATTACCCAGGAGAGAGAGATAAAAGCTTAACATGAAATTTCAAGAGTCAGTCTTGACACCCTTACCCACCAATCAGATGGAGCAATTGATGACACAAATGATTGTTCATTGAAAGAACGAACTACAATTTTTTTATATCCATTACTGAATACCTACAATCCAGAAAAATGCTGCCTTTTTATTATTTTTTTTTTTATTTGAGTTTTAAAGTTTGAAGCAATTTTTAACTATAAAAAAGAGAAAATAAAAATGAATAATGAAAATGAATGAAATATAAAATAAATCTGCACAAGAAAAATAAAAATCCTTAGTTATAAAAATTGACAAATAACTACACAACCTTCAGTTTCAGCATCTTTTGACAGCCGAAATCAAGGCAAAAGATAGGCATCAAATGAAATAAAAATGTGTGGATGGTCTGAGAATTAGTTGAATATATGTGCACCCATACAATTTTTCCCAGGAGGGGCAAAATATGTTGATAGGATAAAAAAAATCAGTAAAAATTGTACTTTATACCGTAGTGTGAAAGTACAATAAATAAATTTAAATAAACTACAGTAAAAAGTTACAATAACATTTACCATTTTTGTAACTTTTAGCCTCTTGCAAGGAAAAAAAGTACCTGAATTATATTGAAGTTAAAAATTTTACGATAGAGCCAAAGTCCTCTCCTCATACCTATGCATGCAAATGCCCATGGTTGAATATGTGCAGTGTGATTATTAAACAGCAAACCAAGGTCTAGAAATGGTATTAATCTCTTTATTTGATTGTCTATGGCGCTTATAATGAGAAGTCGTGGAAGTATTGTTGAAGCATCTCTAGAATAATGACCTTCAGCTTCTATCTCTCAGACAACCTTAATAGCAGTGAAACATTATCCTTTCAGTGCTCTCTTGGAAACAGAAAAATAATGTGGTCAATGAACATAGAACATGTTTTTCTACTATCTCCATGTGTTTTTCACAATGAAAAATTCTAGCACAGAGCTTGGCCATAATTAAATATATATCTGTGCTTAAAAGTATATACTTCTTTTCTTTTTATCTTTCATCTTTACTGCCAACATGCATTAATTCTTTAACATTGATATAAAGTACAACATAAGATTTGCACAATTATTTTTTTTATTTTTTATTTCTGCTCATAATATTTTTACTATACAAAGATAACTGGCTGTATTATTAGTTTTACAAATGTTACTTACATTTCCCTTTAGTACATTATTATTAGTATTACTTTATTGGATTACATCTGAATTAATTTGTTGAACTTGAATGTCAAGAAAAACATAGCATAATTTTTGACAAAGTTTCAATTATGTTTAATAGTAATTTCAGCATTATCTCAGTTTGTTTGTTTTAGTTTGCAGAAATATTAGTCTCTACAGGAAATTTAGGTTGTAATATTTTGTAAGTGTCTATAAAAAAACCTTAATTCCTACCATTTCTTTACTCTTACACTTGATGATGATCTTGGCTGATTTTCTCAAATTCTACTGAGTGCAGACAGTGTTTTGAATTTTTAACAGTAGAACTTTTTCTAAAAATGAAATCCTTCCATTGTGATTTATTACAGAGAGCACAGAAACATATTATAATCAAGCTTCTTATTGTCATTTTTAAAACCTTGCCCTTCACTATTATATTTTTCCATCTATTGAAAAAAGTCCATTTCATTTTATATGAAAATTCATCTTTATCTTTTAACATGTATTTCTTGATGCTCTGCTTTTTCCAAACCTCATTTTCCTGACTTTTGTATTTTATTTGTCATTTAGAGTTTTTCCATATTTCTCCACTGTGTTTATTTCAGAGACAATTAGAAACGACCATTTAATAAAATTCATTAAAAATGTGATACATTCCATGTAGGTATCATAAAATCTTGATAACTTCTTAAGATATTCTTCATAAAATACATTTTTAATAGATATCCAAGCTTAAGTGGGCTGTTTATTGGTCTTCATTGCATCAAATAACCTCAACTTCTCTTTTCAATGTAATTTCTAGAAATCCATAAACTTTATCCTCTCACACAAGTTAATTATCAATATTATAGTAAAGATGCTACACTGATATAAATTTGAGAACTGATCTAAAAAAATTAAATTATCTGCAGATCTTTAATTATTATCTTTCCTTTTTACTGTTTGATTTTCTAATTAATTATTGACAGATTTTGCCTATTTTGCCTTTAAACAATAATCTATATTATTGTTTAAAGAAAATAAAAGAAAAATAAGTTTAATCCTAGCAGTCTCTTTTCACCATCATACTTAATTTATATATTGCATTTAATGATTTCTTAATATTGAGATCGTCGGAATCAATGTGGAGCGCGAAAAGCTAAAATAAGCAATAAAAAGCTCTCCACAACTTGTTGTTTACTGATGACTGGTCCTAGCTGATGATTGCCATATTAGTGTGAAACAGCTGTACTAGGATGTCATTTAGGATAGAACTTGGTCTCACCCTTTATTAATATTGAGATGGAAACATGTAGAACAAAAAAAAAAAATCTTTTAAAGTGAAAGATGAATTAACATGAGACTAGTGTGATTTGGGAATTTGCAAGATTTTGTGGTCTTTAGGTTAAAAATATTTCAAGATAATGTATGTTAACTTTATCTGTGGAAAAGTTGCTATTAATCGAAATGAAATGTCTAGTGAAAGGCTCATAATAATAAAAACAAAAAAAAATGTTATTTTGGGGGGGGGGGGGGGCCAGTAGCTAAGACCATAATACCCCCATCCATTCCAAATTCCAGGATGTATATGATTAGAGAATCTTCAAATTTGCATTTCAGCTATTATACTGTAGTAGTTCTATTCTAAAATAGAAAAGTACACTGAAAAGTCTCTGCATAATTCTAAAATTAAAAGCAATTAGAAACAATTTTGGAAACACTGATATAGAGAATTTGAGAGCAACAATTTAGCATTCTCTCTCCACCCTCTGTTTGTGTCTTTTTGTCTTTTTTTTTTTAACTTGTTATATTTCAGATTAGTTCATTAAGAAGATTAATGTTACTTTTCATTTAAATTCACACTCAAAATGCAAAATAATAGAAATCGCCAAAGGATTAATTGTTTGCCTTAGTTAGTTTGATATAGTTAATAGCTTGGTTTATCTGTCACAGTTTCATGAATGTACATTTCATTTTGACCTCAACTATGTAACTTATTCAGTTTAAACTAATTTTCTGCATCAGCACCCACAACAGTCGTTCAACCCATTTGAAGAGATGTTTTCTCCTTGTTCTTTAGACTTATATAACTGCAATGATTTCTTGTCCTACAGTGTTTTTAAATTGTAATTGTAAAACCAATACAACATTCTTGGCTATGGACGAAAGTACATAATTTGCAAAGTCAAAGTAACATAATCATATACTATCTGATCAGTAAATCCTACATAGTCAATTCGAACTATTTTATATCAATTTTGATGTAAAATAACTCTGTCAAACTAAAAGGAGATTTATCAAAATGGAGATTTATCCCTTGCTTAGTTTCGGTAAGGAATTAAATAAAAGCATAAGATCTTCTGTATCTTCCGTATATTTCATTTATACTCAGTACTTTCTTAAAATAATAATTTTAATAACCTTATGTTTCATTTAATTCTTTCATTTACTTTTAAAAATGACCTACTTTTGCTGCAAGTTAGTTAATAATTCAAATATATATATATTTGAATGGACAAGCGAATGATGGACATTTTCCCCTACTGGAATTTCAAAATAATCCTTAGATTTTTTTTTTGGTTTTGTTTACAGGAGGACTAAAAGGTAAAGAAAATGATACATTTTATTATAACTTATTACTTTAATTTACTTAAATTTATTTTATATAATTTCATAATTTAGAGTACAAATTTGTATAGGCTTTTTTTATACACAGCCAATATACTTTGCCCCCTCCTGGAAAAAATCCTGAGGGCACCCATGTGATTGTGTACCCAGTACAATTTCAATTACAGAATGATCTTCAAAACATCTGCATGAAATTTTAAAGATTTAAAAACTTATTTAGGAATTTTCTCTTTCATTTTCAAGAAACTCCATTAGGCTTAAGTTAAACAAAATCGCTGGATAATGCTTGCTTTTGCTTAAGTTTTCAATTTCTTTCTACTGCATTCTTTCTAAGGCAGAGTTATGTATTGATATTTATGTATGATTGTACGTTAACCAATGTTCCATCAACAAAAGAAACAAATTCCATTTCTACTTCCTTATTTTTTTAAAAAAAGTGAGCTAGTTCCTAATGCAGTTCCTCTTGAAAGGGAAGGAACTTCTATAGAGTTAAAATTCCTCTTAAGATAAATTACAAAGTTTCTTTATATAGTAAAAAGTAAAATAGGCAAATGTGTTCACAGGATTAAAGGATTTATGCAGACATAAGGTTCTATTTAGTGATTAAATCAATCAGACAAGTGAAGGTACATGTACTTCTCAAGACGCATTTTATCAGGAAAGGAACTGAATAATTCATTTTCATTTACAGAGAAAAGGAACATAGAATCAAAACAGTTCATTCATGAAATCTTGGTAGGGATAGTGATTAGTAAACCAATCACAATGTTTTGCAACGTCTTCTGATACATATAAGACAATATATTTGATATTGCTTTAATTTCCTTATTATTATAAATGTGATTGTTGCGAATGAAAAAGGCGCAATTGTTGTGTGTGTTGTGTTTCATGATAATTTAATGAGATTTTCATGATACTTGTCCACAGATAGACGGACAAAGCGGGATTTAGAAGTCTTCTGATCCTTATGAGAAGACTAAAAACACACACATTGACTTAAAAGTTAAGTTCTTTCCTAGCATTGATTTAAAGTAAAGTTTGAGTTAGATTATTGGAGTATTTGAAGAAATTACCAGTATTTATTACGAAATCAGAGGGTGTGCCAGAACTAAGTTATTTGATGACCTACAGAAAGTATGTAAACTCTAAATTGGGGGGGGGGGGGGGAATGAAACACATACACACAAAATTAGGTGACATTTAGTTGCAGCAACTACTATTTAGTATTAAACTCAAAATTCCTTTTCAATTTGTATTTATATTCTGTAACTACAGTTTCCTAGAAACTTCTTATCTAAATTATAAAAAATTTGTGCTTCAGGGATATTTCCAGATGTTAAAAACTCTGAAATTTCTGAAACCAATAAACAGGTACTGAGGCCTCTTATTCTACAAAATTTAGGATGATGCATTAGTAGATTGCTGGAAAAACACATTTCAAGAAAATTATATTATTTAAAATCAGAATATTACACAAATTGACCTATTATTTAAATAACCTTGTAATCTGATGAATCTGCCTTTGTACAGCATTTCATTCGCTAACATAGTATTGTAACTGCAACCAGGGCCGGATCTAAAAATTGTTGGCCCCTCAGCGAAAATCTTTCACGGGCTTTACTGAGCTATTTCGAGCCGCACCCAGGCAAAGGCGCGGGCCCCCTTTCAGCGTATACACCCCCCCCCCCGCAATGCGGGGACTGGCGGTACCTAGATCCGGCCCTGACTGCAACACTACACGACATAACACATATCTGACAAATTTACTATTATTTAAAAATGTAGCTAAATGTAGAAAAGTTTTGAAACATATCCAATATACAAACATTACCATTTATCTTACTGAAGCTTTTAGAGTGAAAGTGTTTCTGTTAGACAATAATGTAAAAGCTTTATATTAGTGGAATATTATTATCTAGATCTTCTGGAATAATGGAAATGAATTATGTCAAATTTCTAATAAAATGTAATATACAACATGAATGGTAATATTTATTAATGCTTGATGAAAGAAGTAATTTTATTAGTTTCCTTTTAGATAATTTCTTGCTAATTTTATTTCTATTCTATTTTTAATGGTATAAAAACTTTTCTGATATATTGATAATTATTTGTTTAAAAGTTATGGAAGCATTCTTTTTATCCTAATTCTAAATTAATATTTAATTTATGAATGTAATGTAACATTTAGAAAAAAAAAAAGTTATCAGCTTTTCTTTAATTACAATATAATTGATTTTATTTATTTTATTTTTTTTAAATCCTCATTATGGTTTTCAACATTTAAGAAATAACTTTTTAATTTGGATTTAATATTTTTCATTTTTTTTTACTATTTTCTAACTTCTGTGAAATCAATCAGTTGATTCTGGTATATTTTTAATATTGGTGTCGTCAATTGGAACTAAATTGTTGGTCTGCACGGTAGCGCCA
>JAFIDM010000001.1:122886630-122903252 GCA_023159025.1 Thereuonema tuberculata
GGTAGCGCCAGCTGGTGTCGTCAATAGGAACTAAATTGTTGGTCTTCTGTGGAACTTTACGGAATTGTTTTTAAACAAGTTTTGCTTTTTTTTTTAACTGTCAGCAGTTAATTGTTAAATAAAACATTATTACCATGAAGTGTATATATTTATTACTTACATTAATTAGTATAATTTATATATAATTACGATTTTTCTTAATTTAAATGAATAATAAACAGTATAAATATAACAGTTCTTAAACAGCAAATCAGTTTTATACATCGTTACAGTCAAAATATAACCTAGTTATTATTATATGTAAGAAAAATAGATATATAATGTCGTATATTATATCATCAATTCCTCTGTTATAACCAAGAAACAAAATCTGTGCATTTCCCCTGAAAATGGAAAACTATCACACTGACCCCTCAAATGACTTCTTGAACTCTTCGCCTACCACGTAACATAGGCGTGGCTAAAGCTCAGCTGTTGGTGGACAAACAGTACTAATTTTTATTCAGAAATATTATATTATTGTTATTAGATTACATATTACGAAATCAATTAGCTAATTTAATAGAAATTTAGAATGATTTCCATACATGATAATAGCAGGACTCATGTATATCAAGAACTTGATATTTTATTATCTCACTAGCTAAAGCTGTCATGCATTGCAATACCACTCAAAGAAAGAAAGTGTTTGTGTTTTAATTCTGTTTATTGAAGTGCTTTTGTATACACAATATTTTTTGTTTTTCCGTCTGGTGCATACACGAATAAATCAGAAGGTTTTCCATCGCATGAGCAGGCCATATACAGCTGTCCATGTGTGAAGCATGGATTTTCCAAATGTAGTCCACACACTTGTAGCGATTGTCCCTGTGCTTTGTTGATGGTCATTGCAAATGCGAGTCGCACCGGAAACTGCAAACTTTGAAACCAGAAATACACTCATTTGTTGAAACGTCGTCCTTCTTGGGACTCATCAACCCGATCCACCGATAATAAACCCCGAAAGGCATGAGCATTATTTTTTGTTGTGGTTTTGGGGTCACTGTCGGGTGCAGGGGTGACTACCACTTATGTCCACGCCTTTCTGTGTTTATATTTAAAGAAGTGTAATTTAGAAACCATTATAAATAACCCATTATATTATTTCCAATATAAAAGATTTACATATCGTCTGCAACATTCAGTTTTTTCTGTAGATTGCGAAAATTTAGAATTAACTCTGAACAACTGAAATTTAGATATTAAAATTTATAATATACTAACTGAAAGAAAACCTATTGCTCTAATTATAAATAATATATTTTATTCAAAACCATTTCATAAGAATAAAGGTTTAATTAATTTCAACTTCATTCCTTTTTATTTCATATGATAAAAGTAGTATTTTATCAAATATCGTTTTAATCAAATAAAATTAAGTTAATTTCACTAAATAAACCATCGTAATGTTTGTTACACTCTTCTGTTTACTTCATAACTTTATTTATTGTATTTTTTTATAGATCAGAATAATTGAAGCTGTGCTCAAATGTTTGACTGTAATTATTAGTTGATATGGATAATTCTAAAAGTGTTTAGTGCAGATCAAGGACTGCTTTTGGAACTCCGCCATTTCTGTCAATGTAGGAATGTTGTCTTAATTCATTTTGAGTATCACAAACACAACCATCTGATTTTTAAAGTGTTTTGATTGCGAATGGCTGCTGTTCATTCACTTTTACTCCGTGGTTACTATTTATTTTTCTTTCTTTTTTGCTCTACTCGAACATGTAACTCAGTCAATTGTTACCACTTATTGAAATGGATAGTTGTTTTCGTTGTATCATAAAAATTTTAGAAGAATGTAAACATTAAAATAAACTTGCTTTTGAAAAGATCAAAGCCTATCAGGTTGATCACGGCAAAAATCAAAGGTGCTGTAGTACAAATTATAGTTGCAACATAATTAATTTCAACGCAAGTTAGATATATAGTGGTGTGGAATATTTTTTTTTTTTTGTATGTGATACTGCTCTAAATATAGTTAAATAACCTTTTAAGATCATTTAAATAATCAAGCATTCAATATTCTGGTATACTAGAACTAATTTTCATCTAATCCTTTAATCAACCTCCTAATCCAACAGGACGTCTTAATCTGACTAACATTAACATAGTAAAATGTTTTTAATCAAAGTTTAAATAACAAAGGTTTTTTTTTTTTTATTATTATTGCTTTTCTGGAATACAATTAATCATCTTTATTTGTAATCAGAATTTAAAATCTTAATTTTAATTTTGTGATTCCAAATGCTTTATTTTAAAAGTGTAACGAAGGAATTTTGAAAATAACTAACAGCTTTATAAGGCATTTTCTTTTTAATTAAATGAAAAATTTAAAATAAAAATAAAGTAAAAATTTAAAATGCCAATTAAAATAAAATTTGTTATTACTATAGTAATATTCAATTTTATGTGATTTACAAAATTATTTATAAATGAAATGGTTATAATAAATAGACTATAGTTTACAGGAATTTTCCAAATTAACTACAAAAAGTGAACTAAGATTTTTAATATTAGTTTTAGTCTATCGTAACGTAACTTTTATTTTGTTTTCCTAGTAGATTGACTGTCTTAAAAATACATGATGCAGGAGACTTTGTCAAGACAATATGTTAATACTGACAGCAGTTGTTAACAGGCTTTCTTGATTATTATAACTTATTATCTCTTTCAGTCATTGATATAGAAAGCTAATAAATATGTAACGTATCACTTATTTGCTGCAACAATGGCATAACTCAAAAAACAGAAAATGAATTTGATAGTTTCGAAGATTAATGAAATGTGTTGATGCCATAGTGACGAGTTTTAGGAACTCAGTTACATCAGTTAAAAGAACTCCAACTACCCATTTTTTTTTTTGCAAATAATTTGAAACTGCCATTTTTGAATTACGTCATTGTTGTAACAAATGAGCGATATGAGTATACATCGTTTATTGCCGTTCGTGACTTCTTGAATTAAGATATAAAATTCTTTGAGGAAGATTCTAGATATTTTGGATATCTTTATTTTGAAATTCAGCAAAGGTAAATTTATAAGATCTTTAAAAGAAAATGAATTTATATTTTTTTAAGTATAAAAATAGAAAGGGTTGTTTCGGGTCAAATTTGAAAAGATTTAAAAGGTAATGTCGTTTGAGTAAGAAATAAGATTTCTTTGAATTAAGATCTCTCTTTCAAGAAAGAATAACATCTCCTTCATATCAGAAAAGACTCATTGAAGGATCGGTTGAACCCAGAAGCTGTAAAGAATTCAACTAAAAACGAACGAACGAACTGCGATCTTCGCTGAAAATTGATCACATGACTTCTATTGAGCTACACCAACGCCACCCAACGGAATAAATTAGAAACAAATGTTGTTTGATTAGAATTAAAACATAAAATTACATTTAAAAAATAATGCTAAAAAAATAAAAGTTTTAAATATCTGATAATTCAAATACTAATTAAAATAATGTACTGTATTCTCAGAGCCAGGGAATATGTGTTATTTTTAGTAATATATTTGAGATATGGATTATTATGAACTGTCGAACATTATATCTACTATTTTAAAACCAGTGTAAATACAAGCATATAAAGGCTTTTCTTATTCTCAACAGTTCTTGTAACTTAAAAGACTGCTTATTAAAGTTAGTTATTAATGAACGCAGTAACTTTAAATGAATCTTCATTTTCATATTAAAAGAAAAGAAAGAACTGTATTTATTCTTGTATTCAATTTTACTAAATTGTTGAATCTGTTATTGTGTGGAGATCAGGGTGCAACCAAAAAATAAATAAATAAATAAATATATTGTGCCTAAATAAAATTCTTGAAGTTTGAAGGAAAGATTTGGGAGGGGAAATAGATAGATCAAAAAAATTTTATTCCTGCTTCACAACTTAAAATATTGTTTCTTTGAAAATTTAAAAAGGTTTTATTTGTAGGCAGTACTGGGGCAATATTTATCAAGTCTTACATTTGTTATCTGGCCAGTCCAAAAAATCACCAAAGTCCAAATAACAAAAAAAAAGAAACAGAATTTATTTTGGGAGGGGGGGGGTGATAAGAAAGAAAATTTTTGAAATGCACCAAAAATTATTCAATCAAAAAAAATAATTTTTTTAAATACGAAGTTTTATTAATAATTGTTCATTTATTGTCAGTGGTTGACCTCTAATTCTAATGTTATTTATTTCCCAAGTTGGTTTTTGGTATTTTTAAAATGAAATTCCTAACATATTAACAATGCAATTTGGAAACTAGCAAATTTCTAAAAATTGCGTGTTTTATAGAGTTCTCAAAGGAGACTGGTTTGTCACCAAAACAGCCTTGATTTCGTCCATTTCAAGTCTGGCACTTAAGTCTGGTAAGTCTTTTATTGAAGTTGAAGCTTGATTAAAGAAAATTTCATTAAAATATTGATTAGACAACAAATCCCTTCCCAACTATAGATTTTTCTAACCTGTTCTAAGATTGCTAATATAAAAGGTTTTGGAAAAATACAAAGTTACACAAAACACTTAGGGTACAAATATCATCCTAACAGAGTTTTATTCCTTTATCTTCTCTTGAAGTGTAGATTTTATGAACTTAAAAACCACTTGATTTTCTTATAAGAGAAAGGTTTAAAAAAAAAAAAAAAAAAAAAAAAAAAATTAAATGAAATTTTTTATAAAAAAAAAAAAATCATTTTCATCTTTGTACAAATAAATAGTAAGTCCAATAATAAATATTTATATTTTAATGAAACTGTAGAGTCCATTACAAATGAATTTCATCTGTTATTTAGCATTTGTGTGAATATTTTCTAATGTACCTTGTTTCATTGTAACCAAAGCCAATTTCACTTTTTTTTTTTAATCCAGTCTTTATTGTAATTATATTTTCCTTAAATAAAATAATCTTGTAAAAGCCATGCTCATATTTTGTACAAATCTCAAATAACATTGTTAATATCTCTTGTAAGAAAAATATGTGAAAGCAAGTTGCAGAAATCCTGCCATACACAAACCAAAATTAATAGTTACTAGTAATTGCTATGTTGTATTGTTCTGCCATTTATTGCAGTGTACAAAGAAATAATAGTGTTGTGATTTTTGCAAAAGGTGTTTTCATTTTTATTGCATGCAGAACCTTAATATTTTCATGTAATTATGAAAAGAAATTAATAAGTGCTCAATAAAAAAATATCATTGAAATTTTAATTGACAGACAATTTTGATTTACCTTCAACAAAACAGACAAAAATCTGTCCTCCAAAAATGGTTTTGTTAATCTCCAAAAAGCAAAATGCATCCTATTCATAGATTTTTTGTTATACTGGTAACTAACTTGGAGACACGTTATGATGTCAGAAACAGATTAACATAAATTGTATATGAAAATGTTCAGCTAAAAAAAAAAAAAAAAATAATGACAAAATTTTTACCGGTTGACCTCGTCGTCAAAAGTTATAAGGTTTTAAAAATCTCCGACAACAGAAAGTGACCGTTACAACATGAGTACGTTTGAAGGCTGTTAGTGAAGTGAGGAAGAAACCCGAGGGCCGCAAGTGTTAACATATGTACATTAGTGTTATGTGTTCGAATGGCTCCACGAGTACCGATTTGGTGGGAAGGGTACGTTGTAGTCCTTTCCAATGCGAAATATTCTTATTTCAGAATAATAGAACTGTGTAAGCAACGAAATTTTAAAACTTCCAAGTCTGTTATTAGTCGAATTATTGCTGAGTCCACGTTTGAAGGCAGTTCCTGAAATGAGGAAGAAACCCGAGGGCCGGAAACCACATCCATGAAGCGCTGCCACTCCAGCTGTTGTCTGTAAGGTTCAACAAAATATTATGAAAGAAAATCCCAGCACCCATAGAAGTGTTGCACAGCGAACGGGAGTTTCCAAAACAACCATAAGACGCATAATTCATAGGGACCTGCATCTAAAGAAGCACTATAAAGCAAATGTTCATAGGCTGTTGCCTCGACACATCGCCGAACGTAAGACAAACAGTCGAAAGTTATACGAAGAGTATTTGTCGGGCGAAAAATGGAGTATGTTGTGACGTTGGACGAAGGATGGGTTTATCTCAACGACTGTAACAAACCAAGTGCAATTTTTTATCGTCATCTTGAGGCGAAAGGTCATTCAGAATGGTTCGTCAATGTAAGGAAAAGTTTTCAAAGGGCTTCATGATCGTGACTGGTTACAGCTATCGGGGGAAGTTGCCTTTGCGAAAAATTGATGGAAAGGCAAAGATTAATGCTACATATTATCAGGAAAACACCTTCCAACCATTGTACCGCAGCGACATTCCAGCACTGTACAGTACTGCCTCGTCGGATCCATCAGGACAAAGCGTCGAGTCAGACCATCCGAACAACAATGTCCTACATGTCACGAATGGCCAATGAAATAGGAATTCGATCAATTCCCTTCAGTTCGATCCCAGTGAAATTACCTGATGCTTCCCCTAAGGACTGCTGCGGCTTTGGTCTATTGAAACGGACATTAGGTAACCGACGACCTCGAACTGTGGCTGATTTCTTGAAAGCCTGTCAGGAGGGGTGGAACAAGATTCCTCTTGCCTCACTGCAGCGCAGCCATCTCCAATGGAAACTACGATGTAGGGCCATTCATCGAATGCAGGGCAGACAAATAGAGCACATCTGATTATGGAATCGCGGCATTTCTTAGAATTTTCATATGAGAAAATTCGTTCTTATAAACGTGGTCCAACCCTCCGTATTTCATCAGAAAACATTCAAAACATAGAACAATTTCGCATCAACCTCATTTGATTACAGATAATTTTTGCGAAATGGAAATTCGCAATTTGCAATTATTACTAATGTGCAATTTTGCGGACGTTTAATGAAATCTTTGATTTTGTCTTTAGAAATAAAAATCGTATGGTTGACAGATAGCTGCGCATTTCAGTGGAATCATTTAGAAAGTTTATTTTATTTACATCTTTATTTTTCTTATTTGTGTTAGTAGATTCTTCTTGTATTTTCCTAATTTTCAAAATAAAAATCATGAGAAGAGAAATTAAAGTACTATTACAAAGGTTTGTAATAGTGTGTTTATTCGGTTTTTGTTCATAATTTTTCATCCAGAGGTCACCTTGTTAAATTTTGGTATCATGAGTTTCTTTTCTTGAAAATCTGAATAATTTGATATGTGACATTTGGGTCAAAAGTTATGAGCCAAAAAAAAAAGAAAAGAGGGGGATCTGGTACAGAGAATCAAAATAACACACAAATTCTTTATTATTATTATTATTATTACTATTATTATGTAAAAGATTCAAACTTTGGGTTTCCCCAGCAAAGACAAAATGGCGGTTCAAGGACCAAAGCACATATTGTCAAGTGTAAAAAAAAAAAAAAATTGGGCAAGAATGATTAGGGATGCGTGGTTGTGTCCATAAATTTTCTAACTATGCGTGTTGTGTTGAGTACCACAGCCTTTTGGAGTTGTGTATAAGTGTTTTTGTAAAGTCTTATTGTGCTGTGGCTGTGGTGCAATGTGTGAGGCACCAGACCAGTGGCAGACAGGACGATGGGTACAACACGTACTCTGTCCTGCCTCCACTGCTTTTGGAGCTCGTGTGCTAGGTCGGTGTATTTACTGATCTTGTCTGTATGAGTTTTCTGCATGTTCCTGCTGATAGGCACTGGTATATCAATGAGATAGGTCTGTTTGTTGACTTTATCAACAAGTGTGATGTCAGGTCTGTTGTGATGTATGGTTTTGTGTGTGTGAATTGGGCGATCCCAGTACAGCTTATGTGAGGGTGACTCTAAAATCCATTGCACGTGGATCCGAAAATCGGTCGGACGGATCAATGTGCAGTGGGCTTAAGGGGAGGGTGTGAGACCCAAATTATCATATTGAAATGAAAAAAGGTCAGGTGAATGAAACAAAAATTACCTATAGGGTGATTCAGTCCAAAATTTACATATTCAAAATAACCTCATTTACCTTTTGTCATTTCAATATGATAATTTTGGTCTTAAACGCTCCCCAACTCCGCACAAACCAGAACTACGTATAACGAAAAATTACATATAAAGGGCTAAACGCACTTCTCAGTCTTCCGTTATGTTTCCGTAACGTAATTGCATTAGTGACATAGTTATGTATACTGGGTCACCAGAATTGAGCCTCGTAAGACGTAACGGAGATCTTCAAATCGACGGACATATGTTATATAAATATAACGGCTATGTCTTCCGTTATATTGCCGTAACTACGTCACTAAAGCTATTACGTTACGGCAACATAACGGAAGACGGAGAAGTGCGTTTAGCCCTTAAGCCAATCTTTACTATATAATATTAATATATTAGATATATTAATTTTAAAGATTATCAGCATGATCTGAGATGAGTTTCTGGCACTGAAACCTAAAAGACGTCTCAATCCGTATGCAATCCCTTTTTTAAATTTACCTGGCTTAGAGTTCAACAAGGAATGTAAATATTACAATTAATTCCATCTTAGTCCTCGTAGAATAGCGCAGTCAGAAGATATCATAACTGTGATGTACATAAGGAGCATTAGAAAAACTGAAAAAGAGAAAAGTAGACAAAGGCATTACAACAGATAATGAAGGCGAGTAGTAATAAAATCTATTTAAAAAAATAGAGGCCTTGAAGAGAAAAAAAATTGAAGTTCACAAAGAAATATAAGAATAAGTTCTACAAGAATTTGTAGCTGTTTGTGAACAGATAGAGTCGGAAAACATCTGCTATTCTTCCTATTCCAAAGGAAAGAAGGGATTTATTACCTTCATCCGATCACTGTTCAGGTGATTTAAGATCATTAAATTCCATATCCTTTTTGACAGCCAGATGGAATCAGTATGTTATAGAGAACTTATTCTCTCAGATCTCAAGGAATCGGACCATCCTTTGCCGTCTGAAGTGAAATCTGATTATTATCTTTAAGAGATGAATACTTTTCGGTAAGATTGCAGAATATGCTACCCCCAATGGCCGTCCAATAACCGGTGGCCGCGGCACTATTTTGAAGATGGCGGATAATGTGAAACGAACAATTAACTAGTAAAAAGAATGCTTATTTCAAAATGGTTTTGCAATATCTTTTACTAGAAAAAGTAACCTTTATCTGGCTAACTGCGATCTTGAGATAACAGTATGCACTAAGTTACCTCGGCCGCCGGCCGTTGGGGGTACCATATTCTGCATTCTAGCCTACTTCTCTTGTTTAGTTAACAAACAAATGTCCTGTTGCTACAGATGATGATTCCAGTCTCCTGACATCATCACTATTCGATATGTTTTGTTAGATATGGACCGGAACCAATATCTGTGGTTGAAGACAAAACTAAGAGAAGAAATGTTTGTCTGCTGTTGATCCAACTGTCTCAACAGGAGCAAAGATTGGTTTCTGATTGTTTTTCTGAAGATTTCTAATATTTGGCAGTGGACCTCGCACTCCGCGGAAGACCGTACGATGGTTTCTTCGGAATTCCAACCAGAGAACCACTCACTTTGCCTAAAGAGACAATAAGATGAATTCAATTATTACACGAGGAGAATTATTAGTTCTTCCCAGATTGGTTTCTTTCACGAGAAAATAATATCGTGAAAAAACTGGGCAGTGAAATTAGAAGAATGTTGTATCTGCACTTGTGAAACTACGAACGGACAAGACCATTTTTACGAAACAGGTAGGTGAGGAAGAAGGAAAAACTTCTTTAAGCTGCGTCAGCTAATCAAAGAAAGATGCAGAAATATGTAAGTGAAATATTTACTTAATTTATAAAAGAGCTTTTGTTTGATTTTAAATATTATTTATTTAGTATTTAGGCAATCTTCTCTCTTAAATACATGAAGAAAGGAGTTACAAAGATGTTGTTTAAGGAAAGTAAATTTGTATTACAATTATAGAAAAAAAATAATTTAAGTTAATTTAACCCTATTACTTTTTTCGTTTTTTTTTTTTTTTGTTGTTGTTTTTTTTGTTTTGTTTTTTAATAATTGTAAGTGAGAATAAATAATACAGTTAAACCTCGTTAAGTCGTCACTCAAGGGACCAAACATTTTTGACGACTTAGGCGGAGTGGGAATTTTTGAAAAAAAAACAACAACAAAAAACACTGAAATACAGTACTTCTATGAATTGCAGTAGGATTCGGTGAGAAAAACAAGATTTTCAGAAATCTATTCATGCAAATGAATGAGTGGAAAATAATAATAATAAAAACAAAAACACTTTTTGTAGTTATCACATTTTAATCGTTTTAAAAGAAAGGCAATGTCTGTCTTTGAAACGTTCCAGCCAACCATTGCTGCTGCCGAAATCTTCAATGTTCAACTCCTTACCAATTTCCATGGCTTTTTCTTTGAGAATCACGGCAGAAATCGGCACATTTTGCGATCTGGCATGTTTTAGCCATCGAACTTAAACCTCTCGATCTCGTCAAACTTCGATTTCCTCATTCTCTTTCGTTTGTCTTTGTAGTCAGCTTCTTCCATTACTTGTTTCGATGAAAGAATATCGTTTAATGTAGTCCTGGGAATATTGTGTTCTTTGGCAAAAGCTGTTTTCAAAACATTTAATTTTTCAAAAAGTGCAATTAAGTCTTTTTTTTTCTTTAAAAGATAAAAGTTTTCGGAAAATCGGATACATGCAATTTCGGATAGAAAAACTGTGATTAATAAGAACAATTGCATTCTTAATATCATGTTTAATGTATTAACAAATAATTGTTGACATTAATTATGTTAACTTTGGAATATAGGAAAATTGTACTTGTATAATAATTTTTCTATAGATCGATGGGATATTTTTAGTATTTAAAATATAAAAAGAAATTGTTATGTTGTCATAGCATTTAACTCATTCGAAGACATTTGCGTTACTTCTACCATAAGTCACACACTTAAACAGGCTAAATTAGTGCAAGAACTGACGATCTTTATAAAATTATTAAAACTGACGACTCGTATCTCTGTCCCAATGATAAACTATAACATTCCGAAAAACACTCATGCTCTGTAGGTCATTAAAATACGATTAACTTGAGGAATAAAGTTGTTTGTTTGTTTGTTCAATAAAAACACACACAAACTATATCTCACTACTACATCTTGGCTTTATTTCGTCTTTTTTTATACAAAGACTTCTTCAGGCCCTAACTAAATTTTTAGGAGTGGAGACAGGCGTATTTACACGAGGGCTAAAAGGGCTACAGCCCAGGGCGGCAACTTTATGGAGCGGCAAAAAAATAAGAAAAAAAACAAAAATCCTGAACTATTCAATATTAATATTCAAAAAATATTAAGTGTCATATTTACAAGCAGAAAATGAGGGAAACATAAAAAGAAACAGACATTTCCTGACTTTTTGATGTGTCTGTAAAGTATATGCGAACAGAGCACAATTTTTTATTTGAATCAGAATGATTCATCATTTGGTTATACCTGTATTTACTTTGTAATACAGTACATATCTTCTGCGACTGTTATGTACGAAATATATTCCAATTATTTAAATTAACTTTGATGCTTAATTTTCTGTACAACAACTTTTTACAACATATTTTTAGAATGTGTACTTCAGGAAAGGTATACATCATAATGGGCCCCTATATTTATCTATTTTTGTTTTCATACTCTGAGTAAGTAAATTCTAACGAATAGACGAGTTGTAAATTATCAGTAACTTAGCTCAAAACTAAACATACATCAGTATAGTTTACTAGTGATATATTAAGACAGGTAGGTCAGAAGGAAGGGCGGCAAATCTGGCATAGCCCATAGGTGGCAAAAGTGTAAATCCGCCTCTGCACCAGATGTGATTTCTTCAGACGTTTTCCTTGGAGGTAGGTGAAAGATAGTGTTCGTTCCTCATTTCCTGCTGATCTCACCGAACGGCGACATCATATCACCAATAAAATTGCAAACATCGCCAGATATACGCTGCACAGCGTATGGTCAGAACTGGATTACCGCTTGGATGTCTGACGCGTCACGGAAGGCCGACACAGAACATTTATGGAAAAAACAAAAAACTTAGTGAGTTTCGCATTTATTGGATATCTCGGAGGCAAACATCCCATTCTCCGCCGCCGAGCCTCTGAAAATGTCAAGGAATTGTGAATAAGCCTATATATAATTTCTATAGGGATCAGCGCAGAAAATGTAGCTATCAGACTGATTCATTTATCTAACCAGCAGTTTTTAATGACCAATACATTACTAATATAAAGGTAAAAAATAAAGATTTTTAATTATATAAATATAAGATCTATCAGTAAATGAGATAGTCGTCACTATGTGAAAAAAAAAAAAAGTTAAGTACTGTATAAAGTAAGTTATTAATTAATTTAGAAGCAGATATTTATTTATGTTAATTGTACTGCATGCAAACATTATTACATATTCACCGCTCTGCAGGTCTAATCATCAGCTTCATTTAAAAAAACAAATTAAGACATTTAAAATAAAATAAAATACTAAATAAAATAAAGTGAAATCATTATAGAAAATGTTTCCTATCAAAAAAGTAAATAATAATAAAATAAAAATACATTTATCCTCCAATATTGATGGAACGGTCATTTCATATATAAAGGTTCCGTTAGGGCACAGACGAATGGTCAAGGTGATGGCCTGCCATGCGATTGAAACGCCTGAACCTGGAATGGACGTGGATCTTTCTTTTTCTCTTTCGTATATGCTTATCTTCCTTTAAAAATTTAAAGTCTGTGCAATAGGCCTACAAAGGCCGCAGTGCTAATGGGGTTATCCCACGGCCCCATCAACATCTACAAAAACATATACAAAGCTACTTGTCTCCATAATACAAGAAAGTCACTAATGTGAAAAATTTCTCCTGAAAGAATATAAATCAAATCTGACTTAACTGGCATTAATATTTGATGTACAAAACGATAACTATAAGACATATGGTCGTCACATACCCCAAATATAATCTTAGATGTTGATACTGTTCCTATACACATCGGAAGATTGCTCAAAAAAACAACAATAACATACATTCTCCAAAAAAGAAAAGCATATAAATAGAAAAAAAAACCAACTTTGCTTCTTCTATTTGCATAAATATGATTGAGCTTAATAAATACTTTTCCATCATCTTTATACTTCAAAGTTACTAATTTCAAATTAATTTAGTTAACGATTTACACTGCAATAAGTAAATTTATAGATATATCAGATAAGTACCTTATCAGTAGCGATAATGTTATTTCGAGTTTTATATATACCTATTATTAACAAGTCATCAGCTACTTCCGGTGGTTGCTATATATAACTGATTTGCATTTTTTATTTTTATTCAGCATTATGTACTCTAGTTACTTTTATGCTTAAAAATAATACCAGAAACCTAAACAATTTTTTATCTGTAGCAGTTAGGGACCGTCCATTAATTACGCGAGGTGTTTTTTAAAAATTTTGGACCGCCCCCTCCCCCTTGGTGAGATTTGGTGAGATGTGGTGGGACCCCCCTCTCCCTCACGGGAGATTTCAAAAAGTCAAAAAATCAAAAAGGTAAAAAAAATCAAGATTACAAAAAGTTGTAATCTATTTTAATACGTATATTCTCTGAATGAAAAAGTTGACGTGAGATTTTCGTTGACCACCCTCCCTCTCCCTTTTGACCTCACGTATCACTGATTTCCAAAAGACCTAGATGACCTGTTCGTTTGCAAAACACCTATTCAAAGGGTAGCTTGAATTCAACTCTGCCGCCATTTTTAGTCAGGCAAAAGAAATAACAGAGTGAGACATAAAGTGAAAACTAATCAAATTTGTTAAATAAAATCTAAAATATTATTAAATTAATAAATAAATGAGAAAAAAACTTGAAATAGCCTTAGATGATTAAATATTTTTAAATAAACCGGAAAAATTTATTTAATGAGGAAATATAAATATAAATATAAAAAATAGTATATCTTAAAATTAAATGTGAATGCTTTCATATTTACTTCGTAGAGAGTAAGAAATCGATTTGCCAGTGCCTCTCATATATGCTAGATATTTAAAAAGAAACAAATAAATAAATAATAATAATAGGATATAATACAAAATCGTTTAGAGGATATTCAAAGTATTTCGTAAATTTGTAGTTAATGCTAATAAATTTATGAAATAACACAGAATAAAACAGAAAGTGAATTTGCCGGTGTTGTGATGGTTCAGTGGATAGCAATGCTGACTTCAGATCGAAATTTGTGAGTTCGAATCTTGTACAGAGTTCGAAAAAAGAAAATCTTTATTTCTGAGCGTTATAAAAACAGATTGAAATAGAATAAACAGAAACTGAATTTGCATGTGTTGTGGTGGTTCAGTGGATAGCAATGCTGACTTTAGATCCAAAGTTTGTGAGTTCGAATCTTATAATAAGTGCGAAAAAAAAGATAATCTTTATTTCTGACCGCTATGAAATCAGATTGAAATAGAAAGTGAATTTGCCTGTGTTATGGTGGCTCAGTGAATAGCAATGCTGACTTCAGATCGAATCTTATAATAAGTGCGAAAAAAAGACAATCTTTATTTCTGAGCGTTATGAAATCAGATTGAAATAGAATAAAACAGAAAGTGAATTTACCTGTGTTGTGGTGGTTCAGTGAATAGCAATACTGACTTCAGATTGAAAGTTTGTGAGTTCGAATCTTATACAGAGTGCGAAAAAAGAAAATCCTTATTTCTGAGCGTTATGAAATCAGATTGAAATAGAATAAAACAGATAGTGAATTTTCCCGTGTTGTGGTAGTTCAGTGGATAGCAATACTGACTTCAGATTGAAAATTTGTGAGTTCGAATCTTGTACAGAATGCGAAAAAAGAAAATCTTTATTTCACAGAGTTATTAAATCATATTGAAATAGAATAAAACAGAACCCAAAGCTTCCTGTATTGCAATGGCTCTGAGGATAGCAGCTGTGACTTCGAATCACTGATATCTGAGTTCGAAACCGATTCAGGTTAAGTAGAATTATTTATATTTGAAAACCTGAAATTCAGATTGAAATGAAGTAGTTAGGATAGAAATATTATCTCAGTTTGCGTAGCTTAATGATCAAAGGCTCTGGCTGCCAAGAAGAGGGTCCTGGGTTCGAATCTGATAGAGGGGGAGTAAAAAAGAAAGAATTAAAATAGAAAAAAATGTACATCTCTGTCTGCTTGTGAGCAGAATTGAATGATGATGTTGAGAATGGTGACTGCTTCTGAGCAGTATTCCACAGCTTAACTTAAATGTGAGAGTTAGTTCTGATAGGGTAGGCGGATCTTGGGAGACGGAATGTGAGACTGTTGAGCTGAGCAAACTGAGATGTCAATCTCCTTAGGTTGACTAGAAGTCTACAATGCCTACCACCACATAGGTGTGAAAATGTGCAATGTGGATTTCTCGCCAAAATAAGAGATTGGAAAATCAGTTTCCTAACTGCTTAGGGGCTCTCTTCAGTGGAGTATGTGTGGGGAGTTAATCTGGAGAGAGCCTCTCCCGGGAGTTGCTTACGGGCTGATTTTGACACAGAAAACTAATTTTCAGCCCTATACGGTCTTTTTTTTTTGTTATACCCCTATAGAGAAGGCCTTTTTAAGGAAGAGAAAAAAATGTATAGGGGTATAGAAGCTGATTTAAAATTTACCTCTATAGTTTCACTTCTTCAGTTTTCTGTGGCAAAATCAGCCCCTAAGCAACTCCCGGGAGAGGCTCTCTCCAGATTAACTCTCCACACATACTCCACTGAAGAGAGCCCCTAAGCAGTTACGAAACTGATTTTCCAATCTCTTATTTAGGCGAGAAATCCACATTGCACATTTTCACACCTATGTGGTGGTAGGCATTGTAGACTTCTAGTCAACCTAAGGAGATTGACATCTCAGTTTGCTCAGCTCAACAGTCTCACATTCCGTCTCCCAAGATCCGCCTACCCTATCAGAACTAACTCTCACATTTGAATCTAAGCTGTGGAATACTGCTCAGAAGCAGTCACCATTCTCATACGTCATCATTCAATTCTGCTCACAAGCAGACAGAGATGTACATTTTTTTCTATTTTAATTCTCTTTTTCTCCCCCTCTATTAGATTCGAACCCAGGACCTTCTTCTTGGCAGCCAGAGCCTTTGACCATTAAGCTACGCAAACTGAGATAATAGTTCTATCCTAATTACTTAATTTCAATCTGAATTTCTGGTTTTCAAGTAGAAATAATTCTACTTAACCTGAATCGGTTTCGAACTCAGATATCTATGATTCGAAGTGACAGCTGCTATCCACTGAACCATCACAACACAGGCAAATTCAATTTCTGTTTTATTCTATTTCAATCTGATTTCGTAAAGCTCAGAAATATAGATTGTCTTTTTTAGCACTTAGTGTAAGATTCGAACTCCCAAACTTTCAATCTGAAGTCAGTATGGCTATCCACTGAACCACCACAACACAGGTAAATCCACTTTCTGTTTTATTCTGTTTTCTTTTTTCGCAATCTGTATAAGATTCGAAGTCACGAACTTTCAATCTAAAGTCAGCATTGCTATCCACTGAACCACCACAACACATGCAAATTCACTTTCTGTTTT
>JAFIDM010000001.1:122903262-122926609 GCA_023159025.1 Thereuonema tuberculata
ACTCACAAACTTTCAATCTGAAGTCAGCATTGCTATCCACTGAACCACCACAACACAGATAAATCCACTTTCTGTTTTATTCTATTTCAATCTGATTTCATAATGCTCAGAAATAAAGATTTTCTTTTTTCGCACTCTGTATAAGATTCGAACTCACAAATTTTCGATCTGAAGTCAGTATTGCTATCCACTGAACAACCACAACACAGGCAAATTCACTTTCTGTTTTATTCTATTTCAATCTGATTTCATAACGCTCAGAAATAAAGATTTTCTTTTTTCGCACTCTGTATAAGATTCGAACTCACAAACTTTCCATCTGAAGCAGAGGCGTATTTACACGAGGGCTAAAAGCCCGGGGCGGCAACTTTAGGGAGCGGCAAAAAAATAGGAAAAAAACAAAAATCATGTACTTTTCAATAATATTAATATTTAATGTTAATATGAAAAAATATTAAGTGTCATATTACAAGCAGAAAATGAGGGAAACATAAAAATAAACAGATTTTTCCTAGCTTTTTGATGTGTCTATACAGTATATGCGAACAGAGCGTATTTTTGGCTTTGATTGTTCATCCCGGGAAATCGGGTGAGTGATGACTGTGGCCGTAGGTTTGAAGTGGAAGGACGGTGCATTGGAGTGCTCAGGCGTGGAGTCGGCGCGGCGGGGGACTGTCTAATAGTAACGTTATACCTGTATTTACTTTCTAATACATCTTCTGCGACTGTTATGTACGAAATATATTCCAATTATTTAAATTAACTTTGATGTTTAATTTTCTGTACAACAACTTTTTATAACATATTTTTAGAATGTGTACTTAAGGGAAGGAATGCATCATTATGGGCCTATATATTTATATATTTTTGTTTTCATACTCTGAGTAAGTAAATTCTAATGAATAGACGAGTTGAAAATTATCAGTAACTTAGCTCAAAAGTAAACATAAACATCAGTATAGTTTGCAAGTGATATATTCAGACAGGAGGGTCAGGAGGAAGGGTGGCAAATCTGGCATAGCCCATAGGCGGCAAAAGTGTAAATCCGCCACTGAGTGGAGAATCATCTCTCCCTTTTTCAAATACAGAACATCAAATACAAAACAAGAATTAATCTAAATAAAAAAAGAGCGTGATATTAATCACGTTCTTAATTTTCAACGAGCCTAATTCATTTTTAATTGAATTTTTGGCGTTTTTAAGAAGATATAATAATTGTTTGTTTGGTTTTTTTTTTTAATTCGCTTTTGCGCAAGTTACTTTTTTTAAAAACCGTAGTTTTTAGAAATTTACGAGATTAATAATTTATTTACGTTTTTAGAAAATTTAATGTTCACATACGAATTGTAATTTAAAACTATACAGAACAAGAAAGACAAGCCAGAAAAATTCCAAACCAAAAAGCCAATGAGGTTCGTTTCTAACGCTTTTAACATTACGATTACAAATGTTGTTTGATTTGATTCCAAATTTTTATAGACACCTATTTGACGATGATTATTTTTTCCTCAAATAAATGATTGATCAGCTTTTGAGACGATTTTTCATTGTAGTTATAAAATGGCTTTCGAATTCACTTCAAAAATTCGTTTTATTCATGAACATTAGTTATGTCTAAAGATAGAAGCGCTTTATTAAAAAAGTCTCTTCGTACAGAGCGCTCTTACTTTCGCTAATTTCATTGGTTCAGATATTATCATTTAAAGGAATTATTCTGTTTCAGGGGATGAGGGCTTCGCTTAAGAATAAATTAACAGTATTTTAAGTTCGTTCAAAAAAAAGAATTGTATGAAATGTTAAGCAATCGGGATACTTAGCCATATGTACTATCGGAACCCTATTTTTTTGTGATCAACTTCTGGTATGTATTTTAAATCATTAACCCCTCCAAATGAAATAAAAATAGACACTTACGTATTACCTGACAACGTTTGGAAATAATAATAATAATAATAATAATAACAATAATAATAATAATAAAAAATCCTTTTAATTAACACTAGGTTAGGCTAATTGAGGTGGAATCCTTTCCAGGATGTTTGGTTTGGAAAAAAATATACTTTACATTTCGAAACGACCAGCGGTATCATAAATAAACAACTACAAGTTATAGTTTAAAAAAAATACACACACGAAAAATAAATGACAACAAAAACACAGAAATCAATTCTAAGAAATGGGTCCCGACTGTAGATAAGTACCGAAATCGGCCTAGACGTTGTAGTGTGATGCGTGTGTCAAATAAATGAGACAAGTGAAAGTAGAATAGAAAGATTGCACATATTCAGTAAATTACCTTCATTTAAAGTTGAATCATTAGTAAAATAAAGTACTAAATAAATAGGCCTAACATTGAATTTTTCAATTGTGTATTTAAATAAGTTTTAATAGCGAAAAGAATTCTTGTAGTTATTGTTAATTTGTAAATCCTTTTCTTGTTTTGACTTGGTGCAGATCCTTCTCAGAAGCCTGAATTAGACCAGGTCTTCCTTCCATTCCTTTCTTCTTTTAACGCCTTTGCTAAGAATAGAAGCCGTTTTTCTTCTTCTTTTCCGTTACACATATTGTATTTTAGGCTGCTGTCTATTTCTTTCCCTTCTCCCACGGACTTCTTACAACTTGCGGAGGTGATGATGAGAATATGGCAAGAAATTCAATGATCCCTCAAAACCAAAACATCACAGAAATAACCCTCTCTGCATGGGGAGTTTTCCTGCTACCAGCAAATATAGGAAGAATTTACAGTTACTAGATAATAAGAATGTTCCGTAAGGATTTAAAAGATCATCGCCATTTCGAAGATTTGAAAGGTAATACTTGTTAAATTTTGATGATGTCGCAATATTTGCAAAAAGAATTATTTTTTTTAAAAAATTGAAATTTTCATAATAACTTATGTAAAACTTCGGTACAAGCGTTTCAAATATTCCTACATTATTTGTATAAACATATTTCTAAAGAAGCAGTATTGATTCAAAAACATTAATAATTTGCAATAATTGAGATGTCGATAAATAAGGAATTACTGTATTATGTTGAACTGAGAGTATAATTTACTACAAAATTAGACAATGAAAATAAAAAATAGTATCTGATTAAGAAATTATTAATAAACTTTTGAATAAATTAAAATAATATACATATTAAATGACTATCAGAGATTAAAAATTCTTATCAAAATTTTTTAAAAAATGTTTAAGGGAATATACAATATATAAAATATTGAAAAAAAAAAATGTATAATTTTATCACGTGTATCTTCTCTTAGTTAAGTGAAATTATTCTTTGTTTATGGTATCAAAACATCTTCCCTATATTTTAATAATGCAAGGACAGTTGTAATAAGACGTTGACAAGCATAACAACATTCTGGATCTGATTAATAGTAATCTCGTCATGTGCTGTTGTTCTTTTAATTAAAATGCATTTTGATTTACGTTTTCTAAGTTACTCAACATGCACGTGAACTTTATCTTTATTGAATGACTTGTTTTTTTGGGTTGTTTCATTCCAACATTAAATCCCTTGGCGATAGTAGGGATGTAAAGCTGTATTTTACAGTTTATTTTTTGGTTGAGAGCCACTTTTCGTAAGTGGAGGTGGAATCCTTAACCTTTGCGTAAGAATTTGTAAATATAATCTTTTCTGCTGTCCAGTACGTAAAATAAAACCTGAGGTTACAAAAACAGTAGAGCAGTATCTTCGTTGGGTCATACTAAGGCGTGTTTCACAGCCTAAGAAAATGCGACGAAACACGTCCGACCAATGAACAATATCGAAAACCTGAAATCACTCTGCCGGTTCATTAAAAATATAAAACAAACTCCGAAATGAAGATTCAAGTGGAACTCAGGTTCACAATCGAAAACGGGATGGTACTTACTGTCGTTGGGAATGAAGACATGAGCAAACATTTTCAAAATCGTACTAATCATTCTAATCAATCGTCGTAATCGATCATCTCAAAATTAAACATGGCGGTTTTGAATTTTTCGCTCCACTTCAAGTGAATGACGAGTTATTACAAATTTACTGAAATTGCTGCAAAGTTATGTTTTGATATGAAACAATCCGTTAGTTTAAAGCTTTGCATTTAGTGCATTAGAATTTGACAGGGAATAATAGTGTTACTTTTAAAAATTGGATTTTTATTGTTGCCGATATTTGACGCGAAGGATTCTGGGAGTGGAAAGAGCTATTTGAAATTTCGCATCATATGCATCGTTGAACTACCATTTTGTTTGGACATTCAACGATGATCCAAATCATTCGGCAAAAAAAGTTGCAGGGAAATTCACTGCCCCGTGAAATAGCTACGAAACATTTTTTTTCATTGGTCTAATGTTCCTGTGGAACACGCCATAGGAGTTCATTTTGTTCTTTTATTTTTATTAATTTATTTATTATTATTTTTTAATTAATAAATAAATTATTAAAAATAGTAATTGGTAAAAATAATAGAAATAAATAAATTAATAAAAAGAAAAAACATAAATTAATAAAAAGAAAAAAAAAAAAATTAAAACTTTTTATTATTTTTTTATTAATTTTATTTTTATTAATTAATGTATTATTTTTAGTAATTAATTTATTTTTATTTATTATTTTAATTAATTAATTATTTACTTTTTTTTATTCATTGATTTATTTTAATATTAGTTAATTTATTTATTTATTTATTTATTTATTTTTATTTTTTGGTTCTTCGAACGAAGTGGAGATTTCTTTTTTTTGGCTGAATTTTCGAAAATATACGTAATCTCGAGATTTTAAGCTTCATTTCGGAGTTTTTTTATTTGCTGGCAGAGTGATTTCAGGTTTTCGATATTGTTCGTTGATCGGACATGTTTCGTTCGCTTTTTCGGTGAAACACTAAGAACTATTCCGAAGTTCTTAAAGTTTGAGTTTCCTCTTTTTCTTTTTTAAAATTCGTTAGTTAAGCAAAAAGTTGTAACTTTTGCTTGGTTCCTTTTAATAATTCCTCTGCTGTTTCTTTTTACATTAATCCATAATTATGTTTTTATTCAACTATATTATGAGATCCACACGAATCACCCATCCTTTAGTTATCACTGGAGCTAAACAATCTAATGGTGTCATCTTTGATCGTGAAAGACGTTATCCTGACAGGCAAAGGTGGATAGATCAAGTAAGGCAAGCAGTGGTCTGTGCCAATTGAATTTCTCTCTTTTTTTTTCTCTCCTCTAAAAGAGAACCCTGAAAAATTATTATTGCCCCTGGAATCCGTAAGATTTCTTTCAGATTCTGCTACTAACAGACTAGAACGTGATGAAGATAAATAGAAAAGTCGTCAGAAAATGTTCACTACAAATAAATCAACCGTCTTCCAAACTTCTATTAGTAACCAGCTAGTCCTGATCACCAATAGTTCAATTGTGTTGCAAAATAGCTTCTTTTTGCTCTTTAAGAATTCGAACAAAATCTATTATCTAATAATAATAATGCTATTATATTTTTTTTTATTGTTGTTCTACAAAGATCTCTGAGCCGATCGAAGCTTATAACTTTATACATGATTTCTCCTTCACCTCTAGGCTATTATGAATCCCCCACAATAAACAACTAATTCGTTTCCTCTGTAAATAAAGGCTGCTTCGGTGTATGGCAAATGGCTGTGCAAAGCGGAGGTAGGCTGTGCTGCAATCAATGAAAGACGGCCGCAGACAGAGAAAATAAAGGCAGTACCTAGGGAATTCTGGGTAACTCAGCTTCCGAATGGGTTCTTGCATAATACAGCTCATGTAATACCAAAGTCTGCTGATAGTACAGTGAATGAAGACCAGCTTTTTTTTTTTTTTTTCTGTTTTTTTGAATATTATACGAAGTAGACAAGACAGCAAACATTCTCTATTTTGTTTTTCTCTGTCTGATTGCCAACTACTGCCGACTCTTATGTATTCCGTCTATACTTAGACACTGTCATTAAAGCAATCGGGTCATTCCAATTGTAAATGGGACACTATCGCTAAAGAAAAAAAATATATATATACATATCAAAGGCGCACTGGAACTGGCATGCTGTTAAAATATGTTTTTTTACAAAACGTCGTCTTCTGCTAAAATATAGAAAATAAGTTATGAAGCAAAATTTTCAGGAAATTCTCATGCCTGCAAAATTCCATATTAGGATTAAGCATTTTTTTATCTCGAACAAAATTATAAGATATGCATGCAATTAATAAAAAAAAAATAATAAAGTACATGGAAATACATTACGTTACTGAATTTTTGTTGCAATTATCTTTTGTAAAACGAGTCAAAATCAATATTAGGATAATATATCCAGAGGATAGAAGCAATTATCGCTGAACTAGCAATATGTTCAAATTAAAGCTATTCAGACTACTTTCTGTTCAATTTATTACTAGATATGAAATTTTTCTTAATAATTTCAATAATACTCACGAAGACATTAAAAAATTCCGTGGAAATAAAAATCAACTCGAAAGTTATAAGCTATCAATGATATGCACTTGACTGTTTCAGATACCTTCTTTGCACCTCTCATTTTTAAGCTATTATAGAAGTAAAAGTAATACCAAAAGAAATATCGAAAAGATTATTTATAATGGCCCCAATACATAAAATATTTTATTGAAGTAAATCATCAGTACTATTAATTTATAAAAAGTACATTAAAATTTGTTAGATTTCAACGCACGATATCTGTTTTTTACCATCTTACGACGCTGAACCTAAGGAAATTGATTTATCGATCATGTGTCTTTATAATATAAGTTATATCATAACTAACTCATGCAGAAGGTTTCCCCTTATATCTGATTCTATTCTAATTTATGTTTAAGAATCTTTCCGAATTTTGAAACCTTTCACAACTGTATATCAAAAGACCTTTTTGAATAAGATTACATCAGGAGTCAACGGATGGCGATACTTTACTTTCCTATCAAAAGGCATAGGAAAGTCCTACGTTTCTTAGTTATAAACAAATCATTAGCGCCATCTGGTGTTTGAAAGGTAAAACGACTGATTTTTGACGATATTCCGGTCCATTTTAGCCCGCTTCCGATTGGATTCCGCAGCTAAGATTCATGTCATTTAATAAACATAATCTATAGATTCACTCTGCAAAATTTCATTAAAATCTGAATTTTTAGAGTTCGAGAGGTTTCCTTGTCAGTATAAGACACTATCATATGACCACTGTGTGTTTTATAATCAGTGTGGGTTGTGGAATACAAGTCTGTGAGTCCTCACCATGCCTCGACGACGCATTCGACTTAGTCCTGAACAACTGACAGAGTTTGAAGGAGGTCGAATCGTTGGATAGTGGGAGGTAGGCTGGTCATTTCGCCACCTGGACCGTTCAGACTGTACTGCGCGACGGCGTTGGAAGATGTGAGGAAGACAAATGCATAAGGAAGGCGCTGAGAGACCAAGGCAGACTAGTAGAAGCGAGAATCGTGCCATCGTCCGTCGGGCGCGAACATATCCAAGGCTGTCCCTGTCCACCATCCAGAGACATGTAGCCGCATCCCTAGAATCCCCTGTATCTATCCGCACGATTGCGATATACCTTGCAGAATGAGACCTGCATTCTCTGTGCCTCTTACGCTGTCTGTTATTGACATTTCACCATCATCGGCTTCGTTTGCAGTGATGTAGTGAGCGGGTGCCTACGGATGGCTGTAGACTGGCAACGAATCGTATTTAGTGACATATCCAGGTTTTGTCTGGACACGATAACCACCGTACTCGAGTCTGGAGAAGCACTGGGCACCGCACAAATATGGACTGCATTGTTGAGCGACACACAGCCAGACAATGGATGATGTGGGGGAGGGATCTCCTATGATTCTCGGTCTTCGATGATAGTCATCAGGGGAACATTGACAGTGCAGTGCTACGTTCAAGAGATTCTGCGTTCTCATGTGTTTTCCTTCATAGAACGGCTACAGCGATTTATTTTAAACAAGATAGCGTCCGCCCACATGCATCCCGGGTTTCCTTGATGTCTCCGTCCTTTTGACACACTTCTTTGGACATCTGTGGGACCAGCTTCGGTCATCGACAGGTATCAGCTATCTGAAGAGGCAGTTGTAATGTCTTAGATGTCTTTACGACTCCAAGCCATATCGCAGCAAGTATCCACGCTAGGAGCTGTATGACGTAGTATTAAAGAAACTATTGACCTATAGTGTTTTGCCTGAATAAATTGCCCATTTACTCTAATTGTAATCAGTTATTTGCATCATCGTTCTCATTGCCTTTGCCAAGTGTGATTCCATTTTGACTGCTGCTTCTGGTGCGTTAAGTATTTTGGCAATGAGTGCACATCTACATGCACAGGACTCACTAATTTGAATAGTTTAAATCTACATGCACAGGACTCACTAATTTGAATAGTTTAAAACTCCCAAAAATATGAGAAAATACAGTATTTATAAGAATCTGTATCTGTGGAAATAAAGGATCAACAACTAATGAAATTACTGTTAATTTAAGAAAGCTTATGTAACAGTAAATAGCAAGTATTAATGATACAATGAAGATTAACAATGATGAAATGATGATATTGCAAATATTTTCTCTTTATAATTAAAGCTATATTCAAACAAAATGTCTTGTTTCAGAAATTATATTATATATTTATCATAATATCTTTTCTAAATGTTATCTTAGGAAAAAAATTAGTGTTGAAATATTTTGAACTATTGATTACTGGCAAATGTGGACAACCATTGCTAAAAGGATTCGGTTACAGGCATCATAGAATTTACGAAACGATTCCCTTTCTGTTGCCAACACACTAATTAGAAATGACCTTCCACATCGCTTGTACAAGGTCCTTCCAAACGTTTAAAACTGTCAGTTTCTCAACTACAGGTTAATCAGTACATTTACTTCCTTTCACTCAGTTTACATTTGAGAAGATGATTTATTTTTGTATTCTTTCTTCCTTTCACTGGTTGTATTGGAGGTGGGGACTTTGTTACAATGAAATCGGAGATTCAGACACCTGGCGAATGTTGTTGTTTTTGGCCTTTGCGATCCTATCACTGCTCTGGCGTTTTGCCCAAATGCATTCAGTGTCTTAGTGCAGTTGCTGGTGTCTCCTGCTGTGTTGTCCTTCCGCAAATCCTCGGAACAGATGATTAGTGAGAACCGTGTGAATACGTTTATTCTTTGCGGCTTAACGAGGCCTTGAGTTATGAGCTATGTCCTTCTAAATGCAGACTGAGGTAAATCTAATGTTGTGCACTCAATGAGACAAGTGCAGGCATTCTTTTTAATTTTTTGGCAAACGCTTGGTTGACGAAGTGCAACGAGGTTAAAATTATCATAGTCGGTTCAGCCAATGCCGTGTCCTTCCACTGACCAAATGAAGACGAACCTAAGATTATTTAATTCTAGGTAAGCATTGGTTTCTAAGGAGGGATTGGAACCACCGGAGGTGAAAAGACACTCCCCAAATTCAAGGGTTTGTATAACGCCGTCTTTTGTTGAAGTATAATATTGATACAAAACTACTGACTTATCTAAAGCTTACTTCGAATTTTAAGTTTTGTTTTTCCTCAATTTTATTCTTTTAAATATTTCTGATAATGCGGATTTTCCCCTGTAAGAGTGCGATATAAACAGTTTTTAAAGAATAACTTTTCTACTGACAAGTGAGAAGGATGTGAGTTATTAGCAAGGTTCTGTGTAATATTATTGTTTCATTGAAATCAAAACTCGATTTCTTTTTTTTTTTAAATAAGAAATTATTTAGAAGTTAAAGCCTCTTTTGCTAGTTTTATTTTTTGGCGCCATCTTTCATGTTAATTTGTACTTCTTTTAGGAGAACTACTAAGAATCTACTTCTATTACCTCATTATTTTTATTAATGAAAATAAGCACACCATCCATTTTCGATTAAATGGTATAAACTTGAAAGTGGTTTTTTTTTTTTTTAAGTAAAAATGACGCATACCACTACGGTTATGACGTGCGGTTGTTTTACGATTGGAAAATAATTCACAACGATAATATCTTAGCTTCATTTTTCGTAAGCAAAATATCTAAAGATTATTATAATCTGTTAGTAATTTATTTAGGGATTCTGAATATGTTTTATTTGATTTGGTAAATATTTTACAGCTTTTGATAGAAGAGAATATCTATCAAAAGAAGAGAATACGTCTCTCAAAAAACATGGGTATTGCTTTCATCTATCTACTCATTTTTTTTCCCACAGATTTTATTTAATGTTTGGTATCACAAGGAGAGGGATAAAAAATCTTTTAAGATGCCTGACTCACCTCCTAGCGATCTGCTATCTTGAATTTGCCTTGCTTTGATACATTATTGCACTTATAATTGAATTGAAATATTCATAACTTACTAAAATATTTACGTAAGTACTTTATCCAGAAACGTTGAATGAAAGTTTCATTTTCAGCAAAAAGAAAAAAAAAGTTCTTGAGTACATCTACTTTAGCAGTTGAGTTTTTTTTTACGCAGCTCAATGGCTAACAGGCTGTTGTTTTGGCAACCACCTCTAAATGCTTGTTTTTAGTTCTGTTCTCTGAAGAATAATTAGATATTTATTCTTTCCTTTTTGTCCGTCCTTCGCCAGTATTTTGATGAAGAATCTGAATGAAAAAACAAAACAAAAACCTGCTCTATGCTCGTTTGGAAATAAAAAGAATAAAACTCAAAAATTGTTTATACAGAATGAAATATTATAATGTAGGTAATAATATATTAAAATTACGATTTTGAAGAGGAAAAATAGAACAGTAAACATTAAAGATGCATTAGACCTATTTATGCATTCAAATCAAAAGCTAACAACTTAAGTTATCAATATTTATGAACAAATTACGATTGATAAAAAAAAAAAAGCGTAAAATGGTCGCATACAAGCAATTTGAATGGAATCAAAATACGATGCAATAAACATGAAAAGACTGTATATCATGGCTCCTTCTCCTATCTATATTTGACATGAAAAAGAAATTTTAGGATGCAGACTATCTCCAATTTAATTGAAGCACGAGTTTTGAATTTTTACTACAACCACACAACCGATTTTAATCATATTTGGCATTTAATTAAAGGACACTAAAATGATGGACATCCAGATGAAATTTCTCAAAACAGTCGTTTAAAAAAAATCGCGAATCTCCAAAACTTCTCGGTAGACTGATTGAAACTGTGTGCAACTGGGAAGGGTCGCATTTAATTCAATAACGTCACAAATTGAGAAAGATAACTGTTGAAAACATTGCAACCTTCGCTTCTCACGAAATCGCAGGAAATCAATGTAATCTGCCTCTCCACAACTGCTCGGCCGATTGGGCTAATATTTTGCAACTGGACAGCAGAAAGGATACAGATAATTTAAGATAAACAACTGATTACGTTCTTCAGGAATAATCACAAAATCACAAATTAATCATAAAAAAAAATACTTCGCCTCATGTTGTAGGCAGGTATAGTGATGGCCCTAATTAGATTCTAATTCTGAAGCAATTACGACATGATTTGTAATTTTAAGCATTCTTATTCAATCACAATTCACTTTATTATCCAACTTAATTGTTTTCCTTCTTGATGAGTTCCGAATGTAAATTAATGATTAATGGCCACCTAATTACTTGTATTAAGTTTAAATTTTATCTATCTGTTTGCTTGATTTATTATTTAGGAATAATTTTTGTTTTCAAGTGATAATTTGTTTCTATTGATTTTTACAGACATTCCTTGTTTGGAGAATAACAACAATGGAAATTAATAGTGAAGAAATTCCTGACTACAAAGGTAATCTTAACATAACAAAACTTAATACAAATTGATTAAAGTATTTACAGGTTGACATTCAAAAATCCGGCCATCGATAATCCGGTTCCTTCAGATTTCTGGCATGGATTTCGAAGCGCAAATTCTGTAGAACTACAGTATTTTACTTAGTTGGTGAACATTAAAATTTCAATATCTTAAACTTCTTTAATTCCACAGAACTTCAACAACTACATAATATTTCGAAGGCCTAACAACTACACAAAGATATTTAAGATATTTAAATTATATATTACTTTATTTACGAGGAATTTGATTAAAATTTCATTTGCTTTTCATTTAGTGTTTAATTTTCTTTCTTTAAAGGAGTATACAGGTAGTCATTTCCTGTTAAATATGTACAGCATATACAACCATAAAACAACCGGCATTTTCAAAAATCCGGCACTCCTCAGGTTCGGAGGTTGCCGGATTTTTGAATGTCAACCTGTATTAGAAAAGGAAAATTGATTAAATACAAATTCAACTATTCAAGAATCAGGAAATTGATTTGATTTCTAAGAATTGTAAGCTTAAAAAAATGCAAGAAAATAAAAGAAAAATATTATAACATTTTTAATAGGTAATAAAGGCAAATTTACACTATAGAATTACTATATTAAAAATCTTATGTAATAACCTTGAACTGATATAAGTTAGTAATGGTTTTTCCTAAGAAAAATATTGTTTCAAATTACTCAAGAAACTTTTATTTAGTATTAGAAGTGAAATATTCAAGTGAGTCTTGACTTTTACGAAATTTTGCACAAAAGCAAAATATTTCAGAAACATGGTACTTTTTATTTTCTAACTTGCAAAAACATTGCTGTTATGTTCCAATGAATTATAATTTTTTAAAAATTTATAGAGGAAAGTAACGTTTGGTATCTGGTTACTAAGCGAAAGTATCGCTGAGAGAAGACAATTTTGTCATTGCAATATGCTCTTGAAATTCCATTAACTTTTTTATTAGTAATCAGGAATAATTGACAAAAGGAAAAATATTTGTTCACTGCTTTGATGGTCGCATCTTGAGCTTTAATACTTTAATAAAAAACAGTTATAAAGGTGACTCATAAACCATGAATCTCATATTTACTACACAGGCGTCCAAACTTACGAACGGACGACATTTGTACATATATTTGAGAAACAGTTCATGACTGTAGACAAATATGGACTTAGATATATTGCCAGAATATGAACAAATGATGTGACATAAAAATATGATTATAAACGAAGGAAAAAAGTAAGTTGTAAAAAGTTTGTTACGAATATCCATAAATGGAGAATGGATCTACAGTGCTAACAGATCTACAGGCGGAGAGACACGTCGGAATGGAATATGGACACCCGATCTATCATGAACGCCGTTCGCGCCCCGGCGCTTCGCTTGTATCCTTTTGCCTCCATTCTTTGTGCGTCAGATTCCTATATTTTTTAGATTTCTCTTTTCTTTTTCGATTATTTCCTACTTTTCCGTATTCTCTCTCTCCGTACCAAGTCCTGGTGTCCGCAAAGCTTTTGGTACCCGCCAACTCGGAGCCGAAAAAAAAGCAATGTTTTAACGACTTCAGGAGCAGATAAAGAATGTTTCCTTTGTAGATACGCAAAGGCAATCAGGCCATAGAGCTATGTTTTCAAAAACCTAAAAGCTTCTTTCCAGCTTTACTCTTGTTGTAGACTGTTTCAGAAATGCTCTCAACTCGGGGAAACAAAAGGAATGGCCACTCCTGATATCTTTGTTATGAGTGCTGTGCCAGAAGCGGCGGTTGGGAAAGAAATGTCTCGCCACCCCTCCAACACGAAGATAACGAGAGCGTGTGAGAAGGCGAGATCCATGGAAGACGATCAAATGCTCATGCGGCCAGCGGTGCCGGTCGTCAGGAACCCTGCCCGCCTTCAGCTTTACTTGGCGCTCAACCCGAAAGGGAGTCGGCGGCAGTGTGTGCGAGGAGGCGAGCAACAGAGAAGACGTTGCGAATTCACGCTGAAGTGCGATACCGCTAGTCTTTAAACCAGTCGCCTTTCCGTCTTTGACTGCCGATGAAAAAGGTCGGCGTCTGCGCGTAAGAAGAGAGCTGAGTGTAAGGACCCAGCTGTGCGTGTACGTCGGCAGCACTGAGAGAGGCAGCCACCGAAGAGAAGTCGGCGATATCCCCTCCGTTCCTCTTGCCGATTCCCGTGCGTCTCCACGAGCATCCTCGAGAGAAGCCAAGTCAGTGCTCGTGAGACAGTTCATCCCGCCAGTATTTGGTATCGTCCCCTTGCCGCTCACGAGAAATTTGTTAATCCAAAACTGACCTTATTGGACTCACTGAGTGATTATGTATTATATCTTTCCTTGATTACATATATTTCCTAGTATTTTGCTTTATGATAAAATCTTTCATTTAACCCTTAACCAGAGTTTTCGCCCACTGTCTTTTCTCTGAAAGAGCGGGCCACGGATGAATTCCCACCGCTTGGCTAGCTTTCCACGGCACCTACTCCCTTTCCCGACCAGTCCCCTATCACCTTCCGTACCTGTCTGCTTTTATTTGTCTGGTGTTGCGGTTTGCTTTGGGAAAGCATTCGATGAATGCGCCGTAAACTAACCCGTAACAGCTGCTGAGATGCAGGTCACAAGATGTCATAGCATGTTTAGTACCAAGTTACCCAGGAGTTCCTGAGGCAATTTGGTCCACTCCTCCTTCAGAGCACGAATAGTCCGTGCTTGGTTTCTGGAGAGAGGTTTCGGGCGGCAATGAGTCTCTCCAACATGCTCGATGGGGTTTAGGTCTGGGGTGCTTACTAATTAGTCAATGCGATGAATTGCTTCAGCCTCTAGAAGTATCTGCACTGCTTTTTAAGGGGTGCGTTGTCATTCATGAATAGAAAGTCTTCGTCTACAGCAACACAATGTGAGGTGCCCAAGCCTTATCTTGGTCTCCCAGTTTTACTTTGAAATAGACCAAATAAGCTCTTTTTAAAAAGTCAGTTATGGGTTTTCTTTTCTGAATGAATGTGTACTTCCCACAGATGAAATAAAACACATCAGGATTATTCACACATTTTCTTCGTGACGAAGATATGTCAGTGCAAATAAAAAGGATCAAAAAATGTCAGAATAGTTAAAGTACATATGCAAACAGCAACATGAATAGAGCTTGGATAAAATCAATAAGTATTATGCAAACAATCGATTTACAAATGATAGTGTAAAAACAAAGTAGTCATAAGAGAAATGTATAATGATATCATCAATATCTCATAAACCAGAGCTGCTAGAACGAAATGGATGGCATTTTCGGAATCAGTAGCGCCTAAGTACCCAGAATCAGGTTAAAAATTCCAGGCAAATTTTTTTTTTTGTTCCCCAGTGTTATCAAACATTCTATTTTTTTTCTATTTCTTCACAGGTGAAGTTAATGAACAAGGTTTACCACATGGAAAAGGGATATTGTACTATCGCTCTGGTGAGAAATTGATTGGAACATTTAAAAATGGAAAGAAGACAGGGGAATGCACGTTGCACTTCGATGATGGAAGGTAATTCTTCATTAAATAAATACAGTCGGACCTCGATATAAGGCCACTCTTGGGACCTCGCGAAAGTGACCTTATAAGCGGGTTGACCTTATAACCGATTCGTATGCATTTGTCAATAAATAAGCATTATATAAATACAGTATAGGCCTAATTCTTTGTAAAATTTAATACAAAAATATCAGTTTATTAGGTTATAATTTTTTAATTTAGTTGAACCAATTAAAATTAATGGAATCAGAAAGAAATTATTCTTTAAAAATTTTAATTCGGAATAAAGTTGTATATAAATAGTAATAGTATCTTCAAGCAAAGTACTGATATACAACTGACCTTACTGAAAATAATCCATAATACAGAACTGTCACCATTTTGGTTTCATCTTTTGTACAATGTTTTCTAAGTTTTGTAGTTTCTGAAAATTTAATGCTATGAGTGCTTCTGCTTGTGTCACCGCTTCACTTTCAGTATCACTGTTGTTATCCTCACCTTCTAATGCATTGGAATCTAAAACTTGCGAAACAATTTCGGAAATCGAAGCTTGAGAAGTGGTAGCAATTTCATCATCAATTCTCACATATTCACTTTTCCCTTCTATAGCACAGCCGCGATTTATGAGATCTTGTATTTATACAGGTAAAGGAATATCGTCTTCATCTTTTTTCCTAGAATTTGAGGGGATTAAGTGCTTTGTGAAAAAGCTGTCCCTCCGTCAATAGGAGAAATGACGCCGATAAAAGATGGTACCCACGGAAAAATTCTTGGAATTGAATCAGTGTGGCACTGAAATCACAGACTAAAGTGACCTGATATGCGATTACGGTATTTAAGGTCTGACCATATATCCGATAATCCATATCATAGAATTCCTATTCAATGAGCCGGGACTTTAGAAAAGTGATCTTATAAGCGGAGTGACCTTATATCGAGGTCCGACTGTACTATTCTTTGATTTACAGTGAATTTATCTGTATATAAAAGCGCTCTGTTTTATTAGATTTTTATCAATAGGAACTATTTTTATTCCTGCTAGGAAATTGATTCTCCGATGTTCATTTTTTAGCGGTCCCATGTTACAGTTAACATAGGGAACCGCTATTGCTTTTGTGTTGTCTGTCTGTCACACTCTGTAGCAACCAAACGCTTAGAGATTTTAGCCCATTGTGTTCAGTATCAAAAAGTAGGTGGCCTTGTAAAAAAAAATCAATAATAAAATTAAAGATCTAGTTAGGGTAAATTCATTACTTGTTATTGCTGAAATCACAAGATAACTGTATATTTGCACATTTATTTATTTATGTTTGTTTGTTCATATCTTTTCTAGCTACATTCAAAGTCATTACGATGAGGATAAGTTAATAGGAACATCAGTGTATAATTTATTTGGTCCCAATAAATTAAAGGAACTTTCCCAATTGACTTCCATTAATGGACACGTGAAACAGTTTATCAAGGAAGGATTTTTACCAAGAAAGGTTTTTGATGGATTTTATAAAGACAATGTTAGACATGGTCCTTGCTGGATTTTTAATCAGGTAACTTTTCTATTATTATCTCCAAGTATTAACAATTTTATGTTCATTACAATCATTAGCAATGATCCAACATAATCTACTTCGTAGGATAATAATTCTCCACGTGCATTAATTCAACATCAAAAATTAACATTAGAAACATTTAAAATGTCCTTAAATCGAATTTCTGTTGGATCGAAGTTATTTACGTGAGGCAAAGAAACGAGCAAATGAAAAATAAATAAATAAAGACATTCGAAATTCTTACTCCGGACAAACAATTATAACAAGAGAACGCCATTAAACAGTAGTTTTTGTTTTGTTTTTGGTAGTAGATTCAGAAAATATTAAAATATTTTCTTACACTCCTAATAATTTCTGTAACTAAATACTACTATCCAGCTACATTTATATCATATGAATCTTAAATCTAAATTTTTTTTTTTGTATTTCGTTAATTGCCAAACGTTGTTGTTGTTTTATCCATTCAATGGCGTCTAGTTATTGTGATCTACAGGGGCGTTTTGGCCAGATCGGCAGAACGGCCCCGAGTCCAGAGAGCCCAGGGAGGGCCCCCGACGGGGCACTCCGCATATGAGTGAAAGTAAAATTAGTATTTTCACACTTGAAAGTTACAAACAATCGAGAACATTCGAAGGATACACTATTTTTTACCCAGATTTATCTTTACTTTTAATTTCTGATTATTATGTTCCTATACTGTGTTTACAATTACTCATTAATATTAACAAGACTAGAAGAGAAGTTCGCCTAGAAGCCCGTCTCACGTTAACTGACTTGTTCTCAGTTAATGGGCGGGTATGGGCCTACTACCAGACTATTCTAAGCGTAATTAGTACAGTCCGGTTGGAAAGTTAAGTTAATCTGGCTTCTGCATTTGGATTGCTATGCATCCTCAAAAAAATTCCACTGTTAGGGCCCCAACATAGCCTTCGTTACTAAACACTATGATTGGGCCCTGAACGGGGATTTACATATTACTGCTGGACAGACAGAAATTTTTCTAAATTTTGCATTCAGGTCCCCAAAATCAACATAACTTTCTTAAGCTCTATAAGATTAAACTTTGTAAGAGAATTAATGTAGGTAGATAGTAGTTAATATGGGCGATCCATGAAGTTAATATGGGCGACCCATGAAATCGAGGGATGCGAGATCAACTTGTTTATAAACATAGACAGGCGATTTTAATTAACCCAGAAACCGGGAAAAGCCAATTAAACGTGTCTACAATTTCCTTAAATATTTTGTCTGCAAGAGGTCTGTGCCAAAACAAGTATTAAAGAAATATTCATACCCAACAAAGACATTTTAAAAGATTGCTCTTGGCTAGACCCTAAAAAGTTTCGTGAAATAACAGATACTTTCCCTCCCGACATTCTATGCACCATTCCCAAACTGTGTAAAGTTGACAGAAGCCTTTTACTAATAGAGCTAAAACAGTTTGCAGATCAATACGAGAGTTTAACGAGATGCGAGAATGAAAAAGTTGAATAAAATAAAAAAGAAGATATACCTAGTCAAGAAGACAGTGAAAATGATCATGTTGACTCTAAAGAAGAAGAAGGAGAAAAAATTTTGTCCACTACACCAAAAATAGACAATGCTTCAAATGTTTAGCCTGTGCTTTCCCCATTATTTATGAATTATCTCGATCTGAGCTTTTTATTAACCTATATACACAGCATAAAAGTTTGTTGTTACCATTCCATGTACCCAAGTAGCTTGTGAAAGGGTATTTTCTAAGGTAAAAATTGTAAAAAACAGGCTTAGATCAACTCTGATTCAAGATACATTGTCCAACTTGATTCTAATGAATGTGGAACGAGATTTGTTTTTCAATTTAGATAAAGATCTAAACATAGATAAAGTAGCTAATCTATATTACTAAAATCTGTTATTTCTCTGTCTGTCTGTCCGGCGCAATTTCCTTTGAGAATGGAAAAGAGAAATAATTTTTTCAATGAAACGTCCGCGAAGGGAATCGAACCTGTAACCTTCTGATCCGAAGTCAGACGTCTCATCCATTAGGCCAAGGTGACTACTACTTGCTAGTAGGTGATTTAATAATGATACATTTTGAATATAAGATTTTAGCAGAAACCCTACTGAATAACAGAGTGAATGAGCAATGAACACAAACGAGATAGGCGATTAAAATACTTGTATTTTAATTAGGTATCCTTTAAAATTTTTGAATCAATATATACATTGAAGATAAATTATAACTCCTTAATATCTCAAAAATCAATCACTTCAATATCACAGTTATCTTCCATTAGTCAGATTCACACACGTATAGATCTGCCACACTTTTGCACTATTAAATATACCACACATTGGTTTACTTCAATTCTGCTTTCAGTTAATTAATTATTC
Source organism: Thereuonema tuberculata (assembly GCA_023159025.1). NCBI lineage: Eukaryota > Metazoa > Arthropoda > Chilopoda > Scutigeromorpha > Scutigeridae > Thereuonema > Thereuonema tuberculata. Next base: position 122,922,510 of record JAFIDM010000001.1, read on the forward strand.
ACTCAATACAATAATTTCACTGTAGCACACAATATTTAAATAACACTATTAAATATTTCTCTAACAATTCTTTCACACTTAATTACTTCATAATTAATAATCTATCCTAATCACTTGCATGAAATATAAATCACAGTTACACTGCCTTTAATAATAGTTACTACGATATAACTTATGTACTTTATCACTATGTGAATTACTAATACTTATTTCACGTCTAATAGCTTTTATATCACTTTATGTGAATTAATAGTTAGCTCACACATTGATTAATGACTTCGTTGCACGAATCACGCTTTTCTTCTATCTTCATTAATTATCTCTATGGCCCATCCAAAATACTAGTAAATAACAGTTCACTACTTACAGGTTTGAAGACGCTAGACGACTTCTTTTTTATGTTGCACTGTAACACAATTAAATTCACTTTACTCTGTTGAATTCACCAACACAATATTGAAGCACACTTGTATCCCTTTTTCACTATTCGAACATGGCGGAATCCTTTCTCATCATGTGATGGATTCTTACTCAACTTCCAATCACATTGTCGTCCTATTCTTCGGAACAACTCGTAATTAACTTATTCCCAATTTTCCGGTTTATACTTCCACGGAAAATTAATTCATAGTTTATCCACTATTCCACTAGAATATATAACGGTATTTATTACCTTTGCATACTAGAAAATACAGTTCATAAAATCTCTTACTTCGAGAATGATTAATCTGGTTTTGCAGTTCTCAGCTCGGAGCGTTCCACTCCTTCTCGAGGTTTCAGGTTAGCTTCTCTCTTGAATTCATAGTTCTGGCAATAATGCTGCAAATAGAGTACAGTACTTTCAATTCGCTCGATTACTTATCATATAGGGGCCTAAATAGTTTCACTATATCTTCCAATAAATATCAGCTTCCTAATCTTCGGAATTTTCTATTTCACGGAACCGTTTTCATAATTCTTCAACTTATATGAACTTGCGTCTTATACGCTCCACATTGTCCGGTTACCTTCGATAGAATCTTTTCTTCTATATGAATCTCTCCGTTTGATTAACGCTGCTACGTAATATTCGCCTTTCATAAATTATCTTCGTCTTATTCACTCTAAGACTTTCATCCTGCCGGCTTTCCCTTAGAACGGACTGGTTCATTTGACTTCAGAATTACTTCTCGCTTCTATTCTTTTCACAATAGTTTAATCTGATTTGAATTAAACTTTTACTTCCTTGGAAATCCATATCTTCCAAATTAATATGATTTAGGCACAGCATAGTCTTTCGAACCGGCACAGTAATTACTCACATCTGCTACCTGTAACCAACTGCTACCAACTCTAACGAACGTCTGACACTTTCTGACGTCACTGATCCATTTCCTTCTATTACGTCATTCAAACTCAATATTTAAATTTCACCGGATCACTCTCATTACAAAATAAATAAAAATAAAAATTGTTTCAAGCAATTTTCTTTATAAGCCACTACAACTCAAAGTCATTAAATTATTCAACTTTAATAATTTAATCACAGCACTACTCACTTTATATTGTTTTTTGACTTATGTTTCCTTCCCCTTCCCCCCATCAATAATGAATGTATTCAACCTTTTTTTTTTTTTAGTCTCAAGATTGTTTATTTATTTCCGATCATTCTATTTATTTCTAATCCTAAAATGAAAATTAGAACTATAATTGCCGAAACGTTGCAATATTTCAAATATAATATTCTTACTTAACCAAATTCTATGTGATATCGAAAAATAAGCGCGTGTACATGGGGGATGGCCTAGTACTAGTGAAGAATTAAGGAAAAAGTTATTGACTTAGTGTAATTGTGTTTCTTTTTTTGACGGTATAGTAAAACTTACTATAGTTACTATTGTTTTTCTTCTTTTGAAGGTAGGCTACGGTATAGTAGCCTATAGTTACTACGAATAGTTATGTTATTCATCTGATCACTTTTGATAATTTTGAATAAGATATATAGAATGCACCTGAAAGTTCGTCATTATTTGCATTATTTATAAATATCTCTGTATATTAATATACTGTACACAGAAATTTTATAAATAATGCAAATAATGATAATATTATTATTTAGCAGGGGTGGCCAAACCGCGGCTCGCGAGCCACATGCGGCTCTCTGACATCAAATGTGCGGCTCTCGGAAATATGGTGACCGATCTCCTGTTTGCATCACAGTTGATATAAAAGGTAAATACTGTAAAATTTTCAAGTTTTACAATTACTTACCAAGTATTAACTGAGACTCTGGATTAATTTTAATGATCATGAAAAGTAAATATATTTAAGAACTTAAATCCAATTTTAATGCTTGATTTGAGTGAGGGATTAAAAAAAATTAGGATCAGCAACGATTATAGAGCAATTGTTCATAAAAACGTGTCTGTAATATTTGTCCATGTTTTGCGGCTCTCAAACATCTGAAGTTTATTGTAGGTGGCTCTTATGTTATCCAAGTTTGGCCACCCTGTTATACAGTAATAAAAATAAAATAATAAAAATATTATTATTATTATTATTATTATTATTATTATAAAAATAACCCTTAATTCATTCCATACCCCAGACTCCCCCCCGGTAAGTTATACACTGGTTACATTCACCAGAAAAATGGTAAAGCCTAAAGGGCCCCCAATGATTCCAGACCGCCCCTGGTGATCCAACGCAAGTTCTGTCTTCATTTGGTCTAAAATTGTTTGATTTGTTCTTCTGACAATTGAGGGAATACTCAAAAGCATCGCCAATACCAAAGCTCGACGAAAGTTTTCTCTTGACTCTCTCGTCCAACTTTCATATGCTTTGACACACTATTCATTTCTAGATCCATTAATTGTTTGTTTTACGTTTACAACACCGTTTATTAAATCATTCGTTCTCTATTTTGCTTATTTGTGTTTCATTTTATGAATATTTGCAATGCTGGTATGTTTTCTTGCATCGTATTGTGCCAACAACAACAAAACAAGAAACAAACACATCTACATTGAATAGTGATACAATACGTTTTACTCGAAAACTATTCATTTCGGAAACATGTTTATAGGATTTTTTTTTGTTTGGTTTCATGAGTAGAACCTAGGATTCAATTTTTGACCCGCCTTTTGGATCACCCTGTATATTGCTTAGATTGAGCGAATATTCAGATTAATAACAAAAAGGAGAAGTTAGATTATTATATAAGTCAACAAAATACATCTATTCTATGAAACCTAGGACTTTCCTATGCCTTTTGATAGGAAAGTAAAGTAATAATCATAACCTCATACTCCCAACTCCTTCCCCATAACTAAAACAGAGAGGCGATTTCAATTTTTATTTAGATTCGTGCTGATTTCTTTCATTTGTAATTTATCCTACAGCACGTTAAATATTTGTTAATAATATTTTTGTTTATTTAAAACATAAAATCCTTCCCACGGATTTGACTCTCGAAGTTATAACCTATGAATATAATGCACTTGACTACTTCAGATACCTTCTATGCACCTCAGCCCATTAATTATAAATAAAAATGCTAACATTATATTAATATGATTCATCTTTGTTAATAAGTTGGTTTATTAACAGCATATCATTTGCAAAATAACGTAATATTTATCAACAGAAAAATGGAATGTGTGATTAATTTCTTTAAATGTAAATAATATACAATAGAATTCAATTACAGATGACTCATTTTCGATCAGAGTTAAAGGAAGGACACAAAGTTAAATTACAAACACAGCATATAGTTAGATAAATTCAGTATTTTAATGAACTTCACTTTAATAAGCTTGAATATATTGTGTCACGCAAACATATACACATATAAAAAAGTTCCAGTTTGTTTTAAAAAAAAAAAAATCAGGAATTGCCTCAAAATGATCTTAAAGATCCAAATAGACCTAATGAACTAGGAAAATTAATAACACGTAATCTTTAAGGTGTATCAGGATCGTATCAGATGTATCAAGGTTCTATTTCGGATGGATTAAGTTAGGTAGCCGATGTCAAACAGTCAAAAAAAAACAAACAAACAAACAAACAAGAATAACCTCGGACAGCTACGTAGGTCCTTTTCTTACTGGCTAGAAAGTTAT